>JARJHM010000046.1:0-600000 GCA_033356055.1 Carex pumila | reverse complement strand
CAAAGTTCGGCACCTCCCGCAAGATTTTTCCGCGAGATTTAAAGGTTAGATTTATTTTATGTTAGATTAATTTATTTTTGTAGAGTAAATTTAGTTTAAGTTAGATTTATTGAAAGTTAAGTAATTAGACTTGTTAAATTTGTTAAGTAATTAGATTTGTTAAATTTGTTAAATAATTACATTTTTTAGATTTATTTTATGTTAGGATTGATAGATTTATTGAATATGTTAGATTTTTTTTTGAAATTCGGATTTATTTTTAATAGGTTAGAAAAGATGTTAGATTTTTTTTTAAAATTTGTGAAGTAATTAGATTTGTTTTTTGAATATGTTAGATTTTTTTTTTGAAATTCGGATTTATTTTTAATAGGTTAGAAAAGATGTTAGATTTTTTTTTAAAATTTGTGAAGTAATTAGATTTGTTTTTTGAATATGTTAGATTTTTTTTTTGAAATTCGGATTTATTTTTAATAGGTTAGAAAAGATGTTAGATTTTTTTTTAAAATTTGTGAAGTAATTAGATTTGTTTTTTGAATATGTTAGATTTTTTTTTTGAAATTCGGATTTATTTTTAATAGGTTAGAAAAGATGTTAGATTTTTTTTTAAATTTGTGAAGTAATTAGATTTGTTTTTTGAATATGTTAGATTTTTTTTTTGAAATTCGGATTTATTTTTAATAGGTTAGAAAAGATGTTAGATTTTTTTTTAAAATTTGTGAAGTAATTAGATTTGTTTTTTGAATATGTTAGATTTTTTTTTTGAAATTCGGATTTATTTTTAATAGGTTAGAAAAGATGTTAGATTTTTTTTTAAAATTTGTGAAGTAATTAGATTTGTTTTTTGAATATGTTAGATTTTTTTTTTGAAATTCGGATTTATTTTTAATAGGTTAGAAAAGATGTTAGATTTTTTTTTAAATTTGTGAAGTAATTAGATTTGTTTTTTGAATATGTTAGATTTTTTTTTTGAAATTCGGATTTATTTTTAATAGGTTAGAAAAGATGTTAGATTTTTTTTTAAAATTTGTGAAGTAATTAGATTTGTTTTTTGAATATGTTAGATTTTTTTTTTGAAATTCGGATTTATTTTTAATAGGTTAGAAAAGATGTTAGATTTTTTTTTAAAATTTGTGAAGTAATTAGATTTGTTTTTTGAATATGTTAGATTTTTTTTTTGAAATTCGGATTTATTTTTAATAGGTTAGAAAAGATGTTAGATTTTTTTTTAAAATTTGTGAAGTAATTAGATTTGTTTTTTGAATATGTTAGATTTTTTTTTTGAAATTCGGATTTATTTTTAATAGGTTAGAAAAGATGTTAGATTTTTTTTTAAATTTGTGAAGTAATTAGATTTGTTTTTTGAATATGTTAGATTTTTTTTTTGAAATTCGGATTTATTTTTAATAGGTTAGAAAAGATGTTAGATTTTTTTTTAAAATTTGTGAAGTAATTAGATTTGTTTTTTGAATATGTTAGATTTTTTTTTTGAAATTCGGATTTATTTTTAATAGGTTAGAAAAGATGTTAGATTTTTTTTTAAATTTGTGACGTAATTAGATTTGTTCTTTTAATATGTTAGATTTTTTTTTTAATTTGTGAAGTAATTAGATTTGTTTTTTGAATATGTTGGATTTTTTTTTTGAAATTCGGATTTATTTTTAATAGGTTAGAAAAGATGTTAGATTTTTTTTAAATAGATTAGATTTATTTTTCTGTTTTTTACTTTCTGTTTTTACTTTCTGTTTTTTAATTTCTGTTTTTAATTTCTGTTTTTTAATTTCTGTTTTTAATTTATGTTTTTAATTTCTGTTTTTTGCTTTCTGTTTTTAATTTCTGTTTTTAATTTCTGTTTTTTAATTTCTGTTTTTAATTTCTGTTTTTAATTTCTGTTTTTAATTTTCGTTTTTAATTTCCGTTTTTAATTTCTATTTTTTAATTTCTGTTTTTTAATTTCTGTTTTTTAATTTCTGTTTTTAATTTCTGTTTTTTAATTTCTGTTTTTAATTTCTGTTTTTAATTTCTGTTTTTTGCTTTCTGTTTTTAATTTCTGTTTTTTAATTTCTGTTTTTAATTTCTGTTTTTAATTTCTGTTTTTAATTTCTGTTTTTAATTTCCGTTTTTAATTTCTATTTTTTAATTTCTGTTTTTTAATTTCTGTTTTTTAATTTCTGTTTTTTAATTTCTGTTTTGAATTTCCGTTTTTAATTTCTATTTTTTAATTTCTGTTTTTTAATTTCTGTTTTTTAATTTCTGTTTTGAATTTCTGTTTTGAATTTCTGTTTTTAATTTCTGTTTTTAATTTCTGTTTTTAATTTCCGTTTTTAATTTCCGTTTTTAATTTCCGTTTTTAATTTCTGTTTTTAATTTCTGTTTTTTAATTTTTGTTTTTTAATTTCTGTTTTTTAATTTCTGTTTTTAATTTCTGTTTTTAATTTCTGTTTTTAATTTCTGTTTTTAATTTCTGTTTTTAATTTCTGTTTTTAATTTCCGTTTTTAATTTCCGTTTTTAATTTCTGTTTTTTAATTTCTGTTTTTTAATTTCTGTTTTTTAATTTCTGTTTTTAATTTCTGTTTTTAATTTCTATTTTTAATTTCTGTTTTTAATTTCTGTTTTTAATTTCTGTTTTTTAATTTCTGTTTTTTAATTTCTGTTTTTAATTTCTGTTTTTAATTTCTGTTTTTTAATTTCTGTTTTTTAATTTCTGTTTTTAATTTCTGTTTTTAATTTCTGTTTTTAATTTCTGTTTTTAATTTCTGTTTTTAATTTCTGTTTTTAATTTCCGTTTTTAATTTCCGTTTTTAATTTCTGTTTTTTAATTTCTGTTTTTTAATTTCTGTTTTTTAATTTCTGTTTTTAATTTCTGTTTTTAATTTCTATTTTTAATTTCTGTTTTTAATTTCTGTTTTTAATTTCTGTTTTTTAATTTCTGTTTTTTAATTTCTGTTTTTAATTTCTGTTTTTAATTTCTGTTTTTTAATTTCTGTTTTTTAATTTCTGTTTTTAATTTCTGTTTTTAATTTCTGTTTTTAATTAGGTTAAAAAATGACATCTCCTCATCACGAATCGGTGGAAGAAACATTTGAAGCGAGAATGTCGGCTTCTATTTTTGGCCCCGATATGCCACCACCTAATTATCTTGATAGTTCCTCCCAAATGCCACCACCTAATTATCCACCTAACTATCCACACAATTATCAAAGAAGGGACCAAATCCTAGATTTAAATTATCAACAACCCCCACAAATGCATGCGCCGTATTATACTTCAAACGATCCAAACGCCTACATTCCACAAGAAACATTTCAACCGACACCATCGTATGCATATGGAGGCACTTCTTCTGTAGCATCGAGTCAATTTACTCCCAGTATAGAAGGTACTCCTTCGAGAAGTGCCCCTGAAATTCAGGAAGAAGCTGTCCCTCCTTCGACAAGTGCCCCCCCGCAACAACCAGTGGTAAAGAAGGCTAGAAGACCTTCGGAATACAATCAGCCATGGAAGAGATTTTATGAGATTACAAAAGATGCTGATGGCTTTATGGAAACTCTTGAATGTAAGGTACCCAATTGTAAGAAACCTTTTTTTGTGTATAAGCAAAGTAGTGGTATGAGTAGCTTTAAAAGACATGCCGAAATGCATGAAAAAAAGGGTGAGGAACCAAGCAAAAATGTACCAACGAGACAAATCCAAACCCTTATTAATGCGGATGGTACCAGAACCAACCCAAAATTTGATGAAAAAAAAATGCTTAGTGAATTGGCCCGGTACATAACCCACAAAGAACAACCAATCAGTATGGGTGGTTGCACAGCCTTTGCCCGGTTGGTCATTCGGGGGTGTGCTCAACCAATGTACAAGAGGATGCATCATAGAAAGTTGGTTGGTGAAATAAAAAAACAGTTTACAACCATAAAAGATGACCTCAAAGGTACATTTGCATATCAATCCAATAAGGTCTCAATTACCTCCGATATATGGACTGCTGGTAAACATGGCCTTGGGTACTCTTGTGTTACTGGGCATTGGATCGATGATCAGTGGGTATTACAAAAGAGGATATTAAGTTTTCGAGTGTTAGATTCCCCGCACACCGCAAATGTAATTTTCAAATCTATTATTGAGGTTTTACAAGAGTATAACCTTAAGAGGGATATGGCTAACAAGGTTTTTTCTATATCTTTCGATAATGCTAGCAACAACATTGCTTCCATTGAAATTTTTAAACGGTCACTAAACCCGATTATGAATGGTGAAATGTTTCACCAAAAGTGTGCTTGTCATATACTTAACCTCGTCGTGAAGGCGGGACTTAAAACAGAAGCTATAAAATTATTGATAGTTAAATTTAAGGATGCCCTCAACCACATTGTTTCAAACCATGAAAGAAGACAAGAGTTTGCAAAGTTGTGCATAACCTATCGACTAAGCAAGTTGAAAGTACCTTGGGATATAGATACCCGTTGGAACTCAACCTATAGGATGTTGAACCGATGCCTTCCTTACAAAGCTGTCATAGGGGAGTTTTTGAGGGGATCCACCCCTGAGGGAATGCAATTGGAACCCACCGGCGGGGAATGGGACCAACTAGAAAGGCTTTCAACATTCCTAGGAACCTTTTTTGAAGCAACCGTCAAACTATCCTGCTCGTATTCTCCGACGGCATTTGAGTTGTTGGGGCAAATCTACCAAATTTCCAAGGTGTATCGTAATTTGGAACAAGCAGAAACACACGATAAATCTCTCACACCGATCGTAGAGGCCATGAAACTAAAATTTCTAAAATATTGGGAAGATGTACCCCTCCTGGCCATTATCGCAAGCTGCCTCAACCCGGCATACAAGAAATATTACACGATCAAAATGGTTGAAGCGTACAAAGGTAATCTACATTTAGACGCAACCGGGGTCGAGGCATACGTGGATGCGAAGTTCGCTGAGATGTTTAACATATACAACTCAAGAATTAGTGGCAACCAAAACCCCTCTTCGTCCCGGGCTGGTCCTAGGTATGAATAAATATACATTATGCTTTTAATCTTTATTATTTATAATATCTGCATTATTTGTCCACTAATTTTTTATTTATTTTTTAATAGTTCCAATTTCAGGAGTACTAGCAGTAGTGGATTGTTAGCAGATTTTCAGTTAGATAGCGAACCGCACGCATCCACAAACGAGTTAGTGAGCTATTTAAATATGCGCAACGAAAATGAAAACGTTGACATCATGACGTGGTGGAAGAGGAATCAAAGGTCTTATCCAACATTGGCGATGATGGCCCGCGACGTCTTTGCCGTACCCGTGTCAACCGTCCCTTCAGAAAGTTGTTTTAGTTCGGCGAACAGGATCCTCTCCGACAAACGCAGTAAATTGGGTCCACATGTTTTTGAGAGACTTGTGTGCTTGAAAGATTGGATTAAGGCTGACGAGCGCAACCAACATCAAGATCAAGAATCATCATCCGCAGCTGATACTGAAGAAAGTGTTACCGAGCCGCAGCCCCAAGCTAATTCAGATTCAGACGGTGCGGAAGAAAGCGAACAATGGTATATGAATCCAAACTACTAGATAGGTAGTGTCGGTATAATTTTCTAACCTCTTTTAATATTTATGGGTATTTTTAAAATTATAATTTCTAAACATTTCAATTAGTTTTTAAATTATTCATTTTAAAGAACAATTACTAATAAAAAAAAAGTTAGAACTCCGCCTATGTTATTTTACATAGCCGGTCCCAAGCCCGGAATAAAGGAGGAGGGTAACTTTTATTTTTTAATCTATTGTTTTTAAATTATTCATAATTATTTTTAATGTAATAAATTAATTTAAGATATTTTTATTTATATTTTATTGTTTTAATTAGAATGAGAATTTGAAAATAAAATAAAATGACTTGCTTAAAGAAATAAATAAATATATTTGTACTTAGCCGTATAAATATACAAATTTTCGCACGAATAATTTTTATATATAAGGTACAAATTTTATTCATTTATAAATTATAAAGTTGCGACTTGATAATTTCATGTTTATATATACTCTATTTGATATCGAACTATTCATATTATAAAAATCGAATTATAAACATGTAATAATATTCATACGACACTGTAAAAAAAACGAAAAAAAAAAAACAGAAAAAAAAACATTAAACAAAACAGAAAAAAAATAAAAAAGACGGAAAACAAAACAGAAAAAAATACTAAAAAAACAGAAAAAAAAACATTAAACAAAATAGAAAAAAAAAGGAAAAACAAAACAGAAAAAAAACTAAAAAAACAGAAAAAAAATATTAAACAAAACAGAAAAAAAAATAAAAAACGGAAAAACAAAACAGAAAAAAAAAACTAAAAAACAGAAGAAAAAAACAGAAAAAAAAAAAACCAAAAGAAAAAAAAAAAAAAATACCCGTACCCTACCCGCCCTACCCGAGTACCCGTACCCGAGGTACCCGTACCCGTTACCCGGAACGGGCACGGGTTTGAAACGGGTAGGGTACATTTTTTTAAAACCGTACCCGCCCTACCCGTACCCGCCTACCCGCCTACCCGCCCTACCCGTACCCGCCCTACCCGACTACCCGCCCTACCCGTACCCGAGGTACCCGTACCCTACCCGAATTCAATCCACTAGGGTAGGGTAAGACAAATTCTTAACAGGTATATGTAAAATATGGATAAGATCAATTCATAGTGGGTATGAATATGAAAATGGTACCACCCTTCCCGTATGATACCCATTGACACCCCATACTAGTTACGGATAAAAAAAAGTACAAGTAATTGGAACTTGAAAAAACACCTGAGAGAAGAGGTACAGTTCATATCCCCAAAAGTAAATCAATTTTTGAGTTTGGATCTGAATCCGGACCATTATTTTGTTCTGCCACATATATTGAAGAGGTCAGTGTATTTCGCTTCGGACTGAATTAACTTAGAATTCTGATTGAACGGTCCAGATCTAAACTCAAAATTTGAGTTACTTCAGAGAAGCGAACTCAAAGGAGCATAGATAGATTATCTAATCCGGCAATCACAGAGATTGACATTTTCACCACCACAAGGGAAAAAACAAGGAAGAAGCGTAATGCTTCAACATAGAAATATGTTTCCAACTTGAAGTCAACTTTAGTCATTTTTCCTCTTTATTGGCCCATTTTGATTATAAAAATATTTGTGAAACTATTTAATTGCCAAAGAAAAATAACTACGTAATATGGACAAAATCTTAAACATTGATTAAAATAATTATGTAGCCTAATCTATTAGTTATAATAGCACCGAGCTTTTAATCCAAAGTGGTAATAGCTTCAGCCAGGGGCGGAACCAGGACCTGGACCATGACTCTTGACCCAGAAAATATACATAATTTTTTTTTGCTTATGGGCTCTTGGCACCCCCTAAATTATTTATGGGCCCTTGGCACCCTTAACCCATTGCGCTGGAGATAAAAATTTTCGCTACCGCATTTTTGCAGTTCGCATCTTGCCATCTTAGCTAATTAAAAAATACTTAATTAAAAAACTATTTTCCTTTTGTTGAGCCACTGGGACAAAGGAGTAAAACAAAAAAAAGGCTTCATTTCATTTGGTTGTTTCCACGGGGGTCAGAGAGCAAAACAAAAAAAAAAAAACCTCATTCTCTATTTGCCTATTTCGCTTCTTCATTTAATTGAGCCGGTGGCTTCTTCACTGGAGAAAGAAACGCCTCATTCCTTCGACTCAACACACGAAGTCACGAACCAGTAGGCAGCACCGCAGCAGCCCCTTCTCCTCTTCTTTCATTTTTTTTTTTTTTTTGTGTGCGTAAGATCTCAATTTCTAGTTGTAATTAATCAATTGAATTAATTAACATAAAACTAAAATTGATATTATGAGAGTGAGAGAAACTAGTTAGGCCCCCTAGTTTTCATTTTTGGTTCCGCCACTGACTTCAGCTATAGCGGATGTAGACATGTAGTTGCGCTATATATGTTAAAAAAAGTATAGCAACTAACATTTTATGTTTAAAACTTTTAAATATTAAAGAAAAAAAATATGATCGTGATAGAGTATTAAAACTATGAATATTGGATTCCCTCTCTAAAACATACTGAATAAAATATACTAAATTGCTGAAAATTTTGACTTATTTATACTATGGCCACATTCATTAAGCTCTAAAATTTACATTTTTCTCTCTTAGAAGTTTTTAAAAAGAAAAATCTATTAAACAATATTTTATATTTTAGGTCCCACCGGGATTCGAACCCAGGTCGCCAGATTCAAAGTCTGGAGTGCTAACCACTACACTATGGAACCCTTTGGTCCGCATTTTATTTGTTAATAATTAATACTATTATTGAAAACCTCATGCAGTATAGATTCATTTAAAAGTAGGGTTAAAATACTCCCTTAGTTTTGTACCCCATCATATCCCAAATAATTATCTCTATTTTTAAAGTCTAAATAATCAATCCAAACAACTCAACATGATCTACATTTTATGGATAACAAATTTAATATTTTTTTATAATTTTTTACTAATTATTTAGAGAGGTAAAAAATTACTATTTTTGAAGTCCATAATCTTCTAAAAAGAGAGCTTTTGTATCTATGTTAAAAATAGCAACAAAAAAATATCAAAATATATAAAATTTTCCATTCAAGCACATTTTTATATAAATATCATATTGAGTGGTTCATATCGATTATTGAAACTTTAAAAATAGAGATAACAATGTTGGAGCATGATGGGGCATTTTAACTCTACTCTTGATTTGAAAATGACAATATAGAGATATGTAGTCTTTAAAAGAAATACTTAGTACTAGTTTTTTTAAATGTAGTTTGCATACAATATGCAGAAGGTCTCCGCATACCGCATATGCGTATATGCGGATTTGATACGTGATGGTGTCTCCATATAAATCAGAAAAAAAAAATGGACGTGTCATTATTTTTAAAAATAGAGAATAGAAAGAACACAAAGTAAAATAAACAAAAAAAGAAGAGAAAAAAGAGAATGGTTGTGGATGTTGAATTCGCATCCTCTGAGATATTTCATATTTTGAGTGACCTTTTGGAAAATCTCAACCGTTGCAATACGTTCTATGTGAATCTCAAAGCCCAAATAACACTGGCCCTACATCACCACTGAATAGGCACCGGACACGTCAGTCACACAAAATATGAGATATCTCAGAGGATACGCACTCGTGGTTGTCAGTGCACATGGTGTGGGCTAATTTTTTTTAGAACAATAATATAATTGTTCCATTAAAAAAATGAAACAAGGCTTTAAACGCTATTTAAAAATAAATTGAAACATAACGTGGGCCAACTACTAGGAAGAATTGTGGGCATTGTATCAATGGAAAAAAAAATAGTAGACTTAGGCTGTGCTCCAGAAGTAGTGTCCGTAGAGGAAGGGGAAAGGACAGAGAGGAAGAGATATAGGGGTTTACTACCTCCGAACAGTAAATCTTACATTCCGAATCGGAGGTGACAAGATTCGCTAAAATACATGCTATGCCTCTCCTGGAGCAAGTAAGAGACGAGGGCAACCCGTCGTTTTTTAGTTTTTCCCTTCCTTTCTTTTAATGAAGATCTTCTACCCCTCTCTGGAGCACAGCCTTGGTCCCACTAGGAAAGATAACTAATAATATGTATAGGAGTAGAACTAGATTGTTTTTATGTTTATCATTTTTTTTGTAAATTCAATTCTAAAATCTATTGAATTGACTTCAAATAACGAATCCGAATTATTGAAATCCGTCTATCTTATAGATGATGTGTGTACATGTGAGAATTTTGAAATTTTTAATTAATTGTATATAAAATCAAGTGGTCAAAAAACGTTAAAAAAAATGCACTAAAATTAATTTATAAACTTTTTAATTTTTACCGCTTGACTTTATACTAAATTAATTCGAAAATTGTTGTTTAGTAGAACTAGGGCGTTCTTAAGCTCACCAAAGTGTTTGGTGAGCTTAACTCCAAAATCCATCAAATCGGTTTTAAATGACGAATCTGAACTGTTATAACCCGCATACCTCACGAGTAATGTATCTACATTTGAAAATTTAAAAAATTCGAATTAATTTAGTATAAAGTCAAGCGGTCAAAAAATGAATGCACTAAAATTAATTTATTAACCTTCTAATTTTGACTGATTAACTTTATACTAAATTAATTCGAATGTTTAAAATTTTCATATGTGGATACATCACTCGTAAGTTAGGCGGGTTCCAACGAGTTGGATTCGTCATTTGAAACTGATTGATGAGTTTTGAAGTTAAGCTTATCAAATACTTTGGTGAGCTTAAGAACTCCCTAGTTCTACTCGTTTTTTTTTTTTTTCATTTAGACATATTACTTGTAAGGTAGACGAGTTTTAACGATTTGGATTAATCATTTAAAATCATTCTGATAGTGTTTTAAATTATGATAGACTCACAGAGGGGCTCAATTAACATAGAAACACTTCTACTCATATGTACATTACTAATCAGGTATTGGGTTGTGGGATAATCAATTGCGGGAAACGTGGGGGATAACGGTGATGTAGTGATAGAAGTTAGACCTACCTGCTTAGTACAGAGTTTTCTTTTTGTTACAATTTTAATATTTTAATGTTTAAAAATTCTAACCGGCTATAGAATATAGATTGTTGAGAAATTTATAAACTACCATCTACTGATCTACACACCATATTGGATCTGTGTGGAACCCCTAGGTTCTGTGCAGATGGTATTTCTATAAATACGTCATTCCACGCAGATGATAAAATCACATTTGCAGGGTGGAAGCAACGAAATCTTTTCGGTAAAAGGTGATTTTTTTTCTTTATATTTTAATTTAATTTATTCATAATTTAGGATTAGGTTTATTCTTTAGGGTAGGCAAATTGGACTTGGAATTGTCTGAAAATTATATCAAATTATACCAAATTTGTACCAATGATCCATACAAAAATAACAAAATTACCAACTTAGTAATTTACCATATTTGACCAATTGTACATCAAATTGAACCAGATTTGAACCAAATTAGATTTGAATTATAATGTCACTGTATACATCACAAGTATACAAATTTTTCTATTGAGAGTAAGAAACAGATAACTGAATCATTTACCATTACAAATCGGTCAATCAGAAGACTATTTTTCTTACATATGTTACATATTTTTTTTTAATAAAGAGTACAATGATAACTTTAAAAGATTTAAATGAGTTTTACTAGAGTTGTACATAAAAAGTGTCAGTTCACTTGTACAATTGAAGTCTGATTAAGGCTGTTTCACCCAAAAAAAAAAAAAAAGAAAACAATTGTAAATAGGGATGTGCAGGGGCGGATCCACTGTAGCACAGGGGGAGTCAGCTGCCCCCCGCTGGATTTTCAAAAATAGTGCTAAAAATTTGCTTTTCGGACCTTTACCTCTCCCTGGAATTCAAATTGCCCCCCTGTAGCCCATTTTGGAATTCTAATAGACGGAACGGAATCCATATAAACTCCAAGCGAAACAAATTAGCGGTGCCCAAATAGGCACTGATTCCAAATAGCGAAAATTAGTTGAACCAAAATGTTTTTATTTATTTTATTTTTTTTGAATTCAAAGGCAAAGGCTGCCAAGTTGAACCAAAATGTTGATTTCAAATTCCTATAAATGTTGAATTGTTGATTTTTTTTCAAGTAATTTAGGATTTTATTATATTGATTGGTATTTTTTTGGTTATGTTAAATTGTACCAGATAAGCTATTGGGTTTGAATCCGATAAGTTATTTGCATCCGATTATTGCCCCGCCCTGACAAAAATCCTGCGTCCGCCCCTGGGGATGTGCACTTCAGAAGGCATTGCAGCCTTCTTTCTCTATTTGCAACATAGTTCTGAAAGCTGAATTCACCAAACAAATGAGGCAAGGAATTGTATTGGTACATGGAATGCATAGAAGAACCATATCAAATCTAATGCATCACCTCCCTTGTGGTTTTAAAAATTTCAATATTTTTTTCTACTTTTGCTGTTTTGTCTTCCTTGTGCTCAATGTCTAAGAAGGATGGTGTGCATAGGGCCAATTTGTCCTGGTCTGGTAATACACAGCACCATGGTGGTTGGTCAAATGATACACTCTATTAAAGTCCTAATTTGTCCAAGTACTATACTTGAATAGGCTATTAACATTGATCAAGTACTATACTGGTAAAACAGACTGCTTGAAGACAAATATTTTGTGTGTTAATAGTTAGATTGCTGAGCCAAACATCACTTATTGTATTAACAAAAAGAACTGACACACTATACTGTCAGCTGTTCTGTTTTCCTATCAGAAGCAAAGAATACATTAAAACAAGCAGTTCATCAACTTTCTTCATTTTGGATAAATTTACCCCTAGAGTGTGAATGTAAGTTGTTCAGGTCCGGTCAAAAATTGGTCATCTCAAATACTTAAATTAATTGTACTGTAAACAATGCACAGTGGCTTTATTATCACAATTATTCCAACATTACTGACAAACAACAAAGTCAAAATTGCATTTAAAAACAAGATTTCCAATTATGACAAGCAACTGAATTGACTTGCAGTCACTTTAGCATGTCAGTATTAAGTTCTCACTTGTATGGAAAAATAATGAAAATAAAAATAAAATAAAAACCTAACTAACAAGCAAATCAATTTGAGATACTGGCAAACCATTCCTTAGCTGAAGTTTTCCCAGAAACAGAGTCAATGTAGGCTCGGTGCAGCCCTGGAATGGTTTGTTCATATGGAAGAACAATCTTCTCAAGAAACTGCTTCTCATTTGGTTGTGCAAAAGAAAATAAACCTCGTTTTCCCTCTGGCAATCCTTTTGTCTCCAGAAGCTTCCGGACAAGGCTGCGGGGGATCAGCCGCTTCTCCAAGCTTAACGTGAGCAGAGCTATATTTCTGATCACATGCAACTTATCACAGCCTGCTTCCTTTATCAGAAATTGTACTTTAGAACCTATATTTTCCTCAGTTTTTCGCAATATAGTAGGGTTTGAACAGACAAGACTGGTCACCTCATCTTGTGAGAACCCAAGACTTTTCAAGTTATGTAGCCTGGCATCTATGATGCTCTGGTTCACACTGCTTACAACAACTAATGCATACACAAACATGTGTGATGAACGGGCAATGCCTAATTCATCAGCTCTCTTAGCATACATCTTCAAAGTTTCAGCCCTCGAGCTGATAAGTCTAGGTTGATTCTTAATCAGCTGGGCAATTTGACAAAGAGATAAGCCGCATTGCTCTTCAAGGAAGGACAAATTGGGCACAATGACCTTTTCCAAGCTACTCATGAGAAGGTGTGGGAACCTTTTGAGGACCAGAGAGAGATTATCTACCGAGCTGAGAACCCGAATCCAGAAGTTGACTTTTGGTGCAAAATTCGTCTGGAACACTCCAGGGAAGCGGGAAACGATAAATGAGATGTCTTCAATGGAGATGCCGACCTCTTGTAGCTTTGCCACATTTGGTCTCCAAATCTTCTCCACACTAGAGCAAAGGATACGAGGTCTTCGCAAAACGGACGTTCTGATGTCGGATTCACTGATGCCCGTCTGTCTCAGGAACTGGAGCACACTATCGGGCTTATCAGGTGATTTGAGGTGCTGGATCTCCTTGGAAACCCGGATCGCCTCGTCTGACGGGAGCCCGCACGATTGGATGAGGTATTCAATGGAAAAGTGAGGGTTTAGGAGCGGCGCTGGAGTGGTAGTGGTGGACAGGAGGCGATGAATGGAGGAGGCGTATGGTGTGGTGAATTGACGGATGTGATGAAGCCTACTCAGAATCATACTCTCACTCTTAGTAATTAGAGAAGAATGTAAGGGTTTTGATCGAATTTGACCTTAGTTGGCTGCGGAACTGAGTAAAACCCTAATTCAATTCGAAACTAGAGATGAGATACTGGTTCGTTGTAGTGTAGACTGTAGAGAGGAAGTTGCAAATGGAGAAGGCGAAGGCCAGGTTATGCTTGTGTGCGAAAGAGAAAAATAAACCTCCCTTTTATTTTTATTTTTTCACTTAGAAATATTCGGGGAAAATGGGAACTTCAAGAAATTGCAGCTAATTGAGAAACCATCCAAATTGTTAGTTCTAGATCCAACGTGTCAGTTTGCAGCTTATTGAGACACGAATTTTATCCATCTGAACCATCCAATCAGAATCAGCACGACTATTAAAGTGGTCTCGTGCATTCTATCTGAGATCAGATCTGAATTCCGATCGGACGGCCGTGATCATAACAGAAATATTTTGTTACCTCAGAGGTAAAAAATTCATTTTTTTCTTTTTTTTTGAGTGGAAATGCCCTTAGGCTCGATATAAATTCATTGAGACACCATCCAAATTGGAGTGCGTACGTCTGAGATATCTCGTATTTTGCGTGACCGACGTGTCCGGTGCCTATTTGGGGATGGCGCAAGGGCCGGTCTTAATAGAGCTTTATGATTAGTGCAGAACGTATTTCAACAGTTGGAATTTCCCAGAATGTCACGCAAAATATGATATCTCAGAGGATACCGAGTCTCCAAATTGGAATAGTATCATCTGCAGAGTTTTTAATTTGGTCTGTTCGTTTCAGATCGGATGAAATAGATCAGATCTTGTCCGAATTGAAAAAAAAAATTTCTCAAAATTTGTGAAGCTTTTAATTGAGTCCATCTGATCCAAAACAAACGAATCAAATTAAAAGCTCCGCACTGAAAAACTCCGCAGATACGCTTTCTCTCCAAATTGTCTGATTAAATTGTAGGGTCCGGACTCCTGATGGTACTCCAATTTGAGTTTGGATTCTGATTGTCTGATCAAAATTGAATTCACCGACTTTTTCTAATGTTCGTGCGAATTTTAATCGGACAGTATAGATTCAAACTCAAAGTTTGAGTTACCTTATAGGATCCAAGTTCTTAATAAGTTAGCGATAAGTTACAAGAGAGAAAAGTAAACTAAAGCATCGATTTTAAAATAAAAAATAAAAATATCATGATACTCTTCAAAAATCTCAAATTATGTATTTTTCATTTCTAAAATTTGTGCCTTCCATGTTTTTTTCCTTTAACCTGTGTTGTTTTCTTTCGGTGACTTTTTTAACAAAATTACCGCTAAGTTCTCTACGTCTCCGTCTCTCTCCACTCATCAAGGCCAATTTCTCTCAATTTCTGATTTTTGTTTCGTGTCTTGACTTTGGGCTATTTTGGTCAACTCTTATAAATGTTCTAAATTCCAAAGCAATTTAACAAAAGCATGTAAATTTCTGTATTTACATTTTTACTTTAGTGTGTTTATTTTTGTTTCTTTTTCAATTTACAAAAAGCTTCCTCCACTCCTCTTCACCGACAGGTAGATGGAGAATCTCGCAGTCACAGGGCTTGCAGCTAATCGACCATGTAAATATCTGAAAATTTACCTCCTTAGATGTGGTACTCAGAGACTCCCTCTAACTGGTGGGGCCAGGTCTGTCAGAACGCAGTTAACCGACCATGCGAACCTGCGCCTGTGCCTATAGCATGGCAAATCACCGTCGGTGCTCTAGGTTCTTCCATTTCATATGTGTATTTTGTTATTGGTCCATAAAATTTTCTCCGATTTCAGATTAGTAATTAGCTTTTTGTCCTGGACTCCATCTTTGTGCAATTGCAGCTGGGGTGGCAGGAATTGAGTTCGGCAAGAGGATTATAAGGATTGAAACTCAAATCTTGTCTCTTCTCTTGATGTTTCCAAATTTTGTTCTTCCGTTATAAGTTTACATGATTTGTTTGAAATTCAGTAAATTATAACCAAGAAAAGTTATGTTTTTCTTTACTACTTTTTCTATATATGCAGCTGTAAATTGGGAGGCAAACACTTGTGTCATCTATATATTTTGGTAACACAACTTCGCTACCTTATCATGATTTAGAATCTTTGGTACTGGTCCGTAAATTAAACATTTATTAAATTCATATTATAAATTAAGGCATAGTATATACTACATTGTAGTACGGTAACAAGCCATGACCATTGACAAGTAAGAGTTGACATTGAACTTTTTTTTATCTCTTTAGACTTTATAAAGCTTTGTGCTTGTTAAATCTCCAAGCAAAGTTGAATGGACTTTTAGGTCCAATTCTATCCGTTCGGAGGCAATTTTTCTTTTGTACGTAGTTGAGTGTGTTGACTTGAATTATTTTATAATTTCTAGCCCTGATTTTATGTCTTAGTATATCGGTAAATCTATGAAGCTAAAAATTTTAGTACTTTACATTGTATATAGTTTGAATGCAATTCTGTAATGTGGTTCACTACCGACAGGACTTGTGAAAAATCACTTGATATTTTGGTTGCAGTTAGGCCTAATTAAGTAAAATAAAACAGAAAACAGAAAACAGAATTGAACCGCACATATTGAAAGACACAGAGAGACAACCATATACACGCCAAAACATACATAAACTTTTACGTATTGCAGAAGCTTAATTTTCTCAAATTCAACAAGTTGGCTTTTAATTTCACTTTGAATAGTCCTTAATTGATAGGTTTGTTAAGTACTAGAAAACTCATATATAACATGTACCAGCACTGGTCGTGTTAGCTCTCTCAACTTGCAAAATTTAGTCGTCACCACCTCCTTTCCAAAAGCTATTTGTAATTTAATTAACCGAATTACAAGACCTATATCTTGGTAATAATACAGGGTTTCATGGTGCCATTCCTTCATCCATTACCAAACTTCCCAATCTTTGCCTTTTAGTTATAACAGACACATCTCTCTCCGGCTCCGTGCCCAGTTTTTACAACCATGCCAATATCATAGGCATCAATCTTGCACGTAACCAACTATCTGGTACAATTCCACCATCTCTTTCTACATGTCCAAACTTAAATGGTTTGGAACTTTCGTCAAATTACCTCACAGGTACCATACCACCTGGGCTTGTACATGGTTTGCGTCCCTCACTTGTACTTAACAACAACTTAACTGGCGAAATACCAAAAAGCTATGGATCAGTAGATTTCCAGTTAATTGTCGTGGGGAAAAACCGACTCAGTGACGATGCTTCTTTTTTATTCGGAAAGCAAAAGAACACAGTTAACATTGAATTGAATAATAATGACTTTGAGTTCGATCTGAGTCAGGTAAAATTCTCGGATTCTATATATGGGTTTGATCTAAGCCACAACAATATATATGGGAAAGCGCCAGAGTCATTTGCCGAAGCTGCTGTGTTGTTTTATCCAAATCTGTCATTCAACAAGCTCTGTGGAGAATTACCTCAAGGTGACCACATGAGCCCATTCGATGCTGCTGTTTTCTCAAACAATGCATGCCTTTGTGGGTACCCACTGCCACCATGCTCTGTTTCGCCACCTGCACCTGAACCTACACCTATATCCGGACCACCATTTTGATTCAACATTGAGTGCCTCTTCAGTGTGCATTTGATCAAAGAAATCAACCATTCTCATGTCATGTTGTTTTGAGGTACTCCAAATAATAATGTGATTTTAGTGGTTATTTTGTGAATTTTTGCTCAAATTTGACTATTGCCTGTTTTGTAATTAAACTTGGATACAATAATTAATGTCGTGCCAGTTGACAAAAATGCACGTAGAGTGCAAATTACGCACACAATATTACTACCTACAGCTAACAGCTTTGATGTCCTATGTTGAAAATCACTATTTGCTGTTGTCAGTCAATCAAACCTAATTTGTTTTATAGCTTCAATTCAACACTAAAATCTATAGAAAACTCCAACAGCTTGAATTCAACCCAGCTCAACAATATCATGTACCAAGTTACCAGTAAGACCACTAGCCAACAAAGCATATAGCCATATACCTGCTAAAGGGATCGAATTGCATAACAACGCTCTTTCAGTGTTGCAAACATCAAGACTCACCAAGCAATCAGAAAGTTCCAATATTTTTTACCATATATCTCAATTTTGATGGATACGCTATATGCCTATATCCCTGCAATGCCTGACAGTGGTGGGCCCCACAATTGCAGGGGATGGAATTATTTTGTATCAGTATTCTATGGGTTTGATAGCAAAGCATTAATTTGTATCAGATACCGACATCATCATCATGCATTTGGATCAGATACTGATCTTTAAAAGTTCAGTGTCTTGAGTCTCTTGACCCTCATTTTATGTAAAAAAAAAAATACATTTCATATACAACAAGATGTCATGTATTTGGGTAGCACACTTTTGCTATATATCCTCTCATGATGTAGAAGCTTAGCCCATATATATTAAACACTGATTAAATTCCATATTATCGATTATGAGACAGTATTTAATACGCTTTCTATATGCTGACAAGACGTGTACTCTCAACGAATACCAACTTGTTATCTCTCGTTATCTGAAAGAAAAAAACATGAAAAAGGAATAATATTTGTTTTCTCTTTAGCTTCACAAAAAAATTGTTCATTTTCATTACTTGTCCAAAATAGATTCTTTTTTTTTTTTTTTAAGTTTCGAGTTCATATTTAATCTGTTCTCTCTGACTACTTGCAATTATAATTTTTGAACAAAACATCAGTAACGTACAACATGTTGATCAGTTTGACTTAGTATTTCTTAATGACTAACTAAATATTATTAAAATTTTGTCAATTATATTATAACCTAATTAAAGAATTAGATAGTGGAATGTACTCTTAAGTAGTCTAATTTGGGCCCCATCGTCCCCGCTTGTGGTATAAAATTGGAACATGCATGGTCTAAATAATTTTAGTTCACTGTCAATTCGATCGGAGTCAATTTGTGTTGGATTAGCAATGGGTCGAGGTACATATATTTTAATTAGCTAGTACTATTGAATTAAAATAAATTACCACCTAAACTGCCAACAATGCTTCAAACATATATAATTACCCTTAGACCAACATGATCTTTGCAGTCTCGTGCAATAAATTTCGTTCTCGATCATACCCATACCCTACTCGATCAATTCTTTAGAGACTTATGCTTTTTGTTGTGGATTCTGCTGAGTCTCATGCAATGAGTAATATTTGTTTTTTCTTTAGCTTCACAAAGCATTGTTTATAATGTACATTAACACCCCTTATGCCAACAATTCTTTATAATGACAGCAAATTAAGTTCTAAACACCACGACGAAAATTGAAAACCACATCCATCTTTTGTTTTCTGAAAAGATCCAAATTCTCCGCAATAAAACATTTTCATACACTAAGTACTCTACTGTCATGCAACTATAAGATCAACCAACTTTTTACCGACTGAACCACAAGAGCTAATCAACATCAAACGAACAGTGGCAATCAAGTCCAAGAGCCTTACAAGAAAACAAATTTACCACAAAAATTGTGTAGAAATTTATTGAGAAATTTCCAAGTGTTCTCTAGTAAAGTGACAAATCTGTATATATATATATCAAATGTCAAGCCCGGCGTTTGCTGAGACGCCATGAGTTGGGCTCGTGGTACCTATCATACAATGGCTCAATCCTTTCCTGGCGCTTTCTCTTGCTCACTTTTGTTGGATCAGCCGACTTGTAGAACCTCGGTGCCAGCTCCACAAGCCACTTGGGGTCAATGACGGTGACCTCCCGCATGAATTCTCTTGTGGTCATCACTACATCATTGTATATCACCCAGTCAGGTCCCCTCTGAAAAAGGGCACTGCTCGGGTGAATGTTCACGGGCTGGTTCTCGACAATCGGTCGGTAACCACCTTCTTGCGGGTCCTTCCTAGCTGCGTGGATGAAGAAACCGGCAGTGATTGCCTTTTGCAGTTTTGTGAAATTTGTGCCTGCTGAAACCACATTTAACTTGTACCTGTATGTAACAGGCAGCAGCACAGGTGAGTAATTGACCTAATAATAGCGAGAATAAACATGAGACGAAGACGAAGAGGATTTGTACCTACCTGTCCATAATAGTGAGTAATTGCTTTCTGACATCCTGGGCCCACCTGAGAGACCTTAACTGTATAAAATTCTCGAAACACCAAGGGCCTGAGAAATTCTTCGCCTTCCACGCCTGATAAACTGCAAGCAAGGTCAAGTGGTCCCCTTCAGGTTGAAAGAACTTGGCTCGTTTCTGATCAGCCTGAGCCTGTTTCTCTCTTGGCCGGTAAAATATATTATTTCCTGTTGTAATCATGGCTATAATGGTCAATATTTCATCACTGCAACCAAGATCCACACTTGCCAAAAGCATCTTTGAGAGAGGCGGTTCTAAAGGAAATTCAGCCATTTTTCGACCAAGTTTTGTCAAAAGCCCCTCTTCATCTAGTGCACTAAGGCTGTATAGCTGTTTCATGGCCAAGATTAGGGCTTGAGGTGAGGGCGAGTCCATGAAATCAAACGACAGAAGGTCATTTATGCCCATAGCCTTCATGGTTAGAGTTGTTAACCCCAGGTTGATTCGTTGGATTTCAGGTATAGCTGTAGGTGGCATCTCATTTCGGTATGCACTCTCTGTATATAGTCGGTAACATTTTCCAGGACTGGTACGGCTGGCACGACCAGCTCTTTGTTTGGCTGAGGCCTGTGAAATAGGTGTAATGACAAGCGAGTCAAGCCCTTGTTTAGGGTTATATACATTAATTTTTGCAAAACCAGGGTCAACCACATAAAAGATGCCGTCAATGGTCAAAGAGGCCTCAGCAATGTTGGTTGCCACCACCACTTTTCTCTTACCAGGTGGGGCCGGGTCGAAGATCCGTGACTGCATCTCACTTGGCAAAGCACTATAAACAGGTAAGATAATTAATTCTGGCACATTCTTTCCTAACCCTTTCATTCTCTCATAGAGACACTGACAGGCATGGTCAATCTCCTCTTGACCTGTCAGAAAGAGAAGTATATCCCCCTCTGGCTCAGTCAAATGAATCTGTAAAACTGTACTTATAGCCGCATTCAAGTAATCAGTCTCGGGTTGCTTCGTGTATAGTATCTCCACAGGGAAAGTTCGACCTGGTATCGTAAAAATATTACAATTAAAGAAGTAACCGGAAAACTTCTCTGCATTGAGCGTGGCAGAGGTGACAATCAACCTCAGATCCTTTCTACGCCTTATCAATTGCTTTAACAGGCCAAACAGAACATCAGTGTGTATAGTTCTCTCATGTGCTTCATCAAGCATAACAACCGAATACTTTGATAAATTTTCATCCACCAAAATTTCCCTGAGAAGCATAGCATCAGTCATGTACTTGATAACAGTCTCCGGGCCTGTGCAATCCTCAAATCGAATTGCATAACCGACCTCTTCCCCTAACCTGCATCCAAATTCTTCTGCCACACGCTTGGCCACAGACATGGCAGCTACACGACGAGGCTGTGTACACCCAATCATTCCATTAGTAGTATACCCTGCCTCAGCTAAATACTGGGTCACCTGCGTCGTTTTTCCTGAACCTGTTTCACCAATCACCACTAACACCTGGTTATCATGCACTGCCTGAATTAACTCCTTCTTGAGCTTATAAATACGCAAACTCTGCCTCTGCTCCTGAATTGAGAATTTGGACCTTTGACCAAAAGTCAGTGCCTTGCCATACGCATCCTTTTTCCAGTCAGGTATGTCATAGGCTGACACTCCGACACCTCGAAGCTCCTGTGCAAGATGCCTCTCTCCAGTTTCTGGGATTGGATCTTCCCAGGGTCTATTCAAATCTTTAGGTATTGAATCGAGCATATTTCTCTGCTGCTGTTCCCTCATCTCTCTTCTCTCTTTAATCAGTGCAGACTGTGTTGCAGCAGCGCGGCTTAAAGAGCCTTCAGGATTCTTGAATATTTTAACAGGTGACATCATCTCAATAGAAAACCTGGTTTTACCTTGCAAAAAAATGGGTTCATCTTCATTCAATTCAATTTCTAGTTCCTCTTCTGCACCTTCACCTTCACCTTCTTCTTGGTACAATAATAGCCCGTCTCTTTCTTCATCAAACATGGGATTATCCCGCGCATCTAAAACACCTGCGGCCATTAATTGTTTTGCCTCCCATATCTCTGAGCTTAAGTTCTTGAACGGCCGCTGCCTTGAGTTGCTACCAGGGCCAGACGCAAGATCTTCTTTAACGGTGTTTTTAGTTGCTTCATTCTCTGAGTTTTTCTTCATGGGTAGCAAATCCTTACCTGTTTTCTAATCTACATCTTGCATGGATAAACTGAGCTTCTGGCCAGAAATAGATATTACCTTCACAAAAACTTCTTGGTCTCGTTTCACCACTTCTTTCGCATTTAAGACCCTCCGGGCCGCAATCTGGGAGATATGTACCAGGCCCTCCTTCCCACGCAGATCACTGAGCTGTACAAAGCACCCTGATTCAAAGACCCATGTGACCCGGCCCCAATAAATAGTAAATAGCTCGGGCTGAGGCTCATCAGATATGCAATTTCTGTCATGGCCATCCCTATAACCCTCTTTCACTTCATTGTACTTGCTATCCCTATCACTATCCCTTCGATGTTGTCTATCTCTAGAATCAGCGGCTGCTTTACCCTTAGAACTCGAACTCTGTTCTGGTGGAAAAAAAGCATGTATAACAGTATGAAGGCTATGAATCAGATAGTCTGGCATGTCAGCGCCATTCTCCTTCAGCTTCTTGTCGAATTCCATGATTGAAGCGGAGGATTGACCCAGGTCGGTAATGAACTCCGCTAATACCTTGTCGGCCTTGCCGAAGTGCCTTTCGAGCTCGAAGCAAACCATAGAAATGAGAGAGAGGTAATCTAACTTCTTTAATAAATCCATCCAAGAAAAGATGATCGGAGGTTTTCACCACGCGATTTTTATTCTAGGTTTTACGCGACTTCGATCCGTTGCTCAGGTGAAGTGAGGAAGGATGAAGAAAAGAGATGGGCCTGAACTGAAGGAAGATATTTTCTTGGTTAAACCCCGTAGTAGGCGCCTCAAGGAAGCGTTTTTTCGGCTAAGCTTCTGTTTCTGGGCAAATAACTCATATTTTAAGCTAATTAAAATGTTAAAATTAAACTACCACACACACACACACACACACACATATAATTAGCAACGTCCCAACATGTATATATATATATATAGTTAACATTCTAATTTTTCTCATTCTTTCTATATTTGTACAAAAACTTATCTAAACAAAAAAATTTAAACAAAATAAAATCTCTATTTGCATTCATAAATATATACCAAGGTTCTAAATAGCGTTTATCGTGTCATAGCAAGAAGCCGAAAAAAAAAGCTATAGCGAATAGCGTCGCTATAGCAAAAGCTATGCCACATAGCATTTTTCTATTTTTATAAAAATTATATCATATATTTGTACTAAATATCAACATTATCTAAGTCTCATAGAATAATAAATAATATCAAATTAATTAAAAAATTATAGTATTCATATTTAACCAATACAAAGTCCAAATTGCGACTCAAAATATCCGTAGTATTACTAATATCATAAACTATCGATCTTTTTCTATTCAAAATATATTCAACATCATGACATAATCTATCTTTTTTCTATTTAAATTTCAAAATAACTTAGACATCATGGCATAATTAATTATCTTAATCTATTCAAAATATTCAAACTACCATATAGTAAGTATCATTTTGTTACTTCAAGAAATATTTAATATATTTAATTTGAGCTTTTATTTAAAGCCCATATAAATTAAAAAAAGAAAAAAAAACAGCTCATGTTGCATAGCGCACTGTAGCTTCCTTATTTGATCTCATTTAATAATTAATAATTTTTTATCAAAATAATAATTAATAATTTAATATAAAGCTTAGTATGTCAATTATAAAAAAAAAGTCACGGTTAAAATCCAATCTGAGCCTTTATTTAAAGCTCATATAAATTGAAAAGAAAAGAAAAAAACAGCATGTTGCATAGCGGGGAGCAACACGCTATGCGCTATAGCGGACCGCTATTACCGCTATAGCGTCTGTAGCTCAAATAGCGTGTTTTAATTGTATAGCTTAGCGTTTTGGGTCCAAAAACGCTATAGCGCGCTATTTAGAATACTGATATATACCATACTACCATAGTAAACAATACGGTTAAGTACCATAATTAGTTCAACAGATGAACACAAAAATAATTTATCTAGTTATACATTGAAAAAGAAGTAAGAGAATTTTGATACAAAAGTGAAAAGAAATAATTAATTTTTTTATATGAAATAGTTTCTCGTATATATTTGTTCAAACAACTTAATTTAAAAATAAAAATAAAAACGACACACACACACACACATATATATATTTTGCACAAAAATAATAGAAGTGGAGGAAATATGCAAAAAAAAATCACACATGGATTATTGCCCTCTTGATCTAATATGGATAATTATTATCATGACATTTATAGTATCTAATTTATAGTTATTGCCCAATTATAATTAGGTTCAAACTGTAAATAATTTAATTTTTTAGATTTTGGCCTAGCTACTCTTGCTTTAAAAAGTTCAATCTCACATGTAAGTAATCTATTATTAAGGTACAAGGGTATTTGGAGACATCAGGATATATTGATGTTTAGAGTATTCATAAAGGTATTACTTTAAAATTAGATGATCCACCAGGTATAATTTAAATCCAAGTCCCAAACAAATCACCACACTACAATATTATTTCTTTACTCCTTCATGCCTTAGTCAAAATCTATAGAACTCATAAAAAAAATATCAAATACATATAATAGCCCAACTCCGTGTGTGTAATAAAAGAGACGATTTGTCACACCCTAGATTTTTATCATTCGGAGTGTAATTATATAAGCATCTTCATATTTTTTCTTGGCCCGTCAACCTACGTTGTCAACAGAAATGAAAACAAAACAACAAAACGGAGTTAGCTACAAAGCTCAGTAACCAGTTATTTAATGACGCGCTTCTCTATAATTGACTTAATTTAACAATCATTCAAAATAGACCGGATTAATCCACACAAATTCACATCAACTTATGCACGCATTTTTCATCAGCGATAGCACGTTGGTCTAAGTTATCCGTAAAACAAGTCACATCATATTTTCAACCATTGAACCCGACTGCAACTAGCAATCCCCGCATATCGATCCCGACCACGACTAGCAGCCCTTGTGTATCAGACAAATTAAATTCCAACCTCAGACCCGCTATCCTGTTAAATATGCTATCATAATCCAATATGCAATATCAGTATCCAAATCAATTATACAAAATGAAAACACAAATTATAGAGAAGTCCGGTTACCTGATAGCGAGATGTTCATAATTTCAAATCGGATTGCAACGATATATTAGAATCACAGCGGGGTAGTCGAAATTCAAATCGGATCTTAAAATCGATCATCAAAATAATTGTCATCATATGCTCTCTGTACTCTTTTCCTTTTTCATTTATTTCTCTCTCTTTATTCTTTTGTTTGATTTTTGTTTCTTCCGAAGAGATAATGAGACACAGAGAGATGTGATTAGGAGAGACAGAAATGCGGCTTAAATAGGGGTTATTAGAGTTTGGACAGTTATTATAGAGGTTATGGGTACTGGGGCATGACGCCGTTTCAATTTTATTTTATTTACAAAAGAAAGAGATTTATTTATAAAATCAGAATGCATTATGTTTTAAATTCAAAGAAAGTCTATATATAAATTAAATTTAATAATCTGTACAATTCACAAATTGAAGTCATGAGTTACAATTTCTCTTTGCATTCATTAATTATCTTCTTTTTTTAGATTTTTATCCTTCTAAAACCACAGGACACTAGAAAGGGGCAGGATTGAACAAAATCAGGAAAGATAGAGAAATCGAGGAAAACATTTAAGGAGGTTTAAAAGGAAATACAAATTATTATAGACAATCTGAGCAAATAACTTATTTTAAATTAAAAATAATGACTCACTGTTACCTTAAATTATTAGGTTACCTAATAACATGTTTTACACATTGTCTGAATTTATATAATCATAGTCTGAATTTTATATCATATAACATTGTTGTAAAATAAACACTAATAACTATTTCATTTCCTTCTTTTATTTAAAAATATATAATTCTCTTTTATTTTCCAATAAAGACGTATATAATATTTTTCATTAAACAAAATATTTTATAAAAAGACCCACATTTTTCTTTATTACGAAAAAAAAAACTTGTAAGTACAAATAATAGTGACTCAATTTTTCAAGATGTTACACGATTAATGTGATAGACATTGTATATCTGTGAAATTATGGGTACAATAGCTAGTGAGGTAAGTTTACAAATTTGTACACCATGCCAACTATCTGCCATAAATTTATTACTATATCTTATGTTCATGAGATTACCTTCCAGTTAAATCATAAATATATATATATATATATATATATATAAAATTAGTGAAAACTATCCAGATTTTTTTTATTTTTTTATTTCTCTATATAAACCTAGACTGATTATATCGTTAAAGCAATTGGTTTGAAGGTGATTGACTTATTTTTATTATGGCTCTGAATAGCATTTTGGTTTTATTATTATTGTCTTGCAAAATTGTAGCTGGCTTTATCAAACATATAATCAGTATTTTATATTTTATTGCTAAGCATACTATTTATTTACTTAATCTCATAGTTTTTTTATCTGATTTATTTATTTATGTCTAATTCTCTAGCATGCGAGAATTCAGGGGCAGATCTAAGCCACCCTTATGTGACTAAGCCATCAATACGATTTCAAAATTTTAATTATCAATATTGATATTTTATTAAATTCTTTTTATTTAAAAGTTTTTATATAGTTTAGTCCTCCTTCTCATAAGATGATAAATATGTGTTTGTAAACTAGTGGTTTAATTTCTAGTAACCACAATTTTTTTTCCCTTTTCACATATTATATATTTTAGTTTCCTTGTTCAATTTTCTAATTCTGCCCCTGTGCGGGATATCAAACATATAATGAAGAATATTACAATAGTCAAGCAAGGATTCAGGGGCAAACCCGAATTACAAGCGGGCAGCTGCCCTCCTGGATTTTGAATTTTAGTGATGATTTATCGGTACCGATTGACTTTGTCTCCTCCTGAAAATTTTTTTGCCCCCCTCTAGATGTTTGATTTGTAATTCGGATTAAATTTAGTGTTAAAATCAAAATAAATTTCTTGAATTATGATTGGTAATTAGAATTATAAGTTAAATCATCATAAATTATAAGTCAGAGTATTGGAAAATATAAGTTAAAACATTATTTTTTTATCGAGTACTCAATGAGTTTAAATCTGATAAGTTATTTAAATTCGGTTTAATATTTTTTGTCTTCCTAATAAAAATTCTGAGTCCGCCCCTACAAAAATTAGTACATGGGGCACCTCTAACATGAATTCTAACTCGAGCTATGAAGTTTCTCATAACTCTCTTAAACGTCAATATATGGTGACTGCACAAGTTTGATAAAAGCAGGACTTTCATGTATGTTTGATAAAAGCAGGATTTCATGTATGTAAGATAATTCAAGATTGATATTTTTCTTATTTTTGCGTAAAAATAATAGAAACTTTTTTAATTTTGCCTAAAAATATTGCATTTTATTACTGAAGTACTTGAAGATAAAGTGACATTAATTATATCATCAAAATATCATAATAATTTTATCATGTTGGCACCGAGTTACCACCAAAGTGTTATATAAGCGCCACATGTGTACTATATATATATATATATATATCTTAAGAAAAATGTACATAATAATTTTACAAAAAGTGGTAAATATTTTAAAAATTATAAAGTAATGTGTTCGGATAATTATATGGTCGAATAGGGCGGTAAGACCGGTTCTTATCCTACAGTCTCTTTGTATCCCCCCTTAACTGTTACGAAATGATATCATCTGCAGAGTTTTTTTGTACAGATCTGTGCGGAGCTTTTAATCTGGTCTATTCATTTCAGATCGGACGGATCAGATTAAAAATTCTGCAAATTTTTTTTTTTTTAAATTCGAGCAAAATCTGATCTGATCTGTCCGATTTAAAACGAACGAACCAAATTAAAAACTCTGCACACAAAAACTCCTAACTGTTACTCCCCTCAAACTAGGATTAGTATCCTTCCAGGTACACACTCATTAAAATGAGCTTCTAGCCGAGCGAGTAGAATTCGGTGCCTTTCTAGCTTTAGGGGGTTTCGTTTTGATATTTGCATAAAATTAAAACTGACGACTCAAATTCTCATTGTGCTCAGTCAGGTAGTGCATTGGATCTGAATTCATGATCAGACCAGGATGGATGACTGTCAAGCCAAACGGATAATGGCAAACCAAACATACTTTAGATTTTTGTCATCTCTACTGGTGTTTGGATGTACTGAGAATAGCGCTATTCTTAGAATAGCAGTGTTATTTTAAATCTGATTCATTCAAACATATTTAATTGCTATTCAGAACAGGCTGAATAGTGTTGTTCTGCTATTCTTACAAAAAGTCCGAATAACAATTGGTGCTCTCTCTAAATGTTCAATCCCTCCATTGCTATTCTAAATTTTTAATCCAAATAACATTTTCGCTATTCCGAATAGAACTATATCAATACTATTCTCACACTTTTCGAAAAATCACTGTTCTTATCTATTATTCTCAAATAGTAGATATTCTAGTTATTCTAGCTATCTTAGAGTGCATTCAAATGTACCATAGAAACTAGCATTTGGTATAGTGGTAAAGACATATGGTCTTCATGTGAGAGATCATGAATTCAAAATTCAAATGAAGAAAATCTTTTGTTGTAATAACAAATGTATTAAATGGTTGAGTGGCTTGACTTTCAAGTTTTATTCAAAAAAATTGAAAATATTAGAACTACATAATTTATGTAATTTTTGTCTTAATTTCTATGAAAAAACACATGTTGAACTTTTAAAAATAACATTTTAAAGATTTTATAGAGAGAAGAAAACCTTTAATAAAAACAATAACACATTGCAAACTTCCAAACTTGTTATCCATCACATTTTTAATCATTTAATTGTCATACCACAACCGCTAGAGTTGAAGAAATTGCTCAGTAAATCAATATAATGATTCATTATACTCTTACGCTTTATAATTATTTTTTTAAATACATCAATTTAATTTCCTTAGATATATATGTTATATTTTTTAAGTATTAAGGCAATTAAGCTTAACATAAAATAGTTATCTTAACATATAATCATGAAAAATATAACAATAGTTATTTTTTAATACATATAGTTATGTTTCTCAAGATACGTTTAGTGATGATATGGATGTCACATCTAGGGTCATCATTACACTTTTATACCATCATTAGATTCGTGAGAATTATAAATATATCAGTGTTAACTATTAAACGAAACAAAAAATATTAAAAAAAAAGACATAAAAGTTTACAAAAAAAAATTTACTTTTTTTAGAGGTAGCTAATGTAATATCAAAAACACATAATCATCCAATTATTTTTTTATTATTAATTATATGTAATTGTAAAAGTAACTAGCTAACCGTTAAAGGCAATCAGTTAATTATGTACATTTATATTAAAAAATCTAAATAAAATGGAATTATCTAAACATGAATACTAGGCACTTAAACAATGAACTTGACACTTTTTTTTCGAGTCAAGGATAATTGAATAGGGTTATTCAAACGGTTCGGTTTTTTTTTTTTTAATCAAACTAAAAAGTTTCGGTTTAAATAGTTCAGTTGTTCAGTTTAAATGAATCGGTGTTGAATTTTTAAATTATTTTGTTTTAATATGGATCAGTTCGGTTTAAATTTTTTGATATAGAGTAAATCAAATTGGCCTAATTATAATGGTTTAAGTATGGTTTATATTTTATTTGATTCAGTTATGATTTTCTTCCTATCATTTTGGTTTGTATATTTTAAAACATATGCGTATTTTGTATGAAATTAAATAATATATATAATATTATATTGATATTTATTTCTATAAAATTACCAATGTATTAAATTTTGACTTTTTAAAAGTCAATCTCTCTTATTCGATCTAATTAAACAAATTAAAATTATATTCGTTTTAACCGATTCTGTCTTATTCGGTTGATTCTGTTCGAATTTAAAAAATAAAAATAGAGTAGTTTACCTATTTTATTTTGATTTCAACCGATCTCCTATATTTACATAGCCATTTACGTCTACATTAAAAAGCATAGCTATTTGCGTCTACATTAGAAAGCCTGCGAGGCCGAAATGGCACCAACATAAAAACCATATTCGAGTTAGGCCCAATAAAGCCCAATAAAAAAACAACCGGATTAACTAGAGCATTTATTAATCTTTCAAATATAGTAAAAAAATAAAAAAAGATATGGTAAAAAATAAAAAGATCCGCGTGAATAAATCATTCAAATATAGTCAAAATAATACTAATAAAACAATACAGCCCAATTGTATCCAGATAAGAAACATGATGAAAAGACGAAAAGAATAATAAATAGATCATTCAAACAAACTCAGACATCCGAATATACGATCGTTCCCTCGCTGTTTATATGGAGTCTCGTACTCTAAAGTAACTCAAATTTTGATTTTAGATACAGACCGTCCGATCTATATCTGGCCCAAGATGAAATACACGGGACCTTTAATTTTCGTGTAAAAACAGATCTACTCCCAAAAGTTGAGATACTTTAGGTGATGGTATGAATTAGTTTATAAATAGGCACTTTTTGTCTAATTACAATCAGGCGGTTTCCCCCTTCCCTCACCCTCCCCTCCGCCCCTGCCTCCTCCGCCAATCTGAATTCCTTTTGAAATCCAGGGGATTTGAAATGGTTCAAGTTAGCCAAACCCTCGAAATGGAGGTCTCCAGTCCTGTGAAGAAACCGCGCTTGACGATCGCCGTCACCCCATGGCGCGAATTCATGCCTCCAAAACCAAAACCCGACAACACGGTGATGGAAATCTTTGGTGAAATAGAATTCATAGAGCGAAGTTCCGGAATTACAACACCCTGCCCCTCCCCTTCCCCTATCTTCACCCCAACCCCTACCCCATTGCTGTTTTCTCCCGACCTCTCACAATTTGACAACGAGGAAATTCAAATTCAAGAAGTTGAGGAACCAAATCCTGAAAATATTGAGCCTTGTCAAAGAGAAACGTGTCTAAGATGCAATTCGGTCGTCGGTTCAAGGGTTTTGGGTGCCGAATTTCCTGCACCAATTTCGAGTATTGGGAGAAACGGGAAGCCACGTGTGTATTATCAGCCGATTAAGAAAGATGGGAGGTTGGTGCTAAAGGAGATAAGGATACCGGGTAATCAATGCATGCATGTATCCCGCGAAAACGGGCGCCTCTTGCTTCGGTTCGGCAATCCCAACAGTTCTGATGCACGATGCTAAAATTCAGTTTTACAATATATGTTGATGACAAATGGAGGAAGACTAATTTATGAAGAAATGAGTTTGATTTGTTTGCAAGAGGGTTTTTAGTTTCTGTTTCATGGTTTGAAAGGGAATTTATTGGCGTTAGATTAGTTTGGTAATTAATTACCTTTTGATGTAGATGTCAGTTCTTCTGTGCATGGCAGAATTTTGGAAAGAAGAGAATGAAAAGAATATTCTCTTGTATGAATAATGAAAGAAGAAAAGAAGTTAGGTTTCTGACTCCTTTCTTAGGCTTCTTCATCAAAAGTAAATGAGAAATCATATGGTTATATTTGAGTTGTCTAATTTCTTCATTGTTCAAGGAATGCACAAAAATGCTGATTGTGTTTGCAATATGTTTTGAGTATGATTGGTATGATATTAGGAGCAAGGTGATGCAATTGTTAACAAGTCACAACCAAGCTAGTTCATTTCTCTGTTGTATTTGATTGATTTCAACCAAGGTTTATATTCTAGTATTGCTAGAATTATCTACAAAATTACACACTTCTGTTTCTTGATACCCTACCTCATACCACTGTTATTGCGATTGTCATTACTTTTTATTCATTATATTCTCTTTAATGTTATTACAAATTTCTGGTGAATTTGTATTCTATACGTTTGTTTGGAGGTGCATCCAGTTCTTAATTTTAGATTTTGTTAAAATAAGCAAGCTATAATTCCTATATGTTTCAAATAAATTGCATGTTATTTGAGATTTACTATGAAATGTTACTATATATGGAACCATTAGAAATATTTAAATAAACAATCTCTACTAATTGTACAAGTAAACTATATGTGAGGATAGGGTTTTTTTTAAGAAAAAAAAATACAAAGAGGATAAATTCTCTCTTGTCATAGACAAAAGGAGGTCTAACATGAGTTACGGAATGGGTTATTATCATATATTTTTCCTGCTTTCATACATAAAAATAGGATTAAGATTTCATTAGCTAATTTGTTTTTTACTCTCGATTTTATCAAAAATGCTCAAGATAGGCCCAAGTCGGGCTGCTCTCTAAATTCAGGCAAGACCAGACAGTTTAGATTTTAAAAATATATTTAAAGAAGACTAATTTAAACAATATTTGCATTTTTTGCATCTCTATCACAGTTATGCCTATTATGAAAAACTGAGCCTGCAGTAAAAGTAAAAAATTCAGACCTTAATTTCAAAATTGCATAAAAAAGGAACCAACTGTGATGATCAAATCATCCAATTCCTGGTAAGTTATCTATGCTTCTAATGTATAGTTTCTCAATTTCCTTTTTGTAAGGTAAATGAAGCAACATAAGAAACACATTATCAAATAAGCAAGTAAAGAAGACAACAACACTCATTATCACACTGCAAAAACAGAATAATCTGAAAAGAGTATAAATTCAGCCACCACACAGTTATCAAATATCATCATTCCACAAATTACTACTACGAGGAAATGATATCCGTCTCACGTCTGGTTTTCAGATGTCTATCTACTTGCTTCACTAGCTCGGTAATGACAGAATTGTTCCCCAATCCATTGATCTCCAGAATTTCATCATTCTTCCTGACATTAGTTTCCATAATGTCAACGCTGTTCCCCAATCCAAGGCTTATCTCCATTTTGTAATGACCTGGCCATGCCTACATTAAAATTTAATCAAGAGCTAGCTCATCAACTAATGTCCCTAATTAATTAGGAAGGACTCATCCCTTAAAAACTAGTACTGCTGATGCAACAGGTTCCGGTAAGAGAATTTGTTCGTTCAACAAGGGCCCCTAAGCTGAAACTTCAAAACTTGTGATTTGCAACAGGTTTTGGGAAGTTTCCAATGGTGTACTGGTACGGGCAGTTCAACAAGGGCTTCAAGATGAAAGTTTGGAACCTTTAGAACTCAGTCAGGCTTGTTAGTGTATTTATTTATTAATACTAACCAGCACTGGCTCTTTTTTTGCAGTCCTTTGTATTCATCCAGGTTGAACTTGAACCCCAATCCAGTACTTGTAGGGATTGATTTCCTTGAAGAATACCAGATAGATCCAGACCATCTATTTAAAATTGGACAATAAATATCAAAGCATGATATTCCATGGGCTCAATGGATAAATGGGGAGGGAGAATACAGTTAGGGTGGATATAGACCATCCAATCTAAAATCGACAGCCCAGATCTTTCTCTGTCTCTCCAATAGATTTATCAAATTGGAGAGAGATTCCTTATTCCTTTCCTGCCAAAAAATATATATATATACACACATATTCCTAAAAGAGAAAAATTAGCAAGCATTTCAGAAGTAACAACTCCAGCTATTATTATATAGTACTTTTCTAGTCATCACTAGATAGAATCAGAGTTAATAATTTAAATATAGACAATACAAGTTAGATTTCGTACAAGTCTACACAGAACTCCAAAGCCACACAACTTTGCTCATTATTGCCACAGATAGATGCAAAAAGTCTATCCATTTAAAAAACTACTGACTGGTAGATATTTTCTTAAGTTCCAATAAATAAGAACATGCTTGCATACGTGTTAAATTTTTAAAGACTTTGAGATATATGTTACATTTTAAGCAAGCAAAATAATAATATATGAAGTATGTCCAAGAGATTATTGCCCATTGATAGAAAAATGCACTAAAAATAGGTAACCTATATATCTGATTTTATTTCTTGAGAACCAATAAACTGGATAGCAATTAATCCTACTTCACAATAGCAATAAATAAGAACACATATAATGTTGAAAAATCACAACAGAACTGCCTCAAGATAGGAATAAAAAAACTGTGTTAGCACCAACTGTATTTTGCAAGAATGCTACAATTAAGACTCAAGTTGGTCTTAGTGAAAACCATCAGATTATTCGCACTACATCCTGCAAACCAACAAAAAATTATGTACTGAAGAGTCACATACATACCTGGCAATGGAGCAGAGTCAGCTTTTCAAGGTTACGTGCATGGAAGAGGAAACAAGCTACCACATCAAACTCACAAGTCATGCACCATTCTCCAATTTTCAAGGTCTTTAAATTATTGAAGGTTGGAAATTTAGTGGTTCCTTCCTCCAATACATCCTTCATTTGCTAAAAGAACAAAAAAAAATACTAGTCAGTCATATTTTCCATACTTCTTAGTTCTTGCAATGAAAATATGCGAGTCCAAAAGTTAGCATTGAAAGTTACGAATAATAATCATACCATGACACCCGATTTAGGCAACATTAACTCCAGATAGGTTGCATTTGAAAGACCCATAAAAAACAGAGGGTCCTCATCATCAAACTTATCGCAATGGATGCATGCTTTCAGAAGAGACTCCAGCTTTTTGAACTTTATTGTTCCCATAGTCCAAGAAAGTACCTCTAAGTACAGCAGACTCAGAGTTGAAATTGTGATTGCCGGTTCAATTTCATTGTGACAGCCATCAAGTACCAGACATTTCAATGTGCCAGAAGATATGTCACAGGTTTTCAAATGGCAGTTGGAGAGCACCATTTCTTCTAAAGCAGGCAAGGCTGACAGCTTTTGCATTACCTCATCTGCGATATCTATGGTATTAAGGGTTAATTTCTTGAGGCAGGGAAGGTTTACAGAGCTCGGACTTATAGCTTCAAATCCCAAGTGTAATTCCATCTCCTGCAACGACTCACAGGAAAAGATAGAATCGGGAACTTCAAAATAATAATTCTCTGTGTAAATATGGACAGATAGACACTTGGGTTTCGACTTTGCCACAGTATCAAGCCATGCAGGGGCACGATCAGGGCTGCTTTCCGCCTCATTCCACTTGAGTTTAAATGAATCCAAATTTATTGATGGGTCACGGCATTCAAAAACACCATCAACAAAATTTGTGAATTTTTCTTCATATTCACAGATTTTTTCTTTGTATTCTTCCAGATTTTCTATGGTATAATCATCTAGGCGGAATTCGTCAAAATCAAAGTCAAGAACAGGTACAGCAGCCCACAGGTTCCTTTTGGCTAGCAAGGAGGTCTGGACAGCCTCCTTTGTGCTCAGCGAAGACAGAATCAGGATCAGCAAATTATCTGACATCTCACTTATCCTATCAACATTTGCATGTGCAATCTTTCTTCTCTTTTTTGTACGGCTTTCAGTTGGATCCATAACTCCTGCTCCTGTGTATAATTAAGAAAATAAACAATTAATGACTAATTAAGTAACAATTAATTAGCAAAAGAAAACAACAATTAATAATAAAATTACTCATTAAGTAACAACAACATCCTGAAAACGGGTGTATTCTCTACTCAAGTACTCTATCTTTGTCTAATCCTCAGGGCTTTTTTCTTCTTCTGAAAATAGGCATAAATGCCCTTCCACTATATATAGAAACCTTACAAGTCCTAATATAAACAAGATAAGTAAAAAAAGTTGCAAAACTACCCCGAAAACCCAAAATGCCATTCTTGGTATAAGAAGCACACCCAGCATCACTAATCAGATACTGTACTCAGTGACTGACCCATCAAGAGCAGTATCAAGATTTCAGCTTTTATTTAAATCATCATTGACCTGGCAATAATCCTCAGGTTTGCTTGTTCCTTTCAAAAATCTGTTACTCCATACATAAAAGGCTTGGATCTAAACCTTTAAACTAATTTCCACTCTTCCATTTGACCAGTACCGCACAACCCTTGCAATCCAACTCAAAGCGTGGCTGAGAGACTGAGAGAGAGAGAGAGAGAGAGATCTTACCCGAAAAACGCTGAAATTTAGGCCGAGGAGAGAGCGAGAGAGAGGCGATGACGGACGGACTGACAAAGAGATTCTTCGAAAATTTTAGCGCGGCGCGCGGATAGGGATCGAAAGGAGCGAAGGCGCGGAGCGAAAGCGCGAAGCGATTGGGAAGTTTGAAAAGATTTTGGGGGTTTATGTTCTTCTGAACTGGGTTAAATCAAGAAAGTGAAGTGGCTAAATATGGAATTCAAATCGTGCAACTGAAATACGAATCAGAACCGCCCGATCCCTAAGGGCACGAATATTAATGAACCTCGTTATCTTAAAAGTTAAATTTTCCAAAAATCATTTGTTCAGTCGGTGCTACCGTGCTAGTCCGGGTAATGAATTATCACTGAGCGGGCCCGAAACAGAGCCTAATTGTACAAGCAAATTATGTTAAACCGGTCCAGTTGGAACGGGCTTAAGATCCATTTAATAGAACTAAAGGCTAGAGAGCTGCCCTGTTTAGGCCCAAAATAATATATTCTGAAGCACGAAGATGAGTTTACTAGCCAGAATTTAATGTGCAGTATTTTAACAATATTACACATTTACACTCCCTTTGTTCCTCTGAGCGGGGAATAATTAAGATCTGGATATGTAAAGTTTTAAAGATCCCGGTACAGTAGGTAACGAGTACCGTAAGTGTATAACAATTTTGTCTAATCGAGATTTTTTTTTTTTTGGAAAATAAAATAATGTCCAGCCCCTTTCATAATTAAAATCGAGAATTTTGTTAATTGATGCTCATGAAAAGTGATTATTGTATAGTAAAATCTTAATTTTTTATAGCTCTAGAGTTTTTTTTAATACGGAATCAGTTTAAAGAAATAATATTTATTACAGAATAAATAAAATATTTGTAATTATTATTTCATAAAAATCTTATTATCAAATAAATTTCAGACATAATTTTTTTTTAACTCTAAAAATCTATATAATAAAAGACAAAACGATTAACCATTCAAATTTCTACAAAATAAAAATACAAACATACTAGTATCATACCTGTGCGTTGCAATGGAAACATATTATAAGAAAAAAAATCAAAGGAAATAATAATAATTATTCAAAAATTAAGACACATGATAATAGAAAATTTATATGATGTTGTATTTTTAATTAACTTTAATTGTGATCTCTGATAATAATTTGATGATGTGATGATTCTTTATTTTTAAGTACCAATGATATCAAATAATAGCTCGATTCGAATCTAATATCAAATACCATACAATAATTCAATATCAACATATAATATGATATCAAAAAACATAAATAAAAAGTGTTATCGTGTGTATGTATAGGATACACACACATACACACACATATTATAAGAGAAATATATATTTACAACACATGTTTCAATTTATATTCTTCTTCTTCTTTATTTCCAATTTAGAATATATACACACGCGCGCGCGCACACAATGATATATTCTATATTAGAAATATATTCTAAATTGCCTACAACAATATATATATAAATAAAGAAAGATAAATAAGGAAATAAAAAAAATAATTATCATTGTGATCCATATAGAAACGAAGAAGGAAACAAAGAATAAGAAAATAGAATGTGGAGTTTTCTCAATTGAAGGGGAGAAATATGGAAACAAATAAATAAGAAAATAGATAAATATATCACTAAATTTCAGAGTTTGTTCAATTTTAATTGTAATGTATCATGTGGCAGCACATGTGGTGAGTATGTTTTTAACTAAATTTAGACTTCTATACATAAAACAAATGCATTTAATATAAAGAAGACAAATTATATAATTAGAGGGCTGAGATCAAATTCGAAGTTTCATCTTTCAATCGTAGCCGTTGGTGAATGAACACCCAACGTGCTTAATAATAGAATGGAGATGTTCTCTACTTCTCTTAAATAAGAGGAGAGCATGAGAAATTAGATGTCACATGTCCGCACACTTAGTTCTTGATTTGTCTCGGTTTTGGCCCTGAAAAATACAATGGTGTTTTGAATCATCGCAATCAATAAGGGGAGATAATAAAAATCAGATAGATGATGGCGTTTAGGGGTGGCAACGAATCGAACCGAATTGAACTTACCTTAGGTTTGAGTTTGGTTTGAATTAATTTCGAACTGAACTTGGTTTGTTTTGTTTCGAACCGAATCCATTTCGAATCAAATTAATTGCAAACTATACATTTTTCGAATCGAACCTGAATTGAATAACGAACTAAATTATTTTTTAGCAACCCTAGTTATATTGGTAGTTTATACATTAATTTTTTCTTGCGGGACAAAATTCACATGGCTTCCTTTTACCAGTATAAACTATGAAATTAATGTTTTTAAGTTAAAAAATTGTTCATGAAAAAATATATCAGAGACGACTTTCCTGGTATAAACTATGAGAGACGATCGAAGAGAGAGGAGAGACACTCATTTAGGCCGGAGAGACAGCCAGCCGCTGAGAGCGTTGACTAGATTTTAGAGCTAGAGGGAGAGTGAGTTAGGGGGAGGTGGAGAGAGAACTAGATTATTGAGATTTGAGAGCGAGGGAGTATCAGCTAAGTTAAATTATGACTCTCTATATTGGATTTTAATTTCATCAGGTAAATGGACGGCCGATGTTATTATGAGATTCGAACCATAAAAGTAACCGAACCCATTTCGATCAAACCAGGCTAGATTTGAGTTTGGTTTGAATTAATTTCGAACCGAACCTGGTTTGATTTGTTTCATTTCGAACCCATTTCGAATCAAATTAAACTCGAATCAAACCCAAATCGAATCACAAACTACAAATTTTTTTTGCCAGCCCTAATGGCGTTGATGATATGATATACTTGAAAAGCCTTAAACCTTTCATTTTTATGAGGCATTGATTGATGATATGAAAGAAAAGAATAGTTAAATAAGAGAGCTAATTCAAAATTGAGAATAGTAACTTATTTAATTTTTTAATGAATTAGTAGAATACTAACTCAAAAAAAAAAAAAAAAAAATAGTTGATAGCTCTTGATCTAATATGAATTTGCACAAAAAAATAGTATTATTTTTTGAGTTATTTTTATTCCTGCTCCAACAAATTAGAATTTTATCCGAATAAATTTTTATTCAAACCATATGACTCGCAGTCCGAAAATAAAATTCTAATTTGAAGTGATCCGAAATTATCCGATTATAAAGTTTTTTTTTTTCGAACTGACAATTATTTGAATGCGAGTCGACTCGAACCAAAAATAACCGATAATGACATAGGCAATTTATTTTAATCATATTTAGACAACACAATTCATTGGTAGCTTTTTAATAAGTCCAAGAATATATATGTTGGTTTATTTGAATTAATTTGAAAAAAATATTATAAAGGTTGTCAAGAGAAACTATTTTCAAGCTATTATTTTTCCTAAATAAATTAACTCATACGTGTGAAATGTGAATCTATGAAAATCAAGGTTTGAAATGACGATCATTCCATTTTTGCAGAAATACTAAAAAAAACAATACAGTGCCAAAACATATGATAACATTATAACTTTTAAGATTCAAAAACGTCATTTAAAACACGGATAAAAACGTATTGCATACATTATTAAGTTACTGTACAAATGAATATTACAATATACACAACATAGTCCTCAACATGTATGATATTAACAGAATTTTGAATAGATATCACATAAGGTAATAGAATATTCTTGTTTAGATCCTTACCATCCGATCAGAATTTGCACAATATTGAAGGCATCAAGCATTCCGCCCCAAATTGGATTGGACGGATCTAAACATTTTATTCTGTTCCCTGAACAGAGGATATGGATTCGAAATAATTTGAACCCGTTATCTAAATGCAACCCTACCCGCCCGATTTGACAGATCGAAGGCCGTACTACGTGCATCCGAAATGAACGGCCTTTTATGAATCAAAGGGGACGGATTGAAATCCAACGGCCCATATTTACTATATATACCTCATAAAACCTCTCAATCCTCTTCTTCGCGTTCCAAATCCCTAATCCGAGAACCAGGCGGCGCCTCCTCTTGTTACCCCAGATCGAAGCACCATCAACAAGAGAGACCTAGATGGTGAAGCGGAGATAAACTCGTCTAAATCTCAATAGAATTTCCTTTTTCTCAGCTTTGTTTCTCAATTGTTTGATCGATTCGTGTTTGTGTTATTACAGGCGCCGAAGAAGGATTCGAAGGCTCCGCCGCCGTCCTCTAAGCCCGCCAAGTCCGGCGGTGGCAAGCAGAAGAAGAAGGTTAGTTTTTCTGACCTAATTTAGGTTTTTGCTTTCGACTTGTTGTAGTTTGATTGAATTGTTGGTGTTCAATGGTGTTTGGTGCTTTGCAATAACAGAAGTGGAGCAAGGGAAAGCAAAAGGAGAAGGTAAACAACGCAGTGCTGTTTGATCAGGCGAGTTACGACAAGATGCTGACTGAGGTGCCTAAGTTCAAGCAGATCACCCCCTCTGTCCTCTCTGAGCGTCTCAGGGTATGTGTTCTCGCTAATTTCTATTAAATCTATGGATAGTTGTGTTTCAATTTATGATGTGTTGATCAATTGGAGAGAATAGAGATTGAAAATCATCCCATCTTTGTATACTAATTGCGCATTTGGTTTTTATTTATTGCTGCATCAGTCCATCTGTTCAAAAAGCTGTTTTGTAAATAAGCAGGGAATTCCATATCATTTGGTCCGTACCTGCTTATATTCATCATGTCTGGACTGTACACTAATATTTGTTATGATTTTACCACATTTATTAATTTTCTGTTGAACAGTCCATAGCGTAATTGTTATGTTGTATAAATATTTTGCATTGATCTTGTCTATTACTGTTTGCCCTTTTAGATTGCTTAAAACCTATGTAGCATTGTACAATTTAGCCCAGAAGAATGACAATTGTATTGATTTCATCTTAAATGTCCCTGCACATTAGCCTACATCTGGATTATACACTCTTGTTCAAGATATAATCTGTAGAAATTATACATAAATAATTCTCCTTCTGAAACTTCTGGTGCATATTGAATTAAAGACACTTGAGATGTTATTTACATGATATTAGTCAGAAGTCATCTGCATATAAGATCTTTAACTCAAGTATATCCCATTTATATGAAGAATTATCCAACTTTTGGATGTATTATTGTTGTTTACTAATACTTTTGGTTGCTATTATCTACACAGGTTAACGGATCACTTGCTAGGAGGGCAATAAAGGATTTGATGGCAAGGGGTGCTATTAGAATGGTCTCAGCACATGCTAGCCAGCAGATCTACACCCGTGCCACCAATACCTAAATGCGGTTTTCTTTTTAAGCAGTGTTTTTGTGTACTTTGTTATTTGCAATTAGAGCTGTCAGCAGCAGTGTTTTCATTTAATTTTGGTTGAATATGTTTTGCGTCTTTGTTTGGATGGAGATTAAATTTTGCTAGGCACACTTGGTGTTTTTTTTCCTCTGTCAATGCCATCATATGCTTGATTCCACCTGGGAATTATGATTTAGCTTAGATCCTTGTGTCGCGCTCATGCTTATATTATTAAAAAAAATTAGATCAGTAGTGATGTCGAGTTAATTTGTATAAAATGGTTACGCACTTGTTCAATGATTTTTATCAAATCACGCATCAGCTCTTGTAGGTTCAGGTATAAAGTAAAGAGGAGAGAAATGGCCTCCGAGATGTGGGAAATAAATCTGCTGCTATTCTTGAGTAGTATAACAGGAATCTGTTATTCAGATCCCAACCGCTCACATTTTTCTATACATGAATCTCAACAAAAAGAACTCTTCATTTGCGGATCGGAATAACAGGATTCTTTATTCGCGGACCGGAATAACAGGTTTCTGTTATTCATCAAGAATAACAGCATAAGGTTTCTTCATTCGCGGGTTGGAATAACTGGTTTCTGTTATTCGTCAAGAATAATAGCATATTTATTTCCCGAGATGTGACAAGTATTAAATATCATATTCATAGATTTGAAGGGCGATAATAAACTCATTTTTAGAGATTAATTCATCGTTTTACAAATTCCATAAACCCATTTGAAAAGATTATATAGTTATAAGAAAAGAAATATAAATTTACATATTAATTAATCAATCAAATTAATATTTACAGTTTGAGCTTTTAGAATAGTTAATCAATCAGATTAACTATTGTTTGTCTTATTTGTACGCTATAGTTGAGTAATTTTGTCAAAAGATATGTTTGGTTGGATTAAAAATAGATAATTTATTTTTGAAGTTAGACTATTCCAAATAGCATATTATGTGTTTGGTTGAGTTTAATTAGTTAGAATGGAGAATCCAACTTGTATGTCTTATTATAATAGTTTATTTTTATATATATATATATATATATATATATAGGACTTGGCTACGGTGCTATGGGTAGCTAAGAGGCCTCCCGTGCTATGGCTCGATATTCGACTTTTCAAAATTCTAACGGTCGATCTGAACTGTTCATCTTGTTCTCCATATTAATATGTGCTTGGAGACCAAATTTTATATTTTTTAGAATTTTTTTACTATTTGTTTAGATTTATTGAAAATCGCTGTTTTTCAGACAAATATGGACCATAAAAAACATTGATATTCAATAAATCTAAAAAAATAGTAAAAATTTTCCAAAAAATGTAAAATTTGGTCTCCAAACACATATTAATATGGAGAACAAGATGAACGGTTCAGATCGACCGTTAGAATTTTGAAAAGTCGAATATTGAGCTGTAGCATGGAAGACCTCTTAGCTACCCATAGCATATTAGCCAAATCCTATATATATATATATATATATATATATATATATAAGAGATTTGACTATTGTAATTAGATAAATGACAACATAACTATTCTAACTATTCAAAAATTAGAAGGAAAATTCAGAAAAAGAAGTAAATATGGTATTAAAATAGACATATACTAGTCGTACTAGCCGCGGGCCTCGCGTTGCTTCGGCAACAGCTATGGAAGAGGGCAGAGAAGCATATGGAAGATTTATATAGGATAAAACTAATATACGTGAGAATCATACCGAAAAGAAGCAAGACAATTGTACACATAGAGAAAGATTGCTTTGTAGTTAGATGACATGAACACAACTTTTAACAAAAAGGTCCTACTTTTTTTTTATGAGATAGTAGTCACATAATATCTACAGTACAAAATGTGTGGCTACTATGTTAAGTTGGCTATTATGACAGGCCAACATTTGGTTCTGTTCCACTATTTAGTATTTTAGGTTACTATATACTGTATTTACAATGTTCAAAAGATGATATTTACATCGTTCAAAAGATGGAAAATTGTTTTGGTGGATCTGTTGCCTTCATTCTACCTTGCCTTTTCCTTAATCGCTTTCATTGCTGCAAGAAATTATGTAGTGTCAGGTATGTGGGACAGTTTATAGAATGATATAGTTTTTGTGTAATGTTATGAATAGAACACTGAGAGGGATGTGTAGGAAGAAGTGTAGTTGATGATACATATATAAATTGTTTAAGGTGAGAGAAATGTAGCCACATAAGATGTGTTGGAGGTATAGGTTATATACTTTTAAAGTGTAGGAGGTTAATGGCATGATAGTGTACATTGAGTAAGGAATAAGTATTTCTTTTTGTATACTGGAGGTATAGATTGTGCAAATTGTTATAATCCATTTTTTTCATGGCGACAAACCTCTTATTTGAGGTACCTATGTGTTGAGTTTAAGTTTTTTTTGTAATTAACCTATGAGAACAATGTGAATCTAATACTATATACAGTCAAACATTTGATATTTTAAAGAGAAAAATAGTTCTATATTGAATCTTATTTGTCTAATATGAATCAAAGGTTATAGTTGGTAATTTGTTACCGTGTTAGTGCTTTTTTAGATGGTTCTTCGAGTAAGAGTTGTTTTCTTTTCCTCTTTGCAGCTGCTGTTGAGGCCTTTAGTTCTTCATTGGAGCTGCACAAACTAATTAATATTAGACTAAATTAGACAGGGAAGGTTGGGAAGATGTTGATTAAGATATTGGAGAAGTCAACTTGTATATGTATCACAAAGGAAGAAGTATAACAGAGAAGTAATTTTACTGGTAAGGTAGATACAGAGAAGATGAGAATAAATTGTTTCTTTTTATTTCAATCCTGATTTCTTACAATCAATTACAGCTCCTTATAAAGGAGAGATTACTAGTCTCAGCTTAGTCATTAACTAACTCTAATCATGCTGTTACAAGAGTCTAACCACTCTAACTATCTTTGACTGACTAGAATTAGTTATAACAACTTTGACTAACTAACTGCTAATGACCTTGCTAATACCCCCCCTCAAGCTGAAGGTAGAGAAGGCTGCATGTGAAGCTTGATCCGAAGAAGAGTAAGCCTTGGTGTCGGCAGAAATTACTTCTCTGTTACCGAGTTTGCTTGTGATGTAAAATAATGGGATAAGAAGGTGTGGAAAATCTAGTAATGAATCTATATAAAGTGGTTTTTTTTTTTTTTTTTGGTGATTTGATATAATGGTGCTTGGCAATATTTAATTCACCATAGTTATGAATATTGTGTTTATTACAAAGGCCATGGAAGTGATGACCAATTACAAAATAAGACCATCAAAGGGCCAATTATGTTGTATTTTTTCTCATTTATTGTAAGTCATTTTTCCCCTTAATTGTTAGTTTAATACTTTGATGGTCTAATTAAGCGAATTTTGCATTTAGAAGCATGAGGAATCTATAAAGACAAATGGACAATATAATGGTGGTATATGCTGGGTAATGCAAGTGGGAAGTTGGTATAAAAAGAATATAATGAGTTTAATTAGAGGAAAAGAAGGAAAGTTGGTAATGATGTTGTTTGTATTTGTGCTATATATGCACCTGTTGTTTTGGTCATCATCTGGTGGTGTTCCTGACTGTGCTTTTAATTGCTCTATTTTCATGGGTGTATGGGATGTTGTTGGGACGGAACCTATCTCAAGTAATTGGTAGTATGGAAGGGCCACTTTGAACTTGTTTTTGCCCCAAGTTATTGTGAAAAGTTCTTTTTTGCTTTCGGAGCTCGTTAAATTTGGGTGACAATTCTTTTTTCTTTGTTTATTGTGCCAGTAATTTTTGTTCTGTATTTTCAAGCAATTTTTCTGTCATTTTTCTGATGAGGACAAAGTTTGCTTCCCCAGAACTATCTTGAACTTGATGCATAAATTCAGCCTTTTCATATTAGAATTGTATTTATAGATACCATTTGAAAACCTCTATAGTTTCGACAATATATGGAATTGTAGTGATATGTGAAGAGATGTTGCTAGTATTACATAATGTTCTTGCATAGAAGTATGTTAGATTAAATAAAGCAACAAAAAAATTGAACCAAAGAAAAAACTTCCTATTGAATATCAAAAAACAATTATCAATATTATATTTATATATTAATTACAACATCAGTTTTGTTAAAACTCATTCAAATAGTTGATTTAGTTACACTAATAAAGTAATAATTATAAAGAAAATCAACATTGTTATTAAAAAGAAAAAAAAATTCCTCACAGTTAATTTGCATAGCCTAATCAAATAGTCCCTCCTACATATTTTCATAAATATTTATACAGTAGAACTAGGGTGTTTTTAAGTTCATTAAGTCTCCTTGTGACTTCACTGTAAAATCTATCATATTGGTTTTAAATAACGAATTCAAATTGTTAAAATCTATCTATTTTACAAGTGATGCGTCTATAAAAAAAATTAATTTTTTTTGAATAATTTAGTATAAAGTAAAGTGGTCAAAACTATAAGCTTTATAAATTATTTTTAATGCATTAATTTTTTGAACGTTTTTGACCAATCGACTCGATACTGTTCGCACAAAAGCGTGCACACAAAGTTTCAGGTACAGCTGGCTGTACCCTTTTAAACCGTGATTGAGCTTTCGTATTAGATTGCAAGTGCACAACCTTTGTCCAATAGTACAATCAGGTATCGATCCTCAGGGACGGTACAATTCTACTCTAGATCACTACTTATCCTAGTTAGGTACTAGAAGGGACAAGTTTGGTTTGATTTTGTTTAAATTCCTAAATTCAATACAGAAGATAACATAAAATAAATGTTTGTCTTAATCGATTTTAAAATGAAGTTTCCAGGGTTTCAGATTTCATCCTCAACCTTGCCTTTCTGGACCTTCATGCGACCCTTGTGAAGCAACCCGCATGGTATCCCATGTGACTCGCGTGGTCCTCGAGTGAATGCAACATTGAACCCGTTTCTGAGTTGTTTACTTGTGTAAGGATCTATTGACCGTACCTAAAGTTCCTGAACCTCAACTCTCGTTTATTGACTTAATGAACCTAGTAAGGAATTGCAATTTCACCTTCTTAGATCTACAACCTCAAACTTTCGTTTACAAGTGTTCAATCTAAGTCATTTGTTCGGTTTGCTAAAGATATCGACTATCTCTCAATATATGGAAATCTCACCTCTCGGTTCAATTGATCTATTTTTTCAGATCCAAGACCTACCTCAAGTACTTGATCAAATTGCAAGAAATATCAAGGTCTTAATATTAGAAGAAATGCAAGAAACATTCAACAATAGACAATAAGATTCAATCAAACAATCACAATTAAGTAATGGAAGAATAATACTCAATCAAATAAACACAAGAACAACTCAAATTCAAATCCAATGCATTACAATGAAGGTTTTAGATTACATCAACCCTAGAAATAAGATAGATCTACTCAAGCATCATAAAAAAAGAGAAAGAAGGAGAAATCATGATAAAACCGAAGATGAAGATGAATCTATGAAGAATCTTCCAAAATCTTCCCTTCTCAACTTCCTTTCTTGATCCCTACTCCACAAGGGAGTAGAAGCTTCAAATTCGGAACCCCCTCTCTGGTAGCAGGGGTGGCCTATTTATAGGCTTTTTAAAACGAGTGCTTCAATTCTGGGCCTTTATTGGGCCTTTGTTGTTTGCTCTGGAAGCTCGCGATGCGAGCAGCGTTAGGTCTGATGTTACCCTCATCGACTTTGATGCTACCCGCATCAACTCTGATGAGGGTCGCGTCAGATGTGATGAGGGTCGCGTGCAGAGTCTCAGAATTCAGTAACTTCCCTGATTTCGCCCATTTTTTACAAAATAAGAATGAAATCGTAGCAGTACCACATTCTATGGATATTCAATGTAAAATACGCGATTTGGTGGTTTAAAATGCAGATTTTGGTACAGGAATTGGTCGGAACAATAGATCAAATATGGAGATATCAGATACAAAATTAATTCATTTTTTTGGGTACATGGATGCATTACTCGTAAGGTAGGTTCCCATAGTTATAATTCGTTAATTGAAACCAAACAAATAGGTTTTAGAGTTGATTTCACAAAAGAGCTAGGTAAACTTAAGAACTATACTATTCTAGTTCTATTCATATGTGTATAGAACTGTAGATATATGAAAACTCATGAGCTTGGATTGAATACGGGTACGGCGATACGTCAATTTTTAATAATTTTGCCATCTCGGATACGATATGCCTATTATATATATTATTTTTTATTATTTTAATTATATTCGTAATTGTATTATATTAGTTAAATATATAAAAAATACTGAACAGGATATAATAAAACTATAAGTATAATAGTTACCACATTCTAACAACAGTGAGTTGTAGCGGTGAGGTTTGTGTTGCTTTAGCCAAGGATCCCAAGTTCGATCCACGCTATGGAGTGGATTTTTGCTCAATTTATTCGATTATTCGATACTCAGGAATTGGTCTACGTGTCAGATACGTAATATCATATGAATTATATCAGGTGAACATAGCTCATGAGTGGAGTTCAGATTGGGTCCGATGTCCATGGGATTCAAAGTGGTTATAATGAGTTCGCTTACTATCGGATCTGTTTTAGGATTCGCGCTTGTACTTTTATGTATGCTTTAAAATCCATGCGCATGAATCTTAAAATAGATCTGATAATAAGCGAATCCATTAGAACTACTTTAGATCCAATGGGCATCGGACCCAAGCTGAAGTCGAGTGGAGTGAGTCTATGGTGCGTAATACAAATTATATTTTTTGGTCGATCCATATAAATATGTATTTTCAAACCGAATTTTATATTTTTAAAATAGATAAAAAATCACTTGATTTGAAAATTCTAAACCATAAAAAATAATAAGTTTCTATCTTTCTTAAAAAATAATAAAAAATATAATAAAAAAATATAAAATTCGTTCTGTAAGTACATATTCATATAAAAATTATATTAAACAGTTTGAATTAATAATTAGCATTTTAAAAATTAAAATATTAATTCGTATTACGGACCAATCCATACCTTTCATAGTTACATAGACTCAGTCAAAACTTATTGCGTGATTCAATTTCATGAGATCTCTTATTCTCTTGGTCTCGTAACAGTCGAATAGGTTCTAATATAAATCAAAAACCCAATAACAAAAATCTGTTAATGGGTCGTCTGTACACCTATTGGGCCCAAATAATATCATAAAAATAGCTGAGCACTTTTGTTGTTAAATTAATTCAAAACAAAAGGTGATGGTTCAATTTATTCAAATTTGAATATTCACATAAAAAAAAATCCGATTCGGATTTAAATATGTGATCTAGCACGTAATTCTCATGACGACATGTTTTTGTTGCTTGAAATATTTAACTTTCATTTTGATTAGATGACAATCAATTAAGATAGAATGACTGTGAAACTCATGCAAATTCGGTGACCCCAACAAATAAAAGGGCTGGAAATCTCATAGTGATCTTATTCATTCATCACTTGGTTCTTTCTTTCCGATCTTCAAGTTGATGTGTTTTGCAACAAAACTGATATAATATCAAATAAATGCTTCTTTTAGTTTTTTTTTTATTAAAAGTTTTATTCAAAATGTTTGAGATATTGGAGATGGCTAAAAGATGGCTTTCAAAGTTTTTTTGAATTATTAATAACAAAAAATATATGATAGCCTAAGATTTTCTTCTCAGCCTCCGACTCATCATCACTTGCTCCATCACTTCCTTCCGTTTTCTTTGCTAATATTCCAGCTAGAAGGGTGGAAAGTAGTCTAGCAGTGCACTCAAAGCAATCGGGTTGGTACATTTTCAAGATTTTTAGGTTTTTGAGAAATCAGATTCCTACGTTTGTGAGAAAGTAGTTTTCTAGGTTTGTAGATTGTATGCTTCCAACCATATTTGTAAGTTTGTGAGAAAATTAGATTTGTACGTTTCTCAGAAATTCAATTTCTATGTTCGTTCAATCATAAAATAGATTTATGGGTTTGAGAGAAAATTGACTCATCCCATTGTCAGGTGTTATTGGGTTCAAACCTAAACCAGTTAACATATTTGTTGAAAATTCAATGCCTTCTAAAGGTTTAAAATTCGCATACTGAAAAATCTAACATATAAATATTTGTAAATCTAATTCTTTTTCTGTTTAAAATATATTATGTTGATTTTTAACATAATATATTTTTAACATCTAGAAAATTTAATTCCTTCTCTGTTTTAACTTTCTTGCACAGTTCATTATTAGAGTGTTGTCAGTCACGATATTGATCTCTTGTCCTTTGAAAATTATGACCTTCTCAGTTCCACCTTTCTTGCACAGCTCGATTACAAGTGTTATACACCACAACATTATGCTCACCTTTACAAATCATTACTTCTAGGAAAACCTGAGGTCAAATAAAACACATGAGTGCCAAAGACATATTTGTATTATAAAATTGTGACAGTTTCAAATTTAATTAACATAGTTAAAATTATGATAAATATTTGTTCTTTCTTGATTAATCTAGCATCTGAAGTTTCAATTTTTATCAATTCAATAAAATATATTACAACTATTTTACTTGTACATTTTCTAAATTCATGAATCAAAACACAGGTAAACCTTGCACTTATACGATTTTACTTTTGACGTTTATGATTTAAATTTTGATTTATTAATGCTTTTAAAAATGGAAACATAGTGAAGACACAAAAAATAGAGGTATTTGAACTCTCATCTTTGAAGAAGACAACAAAAAACTTTTCTAATTAAGAGAAAAGAGAGATAATATAATTGGCTAGAAATTTTTTTTAGAATAATAGAATCTAACCGATGATCAAAAGTTTGATTCTTCATCCCAACTTGTCTGCCAAGTTTTAAAAAAAGATATCATATTAAGTAGCCGTCTACTATAAATACCAATCCGCCTCTTTGATTCGCACCAATTAGCAATTACTTGAGAATTCTCTTTGATCTGCAACAATCCACAGGAAATAAATTCTCTGAGTCCTGCGCCAATTTTGATCCTTTTGTCATCTTCCACCAACAAATTGAAGGTCTGTTTTTAAAAATCCTTTTTTATTTTTTATTTTTTGGATATCCACTGCCAGCATGCATGAACACATAATATTATATGTGCAATTCTATATAAAAAAAATGTTCATATATATTTTTCAACTTTTTTTTTTCTGTTGGCTTTTCACCTATTTGATGATGATTCAGAAATCCATAAAGTAAATTCTGCTGTCAATGATACTTAATTGTTGATCTTTCATTGTTAACTATGAAAGTGATTATGGTAATTGAGATTCCATCTTTAATTATCTGTTTGCAAATAAACTCTTTAGCTATAATAATCTTTAGCTCGAGAGGGTTAATATATCAATCATAGAAAAGCTGCAAGAAATAGAAAGCTAAAAGGGAAATCTTTTGAATTTTTCTTTTGGTGACTACAGGACATAACTTTCCCCTTTCGTCCGCTGCTTTTTGAATGTGTATAAATCTGACCTTCTAACTTACCATGGGTAATCTATATTCTATAAATATGTTTGGTATATATGCATGAATGTTTTTTTGAGGAAAATTATATCGTTTGATTTGTGCAGAAGAGATTTCCCTCGTATACATCAATTCTTGAGCTTGATATACACCGCATGTTGGAGGTACGGTTAACCCCTCTACATATCAGTTTTTATTTTTTTGAATCTGTTTTTTGTTCTTAGTGTATCATTTCTTATAACTCTTTTACATATGTTATTTTATTGTTTCATGAATGAAATTAAATTAATTTCAGGAGAAGCTGGATAGTCTTGGTCCTTTGGACTTGATGTATAAGGTAGATGATTTTGAGGTGGAGCTGCTGTCTTATGAGAATGTGAGTAACTTTTAGTAAATTTTGTTTGTTTGTTTGTTAGAAGCTGCAACAGTCCAACCACTTATATAGGGACTTGGTTGTAAATTTAGCACTATACCATGCTATATTACCATATTTCTTAATTAATTATCATCCCTATATAGGCTTGATTTTTTGTTTTATAAATGATATAAACAGGTGTTTATCAATGTGGCTCAAAACAAGTCAAGTTGGGGCATTGCTTAATTACACCGGAATGAAAATGAAATTTTATGGTAAGAATTGTTTGTACTTCGCTATATTTTTTTATGATTTAAATTTCTCATATGTTAGCTCTTAATCATATTTTTTTATATCTCCTCTAGACTTTAATATTTCTTATTTGCCTTTTGCTATTCTTCGTATTTCATCCTTTCAGTTAATAACACTAGGTAACTAAAAAGTATGAATTATAGATTTGAATGAGCATAATTACAGTTAGATGTGACACAACCCGAAAAAGTTGAGAATTTGCTTATACTGGAATTTTGTATCTCAGGAAAGTGGTCTCTCACTAGCCATAAGGCAAAAATTGAGAAGATTTTTAAATTTGCGGGATCTTCAAATTGGGGGACCAAGGGCTTTCTTTGGTAGCCAAGGAAAACTGGTGGTGTCTAAAAATGAGCTTAAAGAATCTGCCAAGCTAAACTTGGTGGTTTAATTAAGTCTCCAGACTTGTGTACACATCGCTGTTGGTGACAAACTTGTGAAATTTCAAGAACTGGAAAAAATGTTGGTTTAATATTTAGTAATATGTTTAATTAGACAATATTGAAATACTGTTGTTTTGTTAACAGAAAATTTAATTACATTCCATTTATTCTAGATCCCAGATTATACATCTTCCTCTAAATTGAAAGTATTGGCCAGGAAAAGAGACTACAGCTCTAATAAAATTCCGGTGCAGATATTTTACAAATAATTCTAAATTAACTAAATTAACTGATGCAGCCAATTGATCTACAAAATATTTCTAAATTAACTAAGAGTATTTGAGAAAACACAACCATAGTTAAATATACTCAATAATTGTGGTTGTAATTTTACATTTTTAGTTTGAATAATATTTTTATAAATATACTCGATAATTATTATTCAAATTAAAATATATTTGAAAGTCATATCTCAAACTTGGGCAACTTATAAGCCAGTTAAATATAGATGTATAATGTATTATTGTCCTAACTTAATATAAATGTATGATGTGAATTACTTAAATATTGTTCGAACTAAATATAGATATATTATTTGAGGAGGGATCTAATTACACTATTTTATTGTGACACATCTTGACACTATATTTTTATAAGTTATTTTTGCGATTTTAAAATCCGAAATGACGATCCGAACCGTTCAACATGATCTCCATATTAAAATGTGCTTGGAGACCAAATTTAACATTTTTTGGAAAAATTTAAGTATTTATTAAGATGTGTAAAAAAAATATTGTTTTTATGCACTTTTGGACCATTGAAAAGCAACAATTTAAAAAAAAAATTCTAAATAAATAGCAATAAATTTTCAAAAAAATGTAAAATTTGGTCTCCAAACACATTTTAATATGGAGATAATGTTGAACGGTTCGGATCATCTGTTTAGATTTTAAAATTACAAAAATGACTTATTAAAATATGGTATCCAGATGTATCACCATAAAATGGTCTCCTAATATTATTTATTAGTTAAATACGGCATATGTGTAAAATTTGGCCCACTTTAAAGTTGGTTAAACTTACATCAAATAAATAAAGCATCTCCTCTTCGGCACCTGTAACGTGACAACATATATAAAATGTCATAGTCATCTGAATACAACATGAAATAACAAAAGTACAAATTAAGATCACAGTCTCTGAATCACAAAAACGTCCAAGACATACATAGACTCATATCTAGCAAATGTCGCGCGCCACCTAATTAATCATCCTAATAGTATCCTCCCTCAAAAGATGGACCGAGCGTGCCAAAGTATCGGTCCATAGCCAGAATCATGTCTTGAATCTGCTCTGACTGCTGCGCCAGGCGGCTATCTATGGACTGGACCATAGCAGGAACCAGCTGGTGATCTCGGCGAAAGTCAGTGAGGAAACCCAGGATCTCGGTGCGGTGGTCATGGAGCTCCTTGCGAAGGTCAGCAAGTGCCTTATCCTGAGCATCCGCCCGCTCTTCCATCTTCCGGAACTGCTGATTGACCATCCTCTCCATTTCATTCCCAGTACTAGAACTCATTTCTTTGTGCCACCGCTTAGCAGCCATCTTTTTCGATTTCCTTATCTTAAGCTCGTCTTGGATCGAACTTTGCCCCTCCTTAGTCCTGAGCCAAGTGTTTATGTTCCAGATATCGGTTGCAGTAAGGCTACCAGCACTGGAAACAATTCCCTTAACAAAAGCCTGGGCCATAAGTTGAGGAAATATTTCCTGACTGACTAGGTGATGTAAGAATTTTTGGATCTTTCCAAATTGTTCGACGAAAATGGTACAACTTAGGTAGGCCTTTGAGTGTGCATTCATCAGTATATATGCCAACCTTCTTGTATGGTTCGATCATGGTTGCTAATTTTGCTTCAATCATAGCATCATTTTCATCTTGGGAAGACATCTATTATGTTTAAGTTCTTCAAATTTTCTGTATCGAACAAGAGACAAAATTTAGAAAATGAGATTAGTTTAATTAAATACTGATCCTTGTAATGAAGATACAAAAAATAAATAAAAATAAAAGAAACAATATGGATCACAAAACAACTTCTGTATCGCAATGAGTGCAGCACACACGAGTGCGTATCCTCTGAGATATCTCAACTTTTGCGTGACCGACGTGTCCGGTGTCTATTCAGGCATGATGTAGGGGGTCAGTATTATGTGTGCTTTGAGATTTGTGCAGAATGTAGTTAAACGGTTGGAATTTTCCATAAAGTCACGCAAAGTTTGAGATACCTCAGAGGATACGAATTCCAGCACACACCCCTATGATCTATACAAAGTATTTTGGTACAAATTAAAACAACTTTGAATAAATTACAAAACAATATGGATCTTTGGATGGTGCATTGCGCCTTAGCATGCGACTGCAGATCCCCGGACAAAGGCGTAGAGATATGTCAGAAAGTTTCAATAATTATTTTCAAGTCAAATTGAAGGAGTACAGAAAATGATGCATTCAATTTAATAATATTGTTTGCATGCTGAAATTACAGTTTTTGAGAACAGAATGTAAATATAGCTAGCCCAACGAAGCATTGGACCTGAGAAACATTTGTAAAAGTAAAGTAAATGGTGACACAATTAATAACTGGAATCTATGCTATATGCAATATCTCAATATTAACTTCCAAAATTATAGTATCAATTACATTAATATTCAATCAATTAGGAATAATCTTCTGGATTAAATTTTGTGCAGTAGGAAAGCCTAACGTCTAGTAAAATAACTAGGAAATATCATGATGGCTAAGTAGCCTACATAGACCCTTGCAAGTAATGTAATAAAAAAATCAATCAATCAATGAAATCATTTGCCTTTTAAATCAATCTCAAATTGTAACACATGTTATTGCTTAATCACAAGTCTTGATGTTACTTACATCCAATTCTATTTATGAAGAGAGAGATGTAATTGAATATTCAGAGAGAAGAAAAGGAGCAGTTCCTTTTTAGCGAAATAAATTTATTAATTAAGAAGATAAAATCCTATGTTCAAAGACTCATATATTAAACTGATAAGAACTCCCACATTTCTGTTTCAAAAAAAAACTGATAAGAACTTGAAGTTATTGCCTCTTTAGAGTGCCTACAACTGATACTCTAATGTAAGCTCGCTAAAATATATATATATGCTTGAAAATCTTCAGTTTGAAGGCTTGTATCATATCATATCATACCTGGCCAGAGCCATAAGAACATATATGGACAGTGCAAATCTACAATGGGTAGATGCTCGACAGTCGACATATACACTGGAAAATATGTGTGTAAATGACAATGAATTCATCTAATGAAAAATTTACAGATGAAAACATCTTGCAAAGGGAAATGACGAAGATGAGAAAAAATCTCAGGTTAAAGACTCGAGGGATTTGGAAACGGGTTGTAATTTGAAGCAACTAAATTATTTTCCGTCTTTCATAACAAAAATAACTAGACATAAATTCAGGCTTCCTTCTCTTCTTTATCTAATCTAAAGTTCTAATTAGCCGAAAAAAAGGACAATTAAATATCTCAAAATACAACTCGATGTGGAACAAATAAATAAAAGAAACAGCACTAACCTCCTCGTCTTCTTTTCGAATTCTGATAGACGAGAAAAAGATATGACAACTGTTATTTGAATTTGAGCGGACAAGTGAGCGCTTGAAACGAGCAAAGATATGAAGAAGCTTAAACTAATAATTCAATTCACTGTGCAGTGTGCTCTACGCTGTCCTTTCAAATTCGTCGTTCCAACTTCCAAGTCGCGCTTCCATGTGGCAGCTTCTGTCACATTTCCTCAAAAAAAAAAAAAAAAAATTCAAGTCGCGCTTTTTCCAGAAATTTTGACATTCTCCATAGACCTGTAATTATCAGTAATTGCAGTCGGTCTCTCTCTTGACAGTAATTATTATTACTAATAATGAGTAAAGCCAGGGTTTGATGTGCTCACCAAGATGGTTTAACAAGAAGAATGAAACACTTTTCGCGAGAATAAAAAGTGACTTTTTGCGACGGATTACTCTCATTGTTCAGTTTTTTTTTTTTGCGACAATACTTTTTGTGACGGACGACCGTCATAAATACATTTTTTCCCTCACAAAAAAGTGTCTACTTTGTTGTAGTATTTGGTGAGCACAACTCCAAAAGTATATCGGATCGACTTCAAATATCGAATCCAAACCGTTGAAATCCATATACTTCATTAGTGATGCATGTACACACAAAATTTTAAAAGTTTTGAGTTTATTTGCTACAAGGTCAAGCGGTCAAAGAAATGAACATTTTATAAGTTAATTTATATGTTGTTTTATATATTTAATTTTTAGCATTTCTTTGACCGCTTGACCTTGTAGTAAATAAACAATTCTCTTGGTGAGCACATCACACTCTAGCTTTACTCAACTAATAATATTAAAGAATACAAGTTCAACTTTTTCTGGTAATTTGCTTTCGAATTGAGTTGTGATATTTGATTTGGTGGCGCAATGATCACATGTAAATATAGTCTAAATTTAATGAGTTGGAAGAGAATCAAATTTAGGTAATTAGGTTAGCTGTTAACTGGCATGGCTTATATAATATACCTTCTATCTTCAGTTTAGTTTGATGTCTGACTAGATCTATCAGTATAGGGGTAAAGTTGTCAATATGTAAAGGAATATACATACGTGCACAAATTATGTTAATGATTGATGGTGGCTGTAAATTTTATCTCGGACATTGGGTGTTAGTTTGAATTTGAGAAATATTTGTTGGCAATTGCAAATATTTTTCAAGTTTTACATTTTTTTTTTTCAAGGATCATTATGAAGTGACAGAGGTTTAATCAAGGACGATATATATATACTGCATGCTTGGATTGCTTCATAGAAATCCAACTAAAACGGCTACACAAGTTCATCCATTTCATTCTAACTCTACATTTATTCGCACCTATTTGTAACTTTAATTGTTTTGAGCGTTTTTTTGTTTTTTCATTTACAGTTACACCAATGAATTAAATACGTAAACGGATCCGGATAATCTGATTTGAATCCGCTAATGATCAGGATACAGAGGGGATAATTTTTCGAATCCGAATTCATATATTTTATTAAGGTTCCGAATTCAGATATTTATTAAATACCAATGAATTAAATATTGTCTAGACCTAGAGGTGTAAATTAATCTGGTGACAGATAAATATAACGGATAATTTTTCGGATCTGAATTCAGATTTTTATTGAATCCGGATACCAACTTTTCATCCGTTGCAGGGCTAACCCAGCCCATCCGGATACCAATTCTTTTTGTTCTGATATCTGGATATGAATTGGACCGGACCAGCTTCCCCTACCAATTTCGAATATTATTTTTGCTGCTTATTGGACCAGCTTCTCCATCCCAATTCTAATTCATTTTTTTACAAATATTTTCATACAACTTTTTTAACTCGAATTAACTTTATCCGTATAACTGTATAAGACATTGTTTTTTATTTTTTTGCCAACTCACAACAAATATTATTTTATTGCATTTCAAACCTTTTGAAATTTGTTAACTAGTATTTATATCTTACAGGTTATATAATTTAATTATCAACAATTATTTATTTCATATTCATATTCATATTCATAGATTATCAGTTCTGCATTCATATTTATTTAAGACAAATTTAATTATCTGTTATAGTTTATTTATCATCTGTATTTGTATCCATTTCCATCCATTAAAAAATAATTATTTATTTCATATTTATATTCGTAAATTATCTGTTATATATTTGTATCTATTTAAGACAAATTTAATTATTTTATCATATGTATTTGTATACGTTTCAGTCCATTAAAAGACAAATATGAATTTGATTTTAACATTATTCATTTCGAATTCGCTTTGTTTACACTGCCCAGACCCCTATTTTTCTTAAAAAAAAAATAATATTTCCTTTAAAAAGAGGGTGCGGCCTGAGTCTATGGTGCTATGCATATCACGGGTTGTTACCGTGCTACGGCTCTATATTTAAGTTTTCAAATCCTAACGGCCAATCCGAACCGTTCATCTTGTTCTCCATATTAATATGTGTTTGGATATCAAATTTTACATTTTTTGAAAATTTTTTCCTATTTGTTTAGATATTTAAAAAATCACTTGATCTGAAAATTCTGGACCATTCAAAAACAGTGATTTTCAATAAATCTAAAAAAATAGTAAAAAAAATTTCAAAAAATGTAAAATTTGGTTTCCAAACACATATTAATATGGAAAACAAGATGAATGGTTCGGATCGACCGTTAGAATTTGAAAACTCAAATACAGAACCGTAACACGGTAACAAATCGATAGTACCATAGACTCACTCAACCTAATCGTTATTACTAATTATTTAATAACCTTAAAAAACCCTGAAGGAATTACAACTAATTTTTTTTAATACTACTTCCAGTTCTCACTGTTTCTCGTCTGAACTGTCTTTCTCAGTCCTAGCTGCCACTGCCACCTGCTTTGATGGAGAACAATTTCCTTTGACGAAGTTCCTGAACCAACTTATCCAAAGCTTCATCAGCTGAGGCCCCATCGCACCCCATAAACACCTCAGCCACCTCAGCTGGTGTCACATCTACCTCTCCGAGCATCCTCTCAATTTCAGCCACAGTATCCATCTTCTCCATTTCCACCTCATCACTAAGACCAAGGTAGTTCTTAACTAGCAACCGGAATGCAGCTACACCACAATATCCAAGCCCAATCTTTTTATCCATGCGACCGGGCCTTAGCAAAGCCGGGTCAAGCTTATCGGGATGGTTTGTAGTGAAAATCATCAACCTCTCGCCGACGCATGATGACCATAGACCATCCACGAAATTCAATACACCGGAGAGGTTTAAGGCCTCTCGAGGTTTAATCCCGTGGTCTTCTTCCATCTGCTTTTTGTTTCGATCTGAGAGGTCAAGTGTGCAGTCAATGTCTTCTATAACGATGACCGATTTGGGGGTGGTTGACACGAGGAGACGGCGCAACTGAGAGTTGGTATGGACTGCCGTTAGTTCCAGGTCGTACACATCAAACTCGAGCAGGTTTGCTATTGCCGCAACAAGGCTCGTCTTGCCCGTGCCTGGTGGCCCGTGTAAGAGGTACCTTTAAGCAACCAAGATATATGTGTTAACCAAAATTATTATCTGACTTAAAATTTATACAAGAGATTGAAAAACAAACTTTAAGTAAACATCTTCAAGTAGCATTCAATCAATTGACCAAATAGAAACTCAGAATTCTTATGACCAAATAGTAATCTGAAATTTCAATTACTTACCCACGCTTCCACGCTCGACCAACCTGCATGTAATGATCCTTTCGGCCAACAAACCGGAGAAGATCAGCACGAATCTCCTCCCGCAAGCTTGGATCAAGTGCAAGTGTGTCAAAATTTGATGGGTGAGAGAAGGTACGGCTTGTCCAGCTTCGGTGAATGTCATCTCCCGGTTTGCCAGAGCGGTTTGTGTACAGTTTTCTCTCCCTCGACATGCTCTGCAGCCTAGCTGCCTCCTCAAGCACATAAGGTATATAAAAATCATGTACCAAGTTACGGTGCTTTTCATGAAATTCAAGTGTCAATGAGCGACGGGCATCATCAATGCCTCGATTTCTGTGGCCTGACCCCGATTCCGACCGTTCATGGAAATGAGAGACCCACTTCATGGGAACACCTCTGAAGGTATCCTGCACTGTGTGTGAGTCTGGAAGGGAAGACAATGGAGAGGGAGCATTGCAGGGTTTGAAGAGACGCACAGTGCGGGATTCAGAGAGGCAATGAGCGCCGAGATAAAGCTGTGCGGAGACATATAGGTCATTTAAGCCGGAAAAGGTGTCGGAATCTTCTATGATGATGGTGTTGGTGGGTTTGAGATAGGTGAAGATGCGGGATAAGATAGTTCTGGCAAACATGCGAATTTCGGGGGGGATGTAGTTTATCAAAGTGTTGAGGACCATGAGCATGGCAAAGAGAGAGCTCGCTGATCGCCAGTCTAGGAGCAGATCCCATGCTGTTGTCATGGATGGATTGAACATCATGTTTAATTTGGTGCTTACAGTTTTTGACATGGGGGAATAAGGGGGTCTGGATTTATATATATACACGAGATTTGTATCTGCTTAAATTCTGTCCGTTCGTTATCTAATGACGACGTGTTATTTTTTGTTTCCTTTCTATATTGGTTCCGTTTTGGTATAGTTCCTTTAACCTTTTTGGTACCGCCAGGAAAGTGGCGTGTTATTTAATGATATTTGCCAGGAAATTTGTCGCCTCATATGGTAAATTCCTGTTTTGTTGTCATTTAGAGACCTTTTTCTTGTTTATAATTATTTTAGTAACAAGGGCGGTGTTATTTTGAGAGCGAGAGAAGATTCTCTCTTATATCAAATTTCTCTTTATACGAAGAATTCTTGCAATTAGGGTAAAAACTTAATTAAGTTTGTATCGTATATTTAGTAAAAGCAAACTGTACATAAAATGCTATTGAAGAAGAGGAGGAATCAAGTTACAAAAATTTTCGAGTTACAATAAGTTACTATAACTATTTTTTACATTTTTAAAATTTAAATTGTCGATCCAAATCGTTAGATGTGATTTCTACAATAAAATGTACTCCGAAACCAAAATTTTACATTTTTTGGAATTTGTTTATTATTTATTAAGATGGGTACAAAACTAGTCAAATTCAGACCATTGAATTTTGTACCTATCTTAATAAATAGTAAATAAATTCCAAAAAATGAAAATTTTGATCTCCAAGTACATTTTATTGTAGAGATCATATCTAATAGTTTGGATCGACGATTTGGACTTTGAAAATGTAGAAAATAGTTGTGATAACTTGTAACTCAAAAATTGTTGTAACTTGATTTCTCTCAATGTAAAAATAACTTAGCTTACTGTCTTATTTATTTATTTATTTTATGGTAACATTTTGTTTTGAGGGTTGAATTAACTAAGTTAGGTCATTCTTACATAAATCAAATGAATTGAACAAAAATTAATAAGTAATTTAAAGAAAAAAAAATTGAATAAATAGTGTTTCATATAGTAAAATAATTGAAAAATGTGACTTTTTTATGAAATTTAGATGTCAAAATCTACCATGACATAATGATTTTTAGTAATATCTGCTATCACAAGTACTTTTATTGATATCCTCAGTGTATTGTTAAAAAAAAAGGTTGAATTAATAAAGTATTCTTGGTTTTGGCATTAACAGAGAGATTTTAATTTGTATATTTTTACTAATTTAAAGTGGCCGCATCTAGGCGATGCGGCCGTGCTAAAATTCGAAATTTTCAAAAAATGTAGTGGTTTGATTTATCTCTTTTGAAGGAATGGTACATTTAAAAATTTCGGGACAAAATATGATGAAAAACAAACACTAAAAATTGAATAGTTTGAGCACATATATGCTTTTGTTTCGATTATTACTGAGTTTGGCTATTATAACATCTGTGTCATTTCAATCTATATAACACCAATTCTAAAATTTATCAAATCGACTTCAAACGATGAATCCAAACCGTTCAAACCAATCTACTTCATTAGTTGTGCGTTTACATGCAAAATTTATAACTTTTTAAATTTATTTAGTATTAAGTCAAGCAGTCAAATGTATGAGTTTTTAAGTTAATTTCAATACATTCATTTTTCAATAATTTCACCACTTGATTTGATACTAAAATAACTCGAAAATATACAAAAAATTGTATGTAAACACATCACTCATAATGTAAATCGGTTTGAACGGTTTGAATTAGTCATTCAAAGTCGATTTAATAAATTTTAGAAATGGTGTTATATAGGCTAAAATGACACTGATGTTATATTAGCCAAACTCATTATTTTGCTATATTTAAACTGTCAGAACCTCAAAATAACTTTCCAAATGTAGTGAAAAATTGCTATTATTAAATAACTTTCCATGCTTTTGGTTTAATTTTTCATGATTTCTATATGGTAAAGAGAAGCCGGAGTAGCTAGGCAACGGAGGCACGATATAGAAATCACGAAAAATTGTTTTCTAAGCGTGGTTTTCATAATATAGATTCTCCTGGTGAAATGATTATCACGTCCAAATATTACGTACAGAAATGCGGTTTCCTTTATCCTTGATTAGGATTTATGACGAAAACAAAATCGACTCGGATTCAGATTCAGTACGAATTAATTATTCTTTAATATGGTTAGATACAAGTTTCAAGGAGTCATATGAATTTCATTAGTTCATCATTTTCTATAATGATTAATTGTATAATTAAATTATAGAGTTGGACTAAAATGAGCAATGACTTATTGCGTGTTGGTGAGCTATGACTCATGTTAGCCATTTTGAAAATTCAAACAACCGATCCGAATTGTTTATCTTGTTCTCCATATTGAAATGTACTTGGAGACCAAATTTTACATTTTTTATAATTTTTTAAGCAATTTTGAAAATCGCTGATCCGATGGTCCAAATTTTTTTTATTGTTTTTATTGTTCATAGCAAAACAACAATTTTTAAAATTACTTAATAAATAGTAAAACAATTCCAAAAAATGTAAAATTTGGTCTCAAGCACATTTCAATATGGATTAAACATCTAATGGCTCGGATCGGTCATTTAGACTTTCAAAATGAAAATACAGCATAGAGTACAAACACTTGGTGAGCCATATATGGCTCAGCGAAGTTAACCTCTGAAATTATGTTATGTTTTCAATGAAACTTACTTATATTATTATTTTTTATGTTTGACTATTTATATTTTCTATGTTGTTTTAATTTATTGTAGTTTCCAAAAATTAACCATTGTTAATTCTAAGTTTAATTTTTAGTTTTTTTTTCTGAATTATTTATTATGTGATGGATGTCATGTCATCTTTTTTTTAGAGTTTGACCAATATATGAAATGTTTTTAATTTTCTTCCTCTTGTTATTTTTTTCTTGTTTGTCTAAATTCTCATCTTAAATTGTTCAATATCTTACTAAATCAAATGAAACATGTACATGTGGAGTGGAGTTCTAAACGTGTTGTCGTCAATTTTATTGGAGTAAGGCTATAGTATCATGCATAGTGTGATTGATTCATACAATTAATATCTCAATTTTTTAAATTTAAACAAACAATATAAATTGTTCAACATGATCACCGTATTAAAATGTACTTGCAAATAAAATTTTACATTTTTTTTACTATTTTCTTAAATAGGTAGTAAATCACTCGATCTAAAATTTCTAAACTATTTAAAAGTAGTGATTTTCTAAGTATCTTAAAAATAGTAATATAAGTATAAAAAATATAAAATATAGTTTGCAAGTACATTTTCATATGTAAATCATGTTGAATAATTTAGATTATCTGTTTGAATTTTTTTAAATATAAATATTAATTTATAGTACTGACCAATCCACACTATTCATATTAGCATAGCCTCACTCTTTTATCAGGAGCCTACCTAATGAACATTTTGAAGTTGTTTTTTGACCATGAAACACAAATGCACATTAATTGTTTCTAGCAGATGCACTATGCATTGTCTTTCTCAATATTCTGAGTTACTATTTTCTTCTTTCTTTTTTAAATAGGCAGGCGAAAAACCTACCTAATATGAAATATAATGGGAACAACTGCGCGCAGCACGGGTATTGAGGTGGAATATTATAATGATGATTCTAATTTCTACGTCTCATATTAGTATTAAAAAAACAACAAGTTGCACTTCCAAACAATCAGATATTCGGAATCTAGCAAATCAAGCCTCCAATCAACAGCTTAAAATTGGAACACGCAAACCCCTTCCCCGACTAATTTTATCTGTTGGAATATAAAATTTCTCATTGTGGAGTCCCCATCGTCTGCTGACTCTTTTTTGAAAAGGTCGGGCAGAGGCTGCCAGATTATGATATTGAAAAAATAGGAGAGAGGTTCCACCATCTTCTGCATTAACTCAAAAAAGCATCTTTTAAGTTTGACGCATTCCGAGATCCTTTGGTATTAGTGTGAAACTAATCTATACAGATCGTAATGCACATTAGATGTTTCAGATGTATTAACTCAAAGGATTCTTAATTGCGAAGGATACGAATTCAGCTAATGTTGACTCATTGTCGACAAAATATGGTCACCTGCCTGACGTCTATATACAGACGAGGCAATGACGTGGTTTCTCTCGCCGTTTTCATTGAATTATTGGGCTAAAGCTCTAATTCTCTATCAAAGAAAATACGGTAGTCGGTAAAGCATATATTGGCGCTTGCAATTTCTCGGTACCTTGTTGGAAGCTTACCCTATTACAGACGTGTCGAATTTTGCTCTTCTTTTAACTGATAGGCGATAGCTGATTTTTTAAACGGGTCCACATTTGTATGTATTCAGGCCCACAACGCAATACTTTAAATGATAAAAGTTTACCTGCCAAAATTGAGCCGCTACCAAAGCTGAGAAATGTCCAAATCATTTGTCAAGCAACTCCAATACGTTCAGACGAATCACGCATTACCAAAGGATCTACGTGTCAGACTAGAACATAGGCACGAGGCTCATGACTAGAACATATAGTACGAGCACATCAGAACGAGGACAAACATATTTGGACACGACAAGACATCCACAGTCAGAAAATAATTCGAGCACTGACTGCGTTTATAAACCATTTGTTGTAAATAACGAATTCTATCCTCTGTGTTTAACTGAAGAGGAAATTTTTGAGTTATGAATTTCAACGGTGCAATCTGTTTTAAGATCATGTAGATTAGATTTATGCTAATATTGAAAGACAATGCTCTGTTATAGGCAGATGCTGGATTGGCTCCGTTTAAAATCAAATATTTAATATTTATTAATTCAAAATTCTTTTTTTTTTTAATTAATGTGAAGGATACACATTTGTAAATAATGGTATGTAGTTGTCAGACGAATAAGATATCACCAAAATAATTAATTAAAATAATTAAGAATAATTAAGAATAATTGGTCATTATCAAGAATAATCTATAACAGTTTAATCACTGCTAACATTTGTTAGAAACATATGCAATGTTAATTGAAGATCTTTTTTCAAGGAAGTAAATTAAACATTTGTTAATTACTTTGTTTTTTAATATAGATTTGGGAAATTTAAAGGATGTTTAAGAATGGGATCATTTATATCCTTTCTCATATAAATCAGTTATTATATGCATCCAATGAAATTTTTTTTTTTTTTTTTTTTTGAGAGGTCCAATAAAGTATTATATAAAACTGTGTGCAATGTTATGAATTCACATCCTCTGAGATATCCCTGCGTTGGAAAATTTCAGCCGTTCAAATACGTTCTGCACGAATCTTGCAGCTCAAATAATACTGGCCCCTACGGTTTCCCCGAATAGGCACCGGACACGTCGGTCACGCAAAAATGAGATATCTCAGAGGATACGCATTCCAATGTTATTTCTAGGATTTGTCGGTTTCTGTTAGATCGCGTGGACATCGATTTGAAAGCTGAACAACTTCAAATTCTCCAATATTTAAATAGATCATCGATATCAATTCGACAAGTAATCACAGATCTCGATCTGATACCGACGTTTATTTGATGAGTTAAAAAATAATAAAGAGAGGAATTAATTTTCCGTGGTTAACAAGTTGTAAAAGGGGTTGACAGTAATTTAATAAATTAATCTAGGTAGAAATTAACCATTAAACTAAATGATTAATTGGATTTGTCAAATTGTCCGTGGCTCATGATTCATGTTTAGATATATTGACTTGCTATGCATGGATAGTTTGTAATATTGTTCTTTAAAATTGTCGCACTGAAGATTATATACCAATATTAATAACTGTTAATTTTAAATGTTGAAACAAATCTCGAGTTCATGTTCTTGGGTTAATGTAAATTATTACTACAATGGGAGATATGTTTTTTTTTTAAAAGAAAGTATAGCTTGTGAAGTGAACAGATTTTAATTATAATTTGGTTCAGTTCAAATTAAGCTTAAAAGCCTGCAACCCTTTACATCCATTTTGGACGTGTTCGGCATTTTCAGTGGGAATAGGAATAAGAATAGGAATAAGAACTGAAAATTTTGAACTGAAAAATAATTGTTCACGTGAGAAAAAAAAATTTGTCTAAGTGAATTTTTTTTTCCACGTAAATAGTATCACGCCGAACTGGTCCTTAGTCTAGATGCCAGAAACATTTTGATAGGGGTCAGTAAATGTATAAATAAGTTAGGAATTAAACCACCACTATATATCTAGTATTACCAGATGTCAATGTCATGTAACAATCACAACAAAAGCATTAGTTTTTTCTTTTCTTTTCTTGGTTGAAAGCGCTAGTTGAAAGTTGAAACTACAATTATCAACAATATAATGATACTCTATATTTTTGTGGAGGTCCACATAAAAATGTTTGATTAGGAAAAATAGAAGGTGACACTGGCCTCCATTCCTTGTACTTTTTTTTTTTTTTTGAGGGGAACCATTCCTTGTACTTACCAAGTAGAAAGACCAAGAGAACATATATAAAACATCAACTATACCACATAAAATAATTTCACGTATACCTCAAAAACTTCAAAATTACGTACTTCCCTCCTCCAAATTTTAAAATTACGTATTACCCATTTCATTGTCTTATATATTAAAATTCATTATAAATTTATTACATACCTATTTTATCCTTCATTAAAAGTATAAAACCCTATATCGAACTCAAATTTGAATCTAAAGGTTCATCTATCGTCCAAATTGCTTTGAGATCTGTGTACGCTAGATTAGCACGAATATTGAAGCACACAAACCGGAAATTGAAGCAATGTGCACATATCTTACTGCGATGCACACAGATCAAAATTGCTTTGAGATTCGTGCAGATTGAGTCACACAAATCTTGAAGCGAACACACATTAATCATTATTGCTATGCACGCAGATCGAACGGTAGAGAAACCTTTAGATTCAAATTTGAGTTCGATGTGACATTTTATACTTTTAATGAAAGGTAAAATAGATATTTTATAAATTTAGAATGAGTTTTAATATATAAGACAATGAAATGGGTAAATATGTGAGTTTTTGAAATTTAGAGAGAAAATATGTAATTTTCAAATTTAGAGGGGACAATATGTAGTTTTGAAGTTTTTGAGGGGTATACGTGAAATTCCCCCTTATTTTGTTAAGGACAAATACTTGGAGGCCTGACAAACAGCTTATGAACAAGTACAAAAAAGTTACCAATTTATTATCAATGATATTTGCCTTGGACAGTGTGTACTAATAATACAAAAAAAAAAAAGTAGAACTTGAGTCATGACTTGTAAAATTTCTTGTCTACTAGCTAGGGAGGGTTTTCTATTGACAAATAGATCATCAGATGAAAACAAAACTTTCATTGACAAAGAAAAACACTAAAGCTACAATTCCAGATAAGATTTATCTTGCAGAATGGAAATAAAACCCATCACATTCACTGCAGGAATGGATCCATCAACCTCTTGTTCTTCAATGAGATAATTTTCAGAAAGAGTCACATCATCTTTTCCTCCCTTAATAAATGTGAGCTTAGAAATAATACACCTCTCCTGCTTTAGTTTATTCAATAAAATTAATTGTTGTGGTGGAAATCAATCATTTGAAATAAGAAACAAACAATTAATAAACAACCTCTACAAACATGTTAAGTCGTTAGACTTACCTTTGAAATCCAGCTTTAGCTATTTCGTTGTATGCATATGATGTATTAGTTAAGTAGCGTAGTCAATCAATCATTCAACATGTTCTAGTAATAAATCTCAGACAAGTCTAATAACTAACCCTACAGATGATATCATAAGGTAATAGGCTGGTGAGGTCGTTAGCAATTTGTTGAATGTTATGTCTCATTAGTCTCCTATGTTAATTATGATTATATCAAAATAGTATATATTCTGATTAATACTTATAAATAATTATTTAGTAGAACTTAACAGTCTACATATTTCAATATTTAAATCCAATGTATTTATTCAATAAATTTTCTTTTATCTTGCTTGAGTTATTCCTTTTTATTTCATTTTGATTTAAGTTTGGGTTATTTACTTTTAACAATTTATTGTTTTAACTTTTATTTTTCAAACTGACAACCTTTGATTAATTATTTAATTTATCATTTTATTAATTCCTTTTATTTTAAATTTAATTTCAGCTCAATAGTCCATATATATCCAGTAAATCACAGTCTAAATCATTGATGTACAAATAGTCCAAGTCCACATCGAAATTCAAGTCTAATTGTCTCTTTAATTTTCGGATTTTGACCAAAAGCCTAGGCTAGAAGATCTATGCAAGATTCACTAAATTATATTAAGGCCTTAAGCCCAATAAGGATCAAGGCCCTATATTTAGATCTTTGTAAAAATTTCAGTCAAGCCCGAAGGCCCAACTATTTAAATTCAATTCTTCATTTAATCCCAGCCAAGCACAATCGAATTTTAATTTCCTCTCAATTAACAAAAGAAAATTTCAGATTGCACTAATATGGACCATGGTAACAATACTCGCGTTTTATTTGCGAAAAATTTGCGTATTAAATATTTTTTTGACATTTTCGAATTGAACTCCAAATAAAATGCAAAAAACGTATAATACATTTTATTTGCAAATAATACGCGTATAAAATGCAAGCTGACGAATTATTCGCGATATAAACACGAAAAAATACGTGATTTTTTTTTTAATTTTTTGGGTTTTTTTCTTTCTTCTTTATTGCACTGAATCATTCCTGAATTATATGTGAATTATATCTAAATCACGAATTTTTACCTCCGCCGAACCGAATCCAAACTATTCTTTTGTCACTATGCCAACAACATACTCCTGAATAATCTCAATTCTTTTTAATTATAAATGTGTAATTTAACTTCTTTACAACATATTCAATCCAATAAAATAAAATAATTTCTTTAGATATGATATTGACATCACTGCAAAAATAGATAAAGATAATCATCGAATTATATATAAAAATATAGTAATCAGTGCCCTATATTATTTATGAAACAATTCTGATTACATTTCTCCAACAAAATATTATGAACCCAATAAATAATATCACATAAAAATAACAATTTCTGTTGCTTAAAAATGAATTATGATCACATATAAATTCAAATATAAAAAATGTCACATGAAAAGTCCATCTACATTATATGGAAACAATAATTTTGCTCCCTTGCGCTCATAAATCGGCAATCCACAAACTAAAATTTGCACATTAATTAGTAATATTATACATTGTTTACCTGATAAATAAAATGATTTATAATCAAATATCTTTTGTATGCTTCACCGATCTTTAGTTCTATTAAAAATAGAACAATTATATTACTCCCCCCGTTTCATTCCCCCACTATCCCCCCATTCTAAATTATTTTTATCTCATTTCAATCTCGTTCACATATTTCACGATATATGAGAAATTTTGCAAATCTAAAATCATGAACATTTTCTACGTAATTTTTTCTTTCAAATGAGATCCATGATGACATACTTTCGGACAAGTTATTACAGAAGTATTTATCCCTCATCGTGCAAGTATTTATACATACACAAATATATGAAAGTATTACTATCAATTATTATAAGTATTTATACTGATATATGAAAGTATTAATATCAAGTATTATAAGTATTTATACTGATATATAAAAGTATTAATATCATGTATTATAAGTATTTATACTGACATATGAAAGTATTAATATCAAGTATTATAAGTATTATATGCAAAAAAATATTTTCAAGTATATGTATATATACTTGCACGATGAGGAAAAAATACTTCTGTAATGACTTGTCCAAAAGTATATCATCATGGATCTCATTTGAAAGAGAAAATTACGTAAAAAACGTTCGTGATTTTAGATTCACAAAATTTTTCATAGATCGTGAAAAATATGGACGAGATTGAAATGAGATAAAAAAAAACCCACCTCTAAAAATATGCATGATCCCCCATGTGATTTGAGATTCCTCCCACCCTCCATAAAAAAATTGTGCATGGTCCCCTAAATACTTTCGTGCTTAGATAAATACTTTCATTCTTCGAGATAAATACTTATGTACGTAAGTATTAATACCTTATGAAAAAAAATGACAGCTGAAGTTTTTTGACATTTTGTGCGGGGTTAATTGTGGGGTTGGTTTTGCGGAGTTAATTATCATTGTCCTTAAAAATAATATAACAATACAGGTCCGACACGTGTTACTTTGTCCTGGACAATTAGCAAGTCTTTTTATATGTTTTATTTGATGAAAGGTTAGAAAATTTCATGTTAACCTAAATTTAATGAACGTAATAATTTATTGATAAGAATATAAATACAATTTTATTAAATGAATATACATAATTGTCTGATATTGAGAGAAATATGTCTTAGAAGCCAATCATATGGACGGAAATTACATGTGCATTTATGATATTATGGATCATGATGCTATTTTAAGTCATACAAATATTTGTGCGGAATTTAGAGATTATTTCCACTAAATTTCTCTCTGTTATTTCTGAAAAAAAAAATGCTATTATATGAATTATACTGTTATATTTATTTTGAGAATACACTCTCTCAATTCTTTCTAATTTCTCTTTATTATTTATGGAAAATACAGCTTCTAGAAAACCACTAAATATAAACTAACCGAGATATTCGTACGTGTTGAATGGTGACGTGACGTCATGTTATTGACACTGAAAATTAAAATGCACTGCACAATTATTAGCAGCTTCAATTGGATTTGAACCAGAATTTCCAGTTAGCTAATTTTAGACGAAGCTGACTAGATCGATTTTGGATTGATAAATAACATGCAGGAATAGAGGATATCAGGATATATATTTTCTTCCTTCCATTTTTTTATTTTTTTTATTATTGTTTTATGGAACTGATATTGATCCAGATTTACCAGCTAATTAATGCGACATTATTGATATTTAATAAACGTCGTATTTTATTGATAATAAACATAAATACAATTTTATTAAATGAATATACATAATTGTCTGATATTGCTAATAATATTTCTTAGAGGCAAATTATATGGACGAAAATTACATGTAAATTATAATAGAGGAGGGATCGGATGACAATCTTTTTTGGTGACATTTGATAACACCGTGCATTTTCAAAGTCCAAGTAGTCGATCCAAACCATTCAACTTGATGGATATGTTAAAATGTGCTTGCAGATCAAATTTTACATTTTTCTGAATTTTTTTACTATTTATTAAGATGGGTACAAAAATTCAACAGTCTGAATATAGCGATTTTGTTAAATACTTCGAGCATCTACATCCCTGAAACTATTAGAGTTTCTAATCTGACGTGGCAGTTTCTAATTCAGTTTCAGTGATGTGAGAGAGTTTCTTATTTAGAAACTTTGCAGGAAAGTTTCTTATTAAGAAACTGTTTATAAACTCTATGTTGGCCAAATGATTGACTCAAATTGTTTCTCATTTTTAATTTGTTGCTGACGTGGCTTAATAGAAATTCTAAAATGAGTTTCAGGGATGTAAGAGTTAGAAACTTTAAAAACCATAATTTCTAAAAAATAGTTAACAATTATTTAGAAATCCTTTTGAGTTTTAGGGATGTAGATGCTCTTAATAAATAGTAAACAAATTTAGAAAAATATAAAATTTGATCTGCAAGCACATTTTAACATATCCATCAAGTTGAACGGTTTGGATCGACTTTTGAACTTTGAAAACTTTGAAAATGCACGATTCAATGTCACCAAAAAAGAGTGTCATCTGATCCCTCCTCATTATAATATTATATATGGATCAAGATGCTATTTTAAGTCACACGAATATTTGTGCGGAATTTAGAGGTGATTTGCTCTAAATTCCTCTCTGTTATTTCTGAAAATTGCTATTTATGTGAATTATACTATTATATTAATTATTTTGAGAATTCACTCTTTCAACTTTTTCTATTTTCTTTCTGTTATTTATGGAAAATGTTGTTTTTAGAAAACTGCTCAAAAGTCCTTTAAAAGACGGAATGATAGAATGAGCATCCATCAATTGTTCATGCGCATTCACAAATGCATGATAAAGAAAGTTCTTATTTTTTTATCTTTCATAATCTGCTAGAGAGAGAAAGTGAGAAGGAATTCTAGAAAACTATATAGGAGGGGACTGCTAGTTCGTGATACTAGCATACGGACTCGTGAAATTTTAACTGTTCATGTGGATACTATAGAAGAGAGCTAGTCGTTGTTGTGGAATTTCAACCATCTTCTCAACCTTCAACAGGAGAGAAGGAGAAAGGAAGGCCACACGCTTTTTTGTTGCATTGCTTCTTTATACTTCTGGTGGTATATTATATCTTATCTCATTTACAAATGAAATCTTGTTCCATTTACATAATATTTACAAGTTATTCAATTTTCAAGTAACATGCATATGCATAATCATACCAGCGATCTGTTTGCATAATTAGAAAATATATGACTTTAAACAAATACAATTTTGAAATTCATTTCTTACAAATTAATAATGAAACTAATGTGTTTTATAATGTTAATTTGATTCCAAATATAAATAAGAGATATAATTAAATTGATTGTCCCAAAATCAAAAATAAATTTCCACTATAGATTAATCTAGCACGGTAATTTATTAGATTCCTAGCTTTCCCCCAATTTAGAAATTGATTGCGCCATCTAGCTCCTCTAATTAAGGAAATTGAAAAGGTGAAGCTCCAATCTCTCTAAAAATTTGATTCAATTCATAAAAAGACCCCTTTAAAAGCTACAAGGAAAATAGTATATTGAGATATCTTTATTAGTTATACAAATATATAGTAGATAATAATTTCATTGTAAGTAAGTCATTAGTGTCATCTTGCCTTAACAACTTAAACAAGTATTCTAATATATATTTTCTATATTGGAAATTATTAAACTTAGGTGATTAAATTGATCAAGAAGGTAGTAAATATGGTCTGGTGTGGTTTAGACGATCAAGCTTGGCTGATTGGAACACCTAGTTCAGATAAATAAACTCAAATCTTGATCAATCCCTTAAATGGAAACATTGAAGAAAGAAAAATTCCTGAACTGGATGGGCAACTATGCTTGGCTCACTTTGAAGAGTGGCTATTTTTAGTTAGCGATCTAACTGACGATTGTTCATTGTTGAACATCTACTCACTTAAGAAGATTCATCTTCCACCTATTGATAAGGAGTCGTTTGCATCCCTTGGAAAGTGCATTTTAACATTATCACCAACTTCTTCTGACTGCACCATCATATTCTTTGGCAAAGAAGATAATTTTTTTTTATTTTGTCATCCGGATGACAATGAATGGACTGAGTTGCCTGTCAACTTAGATGTCACTCATATAAGTATGATGCTTATGTACAAAGAAGAGTTATATGTTGTGCTACTAAACAGTATAGAGATAATTGATATAGCATCTCTTTCGAAGGGCGCCAGTACTACTTATGTGGAAACTACAAGTATGGATAAACCTGATCACTTTTTTTTTCCTTTGGAATTGGACGTCTTGTAAACTTGGTGGAGTCATGTGGAGATCTTTTCTTTGTGAGAATATGCTTTCCTTGTTCGACACAAACTGTTATTGATCTAGATATTTTCAAGTTAGAAGAAACTAAAACTGATGATTGGGTGAGAGTGGAGAGCATTGATGATTATGCATTTTTTCTCGATTCGCATGGTAAAGGTGGACAATCATTTCGTGCACATGATGCTCGAGTGGACCGTAATTGCGTTTATCAAATGCTATCGTGCTATGATGGAGAAATGCTCTACAAGATATGCTTGGATAATCAAACTATCAGTTTTAAATTATTACCTGAAGAGGCAATACATGACCAATATTATCGTTCTTTCAATTGGTTACTACCTGTGAGATATTTATATATGTCACTATATATATTAAAGACTTCATGCAAAAATTATTTTCCTTTTTAGTTTGATGTTATTTTAATTTTATTGCATGGTACATAAACAAACTAACTAGAATTTTAATTGTAGGCGACTTGTCCTCAAGCCTAAGCTTTGTATTTTTTCAGAGACTAATGTGTGCAGTACTGAGGTATACTTAATTATATTTGACTCTACTTTATTTGTAACTAAAAAAATATATTATTTATCTTAATTGATCATGTAATTAATTCATTAATTAGTATTCACCAACTTAATTTATTATATTTCAACAGGAATCTAAAAGAAGCTCACAGTCGCTGGTAAAAGAACATGAAAACAAGAAACATGGTATTTCTTTGCAATTGACTAATTATCAGCCCACACACATAGTGCAGTTAATTTCAGAAAAATTACCTTTGAAGGATTCTAGTCTTCTACGGACCGTTTGCAAGTCATGGATGAATCTATCCAATCCGATCAAAGAAGAACGAGTATGGCTTATGTATTGCCCAAAAAAATTGGGTGCATGTCAAATGTACAATCCTTTCAATGGCAAAAAATTTACACTAAATTTGAAGAAACTTAAGTCCAATGAGTCAAGCCGCTTGCTTTTTTCTAAAGACGGGTGGGTTCTAGCACTACAAGGTTATGATCAGCTTTGTTTGCTAAATCCGTTCGCCAATGAGTTTCATCATCTCCTGATAATGGAGTATCCTTATTCCTACAGTGGTATCGCAATGTCTTGTGCGCCAAACTCTTCGAGTTGTGTGGTATTTGCAATTGTTGTTCCACCTAGAGGTCAATTTACGACGATTATCACATGGCATTACGGACAGAACGAATGGTGTCGTACGAAATTCGATAACAATTGCCCATTTCCAGTGGCTCACAACAATCCTGTTTTCATGGACGGGGAATTATATTGTTTGAGCAGATTGGATAATATTGGTGTTTTTAATCCAGAAAATAACACATGGAGAATTCTTGATAAGTTGTTGCCTATCTATTTAGACTTAGATCAGGCACCTGAGTTTGCCACAGAATATTATTATTTGCTAGAGTACAATGGTGACTTAATCTCTGTGTTTCGAGCAGTTAACATGGATTATATCCGAGTTTATAAGTTGGATAGATCAAAGATGTCTTGGACTCAGCTTGAAGATTTAGGGGACCTGACATTATTTTTGGATTTTAGAACTTCTATATATCGCAAGATCATTGCCATGTAAGAGTTACAATAACAAATTGTACTTACCACGACTTCACGACGAAACCAGCACAGCGACATTTTACTACAGCATGAAAATCAAAATGCATAATCCTAATTTCAAGTGTTTGAAGGAACCGTACAATTGTGTGTGGCTGGAACCGAATTTAGGTAGTCATTTATAAATTTCCAATTAATTTATGTTTTTTTTTTTTTATAAATTCTGTTTTGTTGGTTGGGCTTAAATTAATTATATTGGTGGTTGGTACTTGAAATTATTTATGAAGTGTAATTCTATAATTTTGTGATTTGAATTTTCTTTGTTAAAATTTTGATTTATGTTGAAGAATAAAATATAATAGAAGGGTAGTTTTGTAAAATAAGGAAATAAGGGTAGAATTGTAAAAAAGGATAAATAGAATGTTACCGTTTGAATCAACGGTAAAATAATCACAAGCAGTATAAATACTGCCTCTAGTCAAGAGCTTGTAGCATCACAACAAATTTTAGAAAAAAATATAAATCTCTTCATCTCTCTGTCTCTAAAATTAACATGGTATCAGAGCCAAAGTCCTGAGATCAGAAAAAATACACACAAAAACCCGTAACAACAAAGAAAAATAGAAGAGAGCAAGAATGGCTCACGAGGGACAAAACGAGGGTTCCAATAATGCTTCCAAGCTCACCAATGCTTTGCTCAACGGTAGAAACTATCTCACATGGGCAAAGGCTGCGGCAAGAGCGCTCAGCGGTCAAGAAATGCTAGAGTACATCACGGGAGAAAATAAAGTGCCTCAAATCGCAAATCCGTTGTTGCTGACCGAAGCAGAAAAAAAAAAACAATGAGAAAATGGAGAACCCAAAACGATAAAATCATAACATGGCTCATGAATTCTATGGAGCCGTCAATTGCGGAGCTATTCCTCCTTTCCGACACGGCTTTTGAACTATGGGAAGCCGTCAAAGCCATGTACGGTCAAGAAAATAATTACTCTCGCATTTACCAACTAAAACAAGAAATTCAGCAAGAAAAACAAGGTGAGAGAAAGTTTGTAGAGTACCTCGGTGCTCTTCAAAAGAAAAAGGACGAACTTCGCTTGTACCGGCCGCAAACCGCTGATCTGGCCGTAATAAAAAAACGGGAAGAAGAAGATGACATATTCGAATTTCTTGCGGGATTAAACCCGAGTTATGAAGCCGTAAGAGCTCAAATCATGAATACTGTCCCTCTTCCTTCTTATTCCCAAATCAAAAATATGATTCAACAAGAAGAGAGTAGAAGGGAAGCCATGGGTGGTTCACAAGTTGTTTGCGAGGGACACGAGACCCAGGGATTCACCATGGCCAAAAAATCGAACTTCCCAAATTCTGGCCGAAACCCTAATTCGGAGAAAAGAGGAGGAATCACCGAAAATTGCGAACATTGTAAGAAAGAGGGGCATGAGAAGAGCAAGTGCTGGTTTCTCCATCCCGAATTAAGGCCAAAATGGTGGGGCAACAGTGGAAAGGGAGGAAAAGGAAAAAATCTTAAGGGGGAGAAATTTGCTGGAGCATCTCTGTCTCAGGAAGAAGAAAGTGAAAAGAGGGTTCACACAAACGGGTCTGCTCCTTATGTTGCCTCCGCTCCACTCGTTTACTCTGTTGGGTCCCGGCCATTTTTATTAATATCCCCAAAAAAATAGATAATTTTAAAAATAACCTCGTTTTTTTTTTTTTTTATTAATGCCCTAACCGCTTGGAAGCGGAGCGGGCCAATATCAACACCAAACCGCCCGTATAGTGGGCGGTCCACTTTTTTTTTTTTTTTTTTAGTTTTTTTTATAAGTTTTTTTTTTTTAAAAACAGAAATTTTTTATTTTTTTTATTGAAATATTAGAAATGTTGAATATATTTCTTTAGAAATAGATGTAATACAATATAATTTGATTTATTAGAAAGACTGCAACAAATAACCCGGATCAATATTTTTCAGGCCGGATTTTTCGCGGCTGTAAGAAAAATTAATATATCTCTTTATGTGTTATTGGACAAAAATAAAAATGCTTAGATTCTGAGTTATTGATCCCGGTTCAAAAGTCACTTCTATGTAATCTAGAAAATATTATAATCCTTCTAGGACATTTAATTTATAAAAAGTTGTATCTATTTTGAGAATTCTTTTTGAATAACAATTATTAAATAACTTAAAGTTTTTATTTTTTTTTCAAAAATAGATACAACTTTTTATAAATTAAATGTCCTAGAAGGATTATAATATTTTCTAGATTACATAGAAGTGACTTTTGAACCGGGATCAATAACTCGGAATCTAAGCATTTTTATTTTTGTCCAATAACACATAAAGAGATATATTAATTTTTCTTACAGCCGCGAAAAATCCGGCCTGAAAAATATTGATCCGGGTTATTTGTTGCAGTCTTTCTAATAAATCAAATTATATTGTATTCCATCTATTTTTAAAGAAATATATTCAACATTTCTAATATTTCAATACAAAAAATAAAAAAAATAAAAATTTATGTTTAAAAAAAAATTCAAAAAAAAAAGAACCGCCCTTGAATTGGGCGGTCTGGTTTTTTTTTTTTTTTTTAATTTTTTTTTTTTAAAATTTTTTTTTTTTTTTAAACATAAATTTTTATTTTTTTTATTTTTTTATTGAAATATTAGAAATGTTGAATATATTTCTTTAAAAATAGATGGAATACAATATAATTTGATTTATTAGAAAGACTGCAACAAATAACCCGGATCAATATTTTTCAGGCCGGATTTTTCGCGGCTGTAAGAAAAATTAATATATCTCTTTATGTGTTATTGGACAAAAATAAAAATGCTTAGATTCCGAGTTATTGATCCCGGTTCAAAAGTCACTTCTATGTAATCTAGAAAATATTATAATCCTTCTAGGACATTTAATTTATAAAAAGTTGTATCTATTTTTGAAAAAAAATAAAAACTTTAAGTTATTTAATAATTGTTATTCAAAAAGAATTCTCAAAATAGATACAACTTTTTATAAATTAAATGTCCTAGAAGGATTATAATATTTTCTAGATTACATAGAAGTGACTTTTGAACCGGGATCAATAACTCAGAATCTAAGCATTTTTATTTTTGTCCAATAACACATAAAGAGATATATTAATTTTTCTTACAGCCGCGAAAAATCCGGCCTGAAAAATATTGATCCGGGTTATTTGTTGCAGTCTTTCTAATAAATCAAATTATATTGTATTACATCTATTTCTAAAGAAATATATTCAACATTTCTAATATTTCAATAAAAAAATAAAAAATTTCTGTTTTTAAAAAAAAAAACTTATAAAAAAAAAAAAAAAAAAAAAAGTGGACCGCCCACTATACGGGCGGTTTGGTGTTGATATTGGCCCGCTCCGCTTCCAAGCGGTTAGGGCATTAATAAAAAAAAAAAAAAAGCGAGGTTATTTTTAAAATTATCTAGTTTTTTTGGGATATTAATAAAAATGGCCGGTTGGGTCCGCTTCTTTATTGGGTCCGACAGCTGCTTCAATTAGATCCGCAGCTACTCCAACACGCAGTGAAATTTCTCAAATCTTATCATCTCTTGGTGGGCTGCTTAACCGGGCCTCAGAGCCCAATACAGGTTTTGCTAAAACTCAAAATTTAATACAAGTCCGAATTGGTGAATATCCAAACCAGAACGTATATGTTATACCAAATAGAAGAAATAATACAAGTCAAAATAAATTAGAAACAATAAAATGCACAAATTTTGGAAATATAAATAACGGATATCCTCAAAATAATTTAGATTGGATTTTAGATTCCGGTGCAACCGACCACATGACTGGAAATAAAGATTTATTACATAACTATAAAAAAGGAAAAGGTCAAGAATTTGTCTATGTTGCAAATGGTGAAGAAATGAAAATTTGTGGTTATGGCTCAATTATTGTTTTCTCAAAAGAAATCAAAGGTGTCTTGCATGTAAAGAATTGCACCGCTAATTTGTTATCTATAGGTAAACTCTCAAAAGAATTAAATTGTGAAATTATTTTTTCACTTCAAAATGTACTTTTTCAGGATTTAATATCCAAGAAGATGATTGGTGAAGGTGTTTTCAAAAATGGATTATATTTTTTGTATAGCCGAAAATATAATTTCAATACTCAAGTGCAAGACATGGGATATTTATGGCATAGAAGAATTGGGCATCCTTCCAATAGAATCTTAAAATGTATTTTTGATTTTCCTAATTTGGATTGTAGTAATTGTGAGATATGCAAACTAGCTAAGCATACAAGACTCCCTTTTGTAAGCTCAAATTCAAAGAGTAATCATATATTTGAACTTGTTCATTCCGATGTTTGGGGACCCGCTCCCGTAAACTCTTATAATGATTTCAAATATTTTGTTACATTTATAGATAATTTCTCACGACTAACATACTTATATTTATTAAAAAATAAAAGTGAGGTTTTTTCTTACTTTCAAGATTTTTCAAACTTAATTGAAAATCAATACAATGCTAGGATTAAAATTCTTAGAACCGACAATGGAACGGAATTTGTGAATCAAAACTTTTCAAAATTCTTGAAACAAAAGGGAATCATACACCAAACAACTTGTGTTTATACTCCACAACAAAATGGAATTTCTGAAAGAAAAAATCGTCATTTACTCGAAATGACAAGAGCACTCATGTTTCAAACTAATGTTCCAAAAATCTATTGATCGGATGCCGTTCTCACCGCAACTTACTTGATAAATAGGTTGCCAAGTGTTGTTTTAAAAAATAAAAGTCCATTAGAAATTATTTACCAAAGAAAAATAGTCTTTAATCACCTAAGAATTTTTGGATGTACATGTTATGTACACCAAAATAAAAGAGATAAATTAGATCATACTTCTATAAAAGCTATTTTTCTAGGATATTCATCTAAAAAAAAAGGTTATAAATACTATGATCCTATAAATAAAAAAATTTACATTTCTAGAGATGTAACTTTTTTTGAAAATGAGCCATATTTTAAAAACAAAGATGAGATTCATAATCAAATTATCACAAATGACTTTGTCACTCCTATGTCTACTAATCAAATTATTGAGCAAAGAATTGTAGGAAATGATGAAGAAGAAGAAAGGGAAGAAAATGATAACACTCCTCAAAGTGGAGCCGAAGAGGAAGAAGAAGAAAATATTGAAGAAGGCGAGAATATTGAAGAAGAACCTAGGAGGAGGTCAACTCGCCATCGACAACCATCAACAAGGTTACAAGATTTCGTAACCTATAAGGTTCAATATCCTATTGAAAATTTTATTTCATATAAAAATATTTCAAAATCTCATCGTACATTTCTTAGTTCAATTTCTAAAATAGAGGAGCCAAGAAATTTTGAGGAAGCCATTAACCAACCAGTGTGGTATAAGGCTATGGAAGAAGAACTTCAAGCCTTAGAAAAAAATGACACATGGACCATTGTACCATTACCAAAAAATAAAAAACCCGTTGGATGCAAATGGGTTTATAAAATAAAATATCAAAGCGATGGATCCATAGAACGGTATAAGGCCCGGCTAGTTGCCAAAGGGTATACCCAAACATATGGTATTGATTACCAAGAGACCTTTGCTCCGGTAGCAAAGATGAATACCATTAGAATATTGCTTTCAATAGCGGTAAATAATGGGTGGAATTTATATCAAATGGATGTTAAAAACGCATTCCTTCAAGGAACACTTGAGGAAGAGGTTTATATGACCCTACCACCGAGTCATGTAAAAGACAAAAATACTAACCTTGTTTGTAGGTTAAAAAAATCAATTTATGGACTTAAACAATCTCCAAGGGCATGGTATGAAAAACTTTCTCAATTTTTAATTTTTCTTGGTTTTAAAGTAAGTCAATCGAATACCTCACTATTTTCAAAACATGAGAATAATGATACTACTATTGTTCTTGTTTATGTTGATGACATAATTATAACCGGAAACAATTGTGAAAAAATTAACAATGTTAAAAAACACTTGAAAGAAAAATTCGAAATTAAAGACCTTGGTAGACTTAAATATTTTTTAGGAATTGAAATAGCTCATTCTATCAAGGGTTTATTTATCTCACAAAAAAAATATACCATTGACCTTCTAAAAGAAACCGGAAAATTAGGATCTAAACCGGCCTCAACACCGATTGATAGCAATTGTAAATTGAATTCTGAAGAAGGGGAACCGTTGGAAGATATCAACCAATTCCAACGACTCGTAGGTAAGTTAATTTATCTAACAGTAACAAGGCCGGATATATCATTTGCAGTAAGCCAAATTAGCAAATTCATGCACGCACCAAGAAAATCTCATTTGGATGCAATTGTTAGAATTTTGAGATACTTAAAGAAATCACCCGGAAAGAGTGTATTGATGAAAAACAATAAATCTAATGACGTGTGTGGCTATTCCGATGCAGATTGGGCCGGGAGCTTTGATAGAAAATCAACAACCGGCTATTGCACATTTGTAGGCGGAAACTTAGTCACATGGAAAAGCAAGAAGCAAAATGTCGTGGCACGATCTAGTGCGGAAGCGGAATATCGTGCCATGGCATCCACCGTAAGTGAACTCACGTGGATAAAACAATTGCTTGAAGAATTGAACTTCAAAATTGACAAGCCAATGAAGATGTTTTGCGATAACAATGCAGCAAGACACATTGCTTCAAATGCCGTATTTCATGAAAGGACAAAGCATATTGAAATTGATTATCATTTCATAAGAGAAAAAGTGCAAGCAAAGGAGATTGAAACCCCTTATGTAAAGAGTCAAGACCAATTAGCCGACATCTTCACTAAGGGACTAATTCCAAAAGCATTCAAAGAAATAACACGCAAGCTAGGATTAATCGACATTTATAATCCTAGCTTGAGGGGGAGTGTTGAAGAATAAAATATAATAGAAGGGTAGTTTTGTAAAATAAGGAAATAAGGGTAGAATTGTAATTAAGGATAAATAGAATGTTACCGTTGATTAAATAATCACAAGCAGTATAAATACTGCCTCTAGTCAAGAGCTTGTAGCATCACAACAAATTTTAGAAAAAAATATAAATCTCTTCATCTCTCTGTCTCTAAAATTAACAATTTATCACAGTTTGAGTTATATGTAGATGTTTGTGAATCAAGGGAAGATATTAAATATTGATTTCGGCTTTTTAATTTGTTGTTTAAATAGATGAAACACAATTAGCTAGTAATAAAATTATATTTGAAATTTTAAGCCCTCAAAACAATTGGACATAATTCATAATAGATTTCATACTCAAATGTTCCAACAAATTTATGATATTTTTGGTGCAGCTAGCACTCTGCATTTCTGACTTTCGTCAATAGTTCGTAAGGGACTACCTTTGCCAACCTGACCCTTTATAACATGATTAACCTTGTATTTAGTGTTATATTGTGTGATTACTAAAATTATCATTTCGAATTTTATATATCTTATTACCTATATATAGTCCAATCCTATATTTTGACTACGTAAAGAAAGTTATTTGTACGTACCGAGTTTGGATAGACTACGTACCTCTGCCTGCTTGGCTCGATCGTCCTGTAATATTCTTTTCATCTTTTTTTTTTTTTTGATCAGAAACAGTAAGCATGCATTCAATTAAAGGAATTCCTTACATACTGGATTGAGTAAATGACTGAAATATAAATTCGTCCTAAACAAGACTATATTGAAAATAAAGCAGGAGTAAAATAAAGCTAGAATACCTTAAGAAAATTAAACTAAACTAAGAGAATTTGCACTACATCGAATTCTTGTAAGATCTCTACACAGAATATGTCCTATCTGTGTTTGTCTTGAATCACTTAAATTCTTTTCATCTCAAACAGTCTCCCATCGCTTGGCCTTATTTAGTTATCTCCTCCCTGTATTAAGCATGTTGATTGTTCCTATTCTCCGATGGGTGTGATTTGTTGATGAAAATTCGGATTGAATGTATTTATTTTTTTCGAATAAAAATGAAGGTCAAGCCTCCATTTGTATTAATAATTAGGTTCAGTTACAAGAGAATGGTAACCACCATTTGAAGCAAGAATAAAAAAAGGTGCTCAAACAGTTGAGCAGTTGTTGAATTTAAACAAACATAAATTAAAATAAACACAAGAAGTGGGTAAAATTTAAAAACGCATTTGGTTCTGAATTCTTTTGTTGTTGTCCTTTCACTTGAATTCCTTCATCTCCATGAATAACACTTGATCTGCGACTTCTTGCGCCAGATGCCGCACATCTTTGCTTGAGTCTTGGAAAATCCTTGCCCCTCTCTCCCTCCATAATACAAATTGTGTAATGAGCAACACTCTCTCAATTTTTTGCTGATGCCAATGTCCGTAATTGCCTCTATTTGGTTTACCAGTAAGCGGCCTCGGTGATTGCCGTAATTGGTTGTAGCTGCTACCTCTTCATATAGCGCCTTAGAAAAGGTACATCGATTAAACATGTGTTGCACCGTCTCAGCTTGTCTTTTGCATAGAACACATCTGTTTGGCATAACCCAACCTCTCTTGATTAAATTGTCTAGAGTCAGAATTCTATTCAACTTCATCAACCACCCAAAGACCTTGATTCTTGGAGGTGTTTTGAGTTTCCAAATTTCTCTAAGTTGTGACATGATCTTAGGACCACTTATCAATGCTCGGTAAGCACTTCGGACAGTAAAATTTCCTCCAGTCTCCCAACTCCATTGTAGCTGATCCTGTACCTCTTCATTTAGTTGGTAATCTGACAGGAGCTGCAATGCCTTTTGTAGTTCCTCTTGTGCTTGAATTGATAGATCATTTCTTAGATACGGTTGGAGTGCTTGGCATGTCTTTGCTTGAAGGAGGGTAATATCGGTATCCACTGCATAGGTATATAAAATAGGGAACTGTTATTGCAGAATACCTGCTCCCCAATTATTGTCCCAAAATCTAATGTTTGCGCCATTGCCCGGTATGAAACTTACCAAAACCCTGAAGAATTGCTGTAGGTGAATTTCTCTTAAAGAAACTCCTATAGCCGCTGTTTCTGTAGATGCAGTGATTCGATAAATTTGTTTCCACAATCTATTTTCTGGTTTTGCCCAATACCAATGCCATTTTAGTAACAAGGCTCGATTAAAGACTGTCAAGTCCATTACTCCCAATCCGCCTTCCTCCTTTGGCTTACACACAAGCTCCCACTTTGCAAGATTCATCTTGCGGTTTTCCTGAGTTACCCCATGCCACAAGAATTTTCTTCGTATCCTGTCTATATCGCTTATGACCCATTTTGGCATTTGAAATACCGTCATGAAGTAAGTCGGTAAAGAGGATAGTACCGAGTTCAAGAGAACAATTCTTCCTGCAATGGTAAGATGCTTGGCCGCCCAACCAGCCAATCTCTTATTCATCTTCTCTATCAATGGTATGTATGCAGTTTTTGACAATTTTCTATTTGATAGCGGAAGGCCCAAGTATATGAATGGGAAAGTACCTTCTTGGCATCCTAGAACATCTGTTAGAGGTTGTCGCTGTTCCTCCGGCACCTCTGAAAATAGTATTTCAGATTTTTGAAGATTAACCGCCAGGCCCGAAATTGTCTCAAACGCCAATATCAATACCTTTACTGCCTGCAACTGTTGCATTTCTGGTTTGACAAAAATTAGCGCATCATCCGCATAAAATAAACAAGGCTTCATGTCAGTGTACGGTAATCTTAGAGCCCCACTTCTAACCAGCTTATCCATCCATCTCCCAAGAAAGTCCATCCCAATTATAAATAACAATGGCGATATGGGATCACCTTGCCGCACTCTGCGTTTGAGGATTATTTTTTTCCCCAGTAAACCATTTATTAGAACCTGTGAAGACCCCTGTAATATCCCCCTTTGTACTGTTTTGACAAACTGTATTGGAAATCCTAGATGTGACATAATATGAAGCAAGAACTCCCAGTTTAAAGTATCAAAAGCTTTCCTGATGTCTGCTTTAAATACCGCAATTGGGATTTTTGCTTTGTGGGAATGATGCAGAATCTGTTGCGCATACACGAATCCTTCCGTGATTTGTCTCCCTCTCACGAAGCCCGTTTGCTTGTCATCTACTAAATCATGCATCTTGCCTTTAATTCGATTTGCCATGATTTTTGAGTAGATTTTTTGGATCCCATGTAAAAGACTTATAGGCCTGAAGTCGTTAGGTGTCAGTGGTGCCTCCTTCTTGGCAATTAGAACTATGTAGGATGTGTTCATTGGTCCAAGTGAATCTTGGCTGTTCAGCACCCCGTTGAAAGTCTTGTATAGATCAGGTAGTAATTCTTGCAAGAAGTGTTTATAAAATTCCCCCGTATAGCCATCCGGGCCCGGGCTTTTACCATTCGGCCATTGCTTGATTGCATCTTTCACCTCTTCCATTGTTATGGCTTGACCAATGTCCTCTAAGTCATGCCTATTCGGGTATAAACTGTCCCAGTTTATGGTTGGTGATGGTGCTGAATCTTTCCCCATTAGTTCACAAAAGAAATTGAAGAAAGTTGCTACCTTGTTTCTTTCATCATTGTGTTGCTGACCATTGAATTCAATGGCTGAAATTGACCCTTTTCTCTTTGCCCATGAGGCCATTGCATGAAAAACCTTTGTGTTTCTATCTCCTTGTAGCTCCCATTTCACCTTTGCTCTTTGCTTCCATCTCTCCTCCTCTTGCCCTGATAATTTTGTAATCCTTCTTTTGAGTATGCTTGTGATGAATTTTTCCAAAGGTGTGAGAGGTCGTGTCTCAGCTATGTTATCTCTCCAGCTTAAAAATTCAGTGCATGTTTTAAGCTGTCTTTGAATGAAACCATATTCCTGATTCGTCCACTCCTTGATTTTTCTTTGTAGACCACTCAATTTGGCTTGTAACTGTACCGGCGTGGCTGCTGTCTCTTGTGATGTCCATTCCTCTTTCACCATTTGCACGAATCTATCTGATTTTAACCAATAGTTTTCGAATCTGAAAAGCCATGTTTTTGCAAACTCTGTTTTTGCCGAGTACATCACCGGGCAGTGATCTGATGATGTGTTTGGCAATGCCACCTGCACTCCATTAGCAAATTTTGTGCACCATTCATCCGATACAAGAAACCTATCCAGTCGTGCCAAGTGCGGGTTTGGGCGCTCATTGGACCACGTGAATCTTCGTCCCTGCAGGGGCAAATTGATTAGTCCCAATTCTTGTATCAATCTTGAAAACTTTACCGTTTGTCGCCACTCGTTCGTGTTGTCTGTTCTGTCTTCAGCTAGAATAGTTAGGTTGAAGTCTCCGATATCAATTCAAATTTAATAGACAAAAGATCACACGATATCAATTCAAATTTAATAGACAAAAGATCGTAAGTTGTAAAAGTTTAAATTTAGTTTAAATCATACTCGTTACACAAAAGATCACACGATATCAATTCAAATTTAATAGACAAAAAGTCGTAAGTTTTTCCCTTCTAAATTTTATTGTTAACCGTCTAAAATATTTTTGTTCCCCGACCCCTCTTCCTAATGAAAAAAAAAGAAGAGAACCCTAATATCACTGTTCTCTCTCTAGTCTTTACCCCGGCACCCTCTCTCCGTTGTTCTCCGATCAAACCTCCACGCTGTTTCTCGCCTCTACCCTAGATCGTGGGATCCTGCGCCGTAGTTCTCCGATCAAGGAGCGTTGCCTCTACTCTCAAGAGGTGTTACACTACTATCCACATGGCTATCACAGTGTAGACAAAGAAGGAAGACCCATTTACATTATGCTCGGTGAAATTGACATCAACAACCTCATGAGTGTAACTACAATAGACCGCTTTTTGAAGTACCATGTCCAGCAATTGGAGAGGCTGTTCACTGAGAAGTTTTCCGCTTGTTCTTCAAAAGCAGGAAAACATATCGATACAGTTGTTACAATATTAGATGTTCACGGTGTGGTAAGTTATCTTCTTATATTTTTTTTATTCTCATAAACTTTTTCCCCAGCTTTGATTTTTTTGAAGGTTCTTGCCAGCTGACAATATATTGATAAAAAAATTATTTACATACCCAAGTGGGTTTTTTCCCAGCTTTGTTGAGATCTGATAAGTTTTGACTTGTGAATTTGGTCCATTAATTAATTTTCCTTGAAGTGATAATTTATGTTTAAAATTAACACACTTGGGATGTTGTGAATTGTGATGCACTAGAATTTTGGATGTTTCACGCTGTAGATATCTATGCAACAATTTGCTGCCTCTCTAAGAGATAATTCATCAAATACCTTAGTGCAAACCAAGGCTGCATTAGATAAGAAAAAGGTCTCTGGCTCAATGGACCAGAAACACGTTATACCATATCCAATCGCAATTAGGGGAAATCGAAGCCATTTACAAAACTGGCTTAGAAAGAAGTTAGAAAACCTAGAATAAGAAAAATGATCGCAACCAAAGAGTTGCACAAGCACAATTCAAGTTATAATTCCAATCTCTCAATGTACCAAGTGCTACATGTCTGATCCTGATTAGCTCTAAGCTAATCAAAGACCCCTCTCTGAACTTGCTTTGAATGTTGATTTCTAAGTTTGCAAAAAAGGTATATCAATGGGTCTTTTAAATTAGAATCTTGAAAGAGAGCCGAGAAACGTTTATTAATTTCATTGAATTTTTCACTACAACTATGAGAACAGATGGTTTACAGGTACATATCTGATGAAATTTTGGGTAATTGATTTAATTTTTTTTTTTTTATGTAGATACTGAAACCAGCTTTTGCAAAACTGAGGGATGAGAACTCAAAAAGCCTCCTGCTCCTGGTGTGCGGGACCCACAGCATAAAGGACACACTCGTGTCCCTCCAAGCTTGTGCTGGGTCATGCACACTGGTATGGTTGCTGGGGCCCGCTGAATTGCAAAATGTATTTCATCCGTGTCTCCAAATTGCATTGTCTCAGAACCCTGATTACAAAATAAAGGTGCATCAATTTTCTTTTCCTAATTATGTAATTATAATTTGATTGAGGCGATATTACTATGCATAGCACGGAATATAACTACATAAAAAAATACACAAGTATTTGAACTAAGTTGAAAGCTGATCAACGTATAATATCCCTACATGTTATCATTAAGATCAAGATAAAATGGGTATATAAGGCTGGAGCGCCAGCCATCTAGATAATTCGTTCACAATAAAAATGAGATATTTTTTGCGAGGATAAAAAAATTACTTTTTACAATGGATTATCTTCATTTTTCAATTTTTTCTTTTTGCAAAGGATAATTATTATAAATGAGTTTTTTTCCTTGCAAAAAGTATCTACTTTGTTGTAGTGGTTGAAAAAAAATACTTATATATATGAATGCATATCAATGTTGTTTGTTTACTAGGCTTTTGCTTTGAAGAATCCATGCATGCTCTAATTTATGAATGCATGCCCAATGGATCACATGCTCTAATTTAATTGGCTGAGCTATATATTATGATTTATAGTGGATTTCTAGGTTGCTTTGGACATAATCGGCTGAGCTATATATTTTTTTCTCTCTCGTTTCATACATAAGTGCTCATTATTCTCTATTGAATTGGGATTGAAATCTGTTGCAAATCTGCAATTCCTGGTTTGTGAACAGTATTTTGAAATTTCTAAAATTCTGAATTCAGCCGTTCAATTTTTTCTTTGCACACATCTCAAAACAACTAGATTTTCTGTGCACGCATCTCAAAACAGTTTAATGGCTGGATTCGAAAAAACAGGAATTTCAAAAACACTGTTCACAGACGATAATTTCAGCAGATTCGTTCCCATTGAATTGACTCTATATTTTGCTTCATTGCATGCATTACAGCGAAAACGGTCGGAGCAAAAAGGAGAGCTTTACTTCTAGTTGTAGTTGGTAAGATATTATTTAGCTTACTTCCTCTCTATTGAAGTACCGATTCAAAAAAAGTAAAACAATTTAAGATGTGATAATTTGTAATAATTTAGAAGTTTAATTTTAGAATGTGGTGAAAACTTTGTATAAACATGATATTTTGTAATAATTTAGAATGTGTATAATATTTGATAATTGTTTCTTTCTGTGCAAAAAAAAAAAAGGGTTGATTTCCTATATAGACCAGCAGAATATATGAAAGCTAGCTAAATATATATATTTTTTAAAATACAATAACAAATTAAGAATGGTTATTTAGAAAAACCATTTCTAATTTGTTATTGTATTAAAAAAAACAATCCAAATAACTATTAGGATTGGTTCTTTGCAAACAATCATTACTAGAATTTTGATTATTTGCATGAGACAAAAAATGCTCATTTGCATGAGCTACTCATATAATTGATGCCAATTGCATGGGCATTCCATACAAATGAGTTCATACTAATTTGGATCAATTGTTTCATTTTGGATTACATTTTTAACAAATAAAAGAAGTTGTATGAGCGTCATGTGTTTCTTTTATCGGTCAAGCTCATTATTTTTATGTTAAAATATATAAATTAATTATAATATGAGATGATTTGTTGGCAAAAGATATTTTCTAATTTGACCTTCTTTTTAGCAAGGGGTGTAAACAGATTGGATATTATCTGATTTTATCCGGGTCTGAATCCAAAATTTGATGATTTGGGATAATCGGCTTCCTATATTAATAAATAGGAATTCTGATTCGGATTATTTTTGAACGGATACGATTGTAGCATGTGATACCAAATACAGAAGCGAGCTCATCGAACCAGTTGCAAAATCCCAGTCGCATCGTAAATGAATTTGCATCCTCTGAGATATCTCATATTTTGTGTGACTGATGAGTCCAGTATATTTGAGCTTTTAGATTCGTGCAGAACATATTTAAACTGTTGAGATTTTCCTAAAAGTCACGCAAAATATGAAATATTTTTGAGAGGATACGCACTCATCGTAAATAGCATGATATCTAGGCCCAGGGCCGGTTAGATTTTCGCGCGTGGGCCCGATGCATCAAATTATTTTGATGCAAACAAATCATTAAGATGTGTACATACTTGTAAGTGGTACTTGTATTTCTTTTTAATGAGATTGACCAATGTTATGATATTTCTTTTTGCGTATTTTATCTGCTAATGTTAAAAAGAAACTATATGTATTTCTATTGCACATGATCGTGTTGGTAGTTAAATAATCGCTTGTTAAATAATATATGCATTGACTTCATAATCGCATGTTATCACCGTGTCTTCTTATTATCTTATGTAGCACAATATTTTTTTTTTTTGCTTTAACAATAATTCACATTATGCAAAGTATTTTTTTAATACCATCCAATTAACACTCTTTCCAAACTCATGTTATTACAACAAATTAAAGATTCCCCAATCAAGGTATATTTGTGAAAAATGTTATATTGGAATTAAAATGTAGTTTAAATTGAGAGAGAAGGTGATGAAAAAAAATGATATCATTTGGAGTAACAAGGATAGTTTTTCTAAATATCATCAAAAAATATTTTTGAAAAATTAATCAAAATTGAATAGATTGTTATAATAACGATTAGGCGTGACAAAGTCCAAATTTGAATAGAATATTATATTTAAGTCCAAAGTAATAACAAAATAAGAATCATCCTAAAGATTTTTTTTTTCTTCTCAGAGATTCTACTTCAGAGACAAAACGCATTTCAAATTTGCATCATTTTATAAATGTGACTAATTCATGCTTATTGAATCGTCTCTTGATCGTTCATATATTTTTGTTTCACTACATTGTCGATCCTTTTAAATAAAGACTAAAAATTTACCATTCTTTTGGTTTTAACATTTATAGCTGCATAATTTTATTAAGAAAACCCAAAAAGAAAATGTAACGGTGTTGTCTTTTGACAGTATTTGATAGATAACTAATGCTTGAAAGGACAACGAGATATTGGAGAAAAATGAATATTACAAACATTGAATTATTATATACATAAAGTAATAGATGTATAAATACTTACAATATTATAAAAATTGTAGTATCTTTTATGTTTTATACTACAATATTTGTTTTCTTTTTATTGAAGCACAAAAAAATATTAAAGGATGATGGGTTCCGAATTAAAATATTATTCTACAATACTTTTCACTAGCGGTTATATAAGCGTCTTCTGGTTAAAAATTTAAAGTAATCTTTCTCTTCATTTAATTTTCGCAAAAATGGTTAAGCAGAGCTGAGAACAAACTATCAAGAAAGAAGGAAAAAAAAAGAGTGGTTAGTGAAAGAGTTACAAGAGGATATCTATAGATACAAACGGTGCGGGATAGAATTCCGAAGGCTTGAAAAATTGCCGTTCCACCATGGTATTTGCTCTCGTACCATCATGCCGGAGTCGAGCAAAAGCGGTCAAAAAAGCTTAATTCGATTTATTCTTCTGTTCATTAGTTCTTGATAGTAGATAGCTACTGTAGACTTTGAATTTTTTGTTCTTTACTGATCTTGATCTTCTTTACTATTCCTTTTTGTTTTTTCTCTTTTACGAAAATATTGTAAGATTCATTCTTGAATTTTTTTTTGCATATTAACTTGACATGTGGCATGCACAATTGATAAATGATAATAAACATACCTTACATATAACAGTAATGGAAGTTGTATGTTTTACTTCGCTTTCAAAATAATCAAATCTGTTATGATTCTATTAGACTTGCATTTCAACCTTTAATCTATATAAAATCAAGTTCTTATAATCTCATTTTAAATAACAAACGACACTAATGATGTAGTTCATTCAGTGTTTTAATAATTGGTTTTTATTCGGTATTCGGAAAGCTACCGAATACCGCAGATACAGTATGCGGCCAAATATTCATATTTTTATTCGGATTTATATATTCAGATTTTCAAATAAAAAATCATAGACATTAACTATAATAAACATAGATAAACATATTACAAATAAACAGAATAAAATTTAAATGAAGGGATTAAATGTCTAAGCAACAAACACTTAAATACACGGAAATATGAAAGTTAAAATAAGATTAAGAGAGTCGACCCATGTGCTTCATTTCAGATCGGATTGATTCGGATTCAAATCCGACGGTACGGATCTAAACACAAAAATTAGGTTCCATTAGGGGATCCGGACTCTCCTTGTAGCGTTCTTCAACTCAATTAAGAACACAAATTGTGAATTGAAATGATAAAGAAAGTGAATTTGATTAAACTGGTAAAAAGCTGATACAAAAGGATGAGACAACTAAAAATTCAGAAAATTATAAATAACAGACAATGGATTTCATAATCATAATATCTAGACTAATTCTTTTTATATAGACGAAGCTCTTTGAGTTAGAATCAATCCAATCCGTCGGTTGGATTACTTGATTGAACCTCCGCTTGCCATCTTAGCACTCCCGTGGATGAACACAGTGCCTCCCTCTCTGAACATGTTGGTCCCACTTTACAGCACCTGTATATCACGCCAAGCGCTTCAACGATAGACTTCTTTGAATCAAGCTCTGGCCCCACTGTCAGTGTTTCATTTGGTTTAATTATTCTGCCCGATGCTTCCTCTGCTCTTCCCGTTCTGCCCGAATACCCTTCTTCTCTAAGCCCATTGACCAAGTCCAAATCAATTTGGATTTTTCCCAATTTAGCCTCAGTCTGTGACACTCCTCTGCTCCCCATTATATATATTCCTTTTGTTTCACGCTTGGCAGTTTTTTTTTTTAACAGAAACACTTAGGTGTAATTCAATAATGAAAATTGTCCAAAGTTACATCAGAGTACATTAAGCTTACAAATTTAAAGCTAGGTCAAATTAAAGGAAAGAAAAATTAAAACATCCAACCACGGGGAGCCTCAGAGTCATCCTATTTAATCCATACAAACATAGCTCATATCAAAATATCAAATCTTCAAATTCATACAAATATAGTTCACATAATAAATTCATGCATATTAAAATCAAACAAATTCATACAAATTAACTTAGTTGCTTATAAATAATTTACACAGTCCATACAAATTTAGCAATCAATTCAAGCACAATCCAAAAGGTGCAATTACCATAATATTGACTATAATATCTATAGACCATAGTATACCCCAACTTGAAGTGAACGGATCTGATTAAACTATTAAATTACGTATATTCAATAGGTTGTTAGTAAACTAAGCTAGCTCGTGCTAAAACAGGTCTAATTCAAACTAATTAATTTTGGCTCGAGTCTATAGCGAGCGGGCTCCTTTTAGTCCGGTCCACTAACGAACAAGCTATAACCGATCGAATCACATGCTGATACCAAGCGGCCCACGAGCCACGAGTTTTTTTGTCAACCCTAATTCTATCACCCCCACCAACCGGTTAATTTGAAATGATCTAAATAAATTATTTGGTTAATTAAAAGCTGGAATTTTGTTCTTCTTTTCAACTTGTCTACTCTGTGAAGCCCGTAAGATCAGATTTTGGATTTGAACCGGAATTCTAGTTTACTTAGCTAATTTTAGCCGAAGCTCACTAGATTTTGGTTTAATAAATAACATGCAGTAATAGAGGATATATATTTTCTTCCTTCCATTTTTATATGTTTCATTCTTGTTTTATATAAAACTGACATTTCAGATTTACCGGCTAATGTGATATTCTCGAATTTTAATAATTGATAAAGAACATAAATACAATTTTATTAATTGAATAAACATAATTATCTGATATTTCTGGTAATATGTTTTTTAGGCCAATTATATGGAAGGAAATTACATGTAAATTATAATATTATGGATCAAGATGCTATTTTAAGTCGTAGGAATATTTGTACAGAATTTTATTAGAGGTGATTTGCTCTAATTTTCTCTCTATTATTTCTGAAAATTGCTATTTATGCAAATTAATTATTTTGAGAATTCACTCTTTCAACTCTTTCTAATTTCTCTCTTTTATTTACAGAAAATGTTGTTTTTAGAAAAATGTTCGAAGGTCTTAATAAAGACGTACGGGATGATATATAGAATGAGCATCCATCAATTGCTCATGGGCATTCAGAAATGCAAAAAAAGAAAAAGTCCTATTTCTTTATCTCTCGTAAACTGCTAGAGAGAGAAAGTGAGAAGGAATTTTAGGAAAATATACAGGAGGGGGTCGACTGGTAGTTCGTGGTACTATAGTATATTGACTAACGAAATTCCAACCGTTCGTGTGGAACTTCGACCATTTTCCCAACCTTCAAAACGAGAGGAGGAGAGAGAGGAAGGCTATAATTGCGGTTCTTCTTTACACTTCTAGTGGTAAATTATATCTTATCTCATTTATACAAATGAATCTTGTTCCTTATACAGATTTTCTACTATCTATTCAATTTTCAAGTAACATGCATATGCATAATCATACTAGCGATCCGTTTGCATCATTAGAAAATATATGACTTTAAAAAAAGGCAATTCTGAAATCCATTTCTTACAAATTAATAATGAAACTCAGATATTTTATTATGTTAATTTGATTCCAAATAGAAATAAGAAATATAATTAAATTGATTGTCCAAAAATCAAAATACAATTTCCAAATCAACGATAGATATAATTAATCTAGCAGGGTAATTGATTAGATTCCCAACTTAATTACTCCCAATTTAGAAATTGCTTGCGCCATCTACCTCCTAATTAAGGGAATTGAAAAGGTGGAGCTCCAATCTCTCTCAAAATTAGATTCAGTTCATAAATAGACCCCTTTAAAAGCTAAAGGAATATATATGAGGTGGGATCTAATTACACATTGCCTTAACAACTTCACAAGTATTCTAATATATATTTATTATATTGGAAATTAATAGGTGATTATATTGATTAAAGAAGGTAGTAAATATGGTCTGGTGTGGTTTGAATGATCAACCTTGGCTGATTGGAATAGCTGGTTCAGATAAAGAAACTCAAACCTTGATCAATCTCTTGAGTGGAAGTATTGAAGAAAGAAAAATCCCTGAACTGGAGAGGCAACTATGTTTGGCTTACTTTGAAGAGTGGTTATTTTTAATCAGCGATCTAACTGACGATTGTTTATTGTTGAACATCTACTCGCTTAAGAAGATTCATCTCCCGCCTATTGATGAGGAGTTGTTTGCATCCCTTGGAAAGTGCATTTTAACATCATCACCAACTTCTCCTGACTGCACCATTATATTCTTTGGCGAAGAAGATAATTTTCTTTTGTTTTGCCATCCGGAGGACAATGAATGGACTGAGTTGCCTGTTGACTTAGATGTCACTCGTGTAACAACCATGCTCATGTACAAACAAGAGTTATATGTTATGCTTCTAAACAGTATAGAGATAATTGACATAACATCTCTTTCGATGAACGCCAATACTACTCATGTGGAAACTATAAGCATGAATAAACCTAATCACTTTTTTTCCTTTGGAATTGGAAGTCTTGAGCGCTTCGTGGAGTCATGTGGAGATCTTTTCATTGTAAGAACATGCTTTCCTGGTTCCACAAAAACTGTTATTGATCTAGATATTTTCAAGTTAGAAGAAACAGAAACTGATGATTGGGTGAGAGTAGAGAGCATTGGCGATTGTGCATTTTTTCTCGATTCGCATGGTAAAGGTAGCCAGTCGTTTCATGCACATGATGCTCGAGTGGACCGGAATTGTGTTTATCAAATGCTACCGTGCTATGATGGAGAAAGGCTCTACAAAATATGTTTGGATAATCAAACCATCAGTTTTAAATTACTACCTAAAGAAGCAATACATGGCCAATATTATTGCTCTTTCAGTTGGTTACTACCTTCGAGGTATTTATATATATATGTCTCTATATCTTTTAAAGATTGCATGCATAATTTTTTCCTTTTTGCTTGGTGTTATTACATAAACAAACTAACTATAATTTTAATTGTAGGAAACCTGTGCTCAAGCCTGAGCTCAAGCTTGAGCTTTGTATTTCATCTGAGATCAATATGTTTAATACTGAGGTATGTTTAATTATATTTGTTCCTATTTTATTAGTAACGGAGAAATTATTATTCTTATCGTAATTAATTAGTTTGTAATTACCAAGTTAATTTATTATATTCCAGCAGGGTTCTAAAAAAAGCTCACAGTCACAGGTAAAAGAACATGAAAATAAGGAAGATGTTTTTTCTTCGCAATTGGTTAATTATTTGCCCATACACATGGTGGAGTTAATTTCAGAAAAATTACCTTTGAAAGATTCTGGTCGCCTTCGAGTCGTTTGCAAGCCATGGTCGAACCTATTTAATCCGATCAAAGAAGAACGAGTATGGCTTATGTATTGTCCACAAATATCTGGTACATGTCGAATGTACAATCCTTTCAAAGGCAAAGAATTTAAGCTAAATGTTAAAAAACTTAATTCCAATGAGCCAAGCCGCTTGCTCTTCTCCAAAGACGGGTGGGTTCTAGCACTACAAGGTTACAATCAGCTTTGTTTGCTAAATCCGTTCACCAATGATTTTCATCAACTCCCGATATTAGAATATCCTTATTCCTACGGTGGTATCGCAATGTCTGGTGTGCCAAACTCTTTGAGTTGTGTGGTATTTGCACTTGTTGGTCCACCTGAACATACGACAATTATCACATGGCATTACGGACAAGATAAATGGTGTCGTATGGAATTCAACAACAATTGCCTATTCTCAGTGGCTGACAACAATCCTGTTTTCATTGATGGGGAATTCTATTGTTTGGGTAGATTGGGTAGCCTTGGTGTTTTTAATCCAAAAAACAACACTTGGAGAATTCTCTATAAGCCGTCGCCTATTTATTCAGATCTAGATCAGGCACCCGAGCTTGCCTCAGAATATTGCTATTTGCTAGAGTGCAATGGTGACTTAATCTCCGTGTTTCGAGCAGTTAACATGGATTATATTCGAGTTTACAAGCTGGATAGATCAACGATGTCTTGGACTCAACTTGAAGATTTAGGGGATCTTACATTATTTTTGGATTTTAGAACTTCTATTGCAAGAGTTTTACCACGTAAGAGTTATAATAATAAATTGTACTTGCCACGGCTTCATGATGAAACCAGCACAACAACATTTTACTACAACATGAAAACCAAAATGCATAATCCTAATTTCAAGTGTTTGAAGGAACCGTACAATTGTGTTTGGTTGGAACCCAATTTATGTAGTTATATATAAATTTCCAATTAGTTTATATATATTTTTTAATTCTGTTTTGTTGGGTGTGCTTCAATTAATTATATTGGAGGTTGGTACCTGAAATTATTTATATAAAGTGTAATTCTATAATTTTGTGATTTGGATTTATTTCATAAATTTAATTTAACACAATTTGAGTTATATGTAGATTTTTGAGAATCAACGAATATTGATTTGGGGTTTTAAATTTGTTGTCAAAATAGATGAAATACAATTAGTAAAAAAAATTAAAAAATTTAAGCCCTCTAAACAGTTTGTGATAGTCCATAATATATAGATTCCATCCAATGTTCAAACAAAGCTGTGATAATCGGAAAAAGAATTTGTCTTAGTTTCCTTCAAAAAAGAATTTAGTTCGTCCTTTCCAAAAAGAATTTTAGGTCGGTCATAGTCCATAATTGACAATTAACGTTAGCGGCTTTTGCCCAAGGGCTTCACCTAAAAAAAAAAAAACGTTAGCGGCTTTAGTTTTTCCTTCCAAAAAGAATTTGTTTGGGAAATTTTACAATCTAACCCACCTTTCGAAAAAATCAAACAAAATGTCCTCTTACCAAAATTCTTGACAAAATAAAAATGTGAGCTTAACAACTGAATAATTTTCCTGCCGTATGATCGTGCGTTCGTCCTTTCCCATCTTTGTCAAATTTAATTCGAAATCGGTCACTACAACAAATGAAAGAAGATTTCATTAAGGCAAAACAAACAAGACAAAATATTTTGCAAAATACAAAATGGCATCTGCAGAAGTGCGAAAATTAAAAAGAGAAAGATGGACAGGAATTTTTTTTTTTTTGCGTGAAAAAAAATATTAAGATTAATTTGTTTTATTGAAACATGTTACCTATTAAGTAGCAATAAATAAATAATATTAAGACTAATAAAGAAACAAATTAAATAATATTAAGCTTGTAGTTAATGTTACCATTTAATTAAGGATCACATTTTTGCACCATTGGATCGGCGACTTTAAAAATTGCTTAATAAATAGTAAAAAAATTCTAAAAAATATAAAATTTGGTCTCCAAGCACATTTCAATATGGAGAACAAGATAAATAGTTCGGATTGGTTGTTTGAATTTCCAAAATAGCTAAAATGAGCCATGACTCACCAACGCACAATAAGTCATGGCTCACTCTAGCCCAACTCTATATATATATATATATTCATTGTTGAAAATTTCTTAACGTAACATTAGCAATCAAAACTAATGACTAGTCAGTTTTGTCCTAATCTCTGTACTCTTTATGAAAAATAAATAATTCACTTATAAAATTTTATCACAATATAACACCGAAATATACTTCATTATTATTTTTATTTTTTTAAAAGAGGCATTAGCCCATTTCATATTACTGAAATTGAAAAATTACAAAACACTAGTCTCATCATCCACCAGAAAAAGCAGTAAATTCATACTACTAAGCCACTCATAAGGGCTACCACTAAGTCAGAAGTAATCTAGATTATATCCAAAAGTAATATAGATTGTCTACTACTAAGCCACTCATAAGGGCTAGGATTGACTTGGTAGTCAGAGCTAAGTAGTCAGAGCAAAAAGGTGAGACTGTCTTCATCATCCATCAAGGGGCCTCAGAGCCCTCAGCTGGGTCAGTGTGCTGGTGTACCACCATATATAACGGCATGAACTAGCTAATAGGAATTGCATCCTCCACCACTATCTACCACTCTTCAACAGAGTTCTTGGTCTTCTTTTTCAGCACACCTATCCAATACAAACAAAGAGATTTTATCATAGTTATCAATATTCTAGCTATTTTAACAAATATACTTCATTATAACATATATATTATATAAAATACAAAGTGTTGAGTACTAGTTAGTCCAATACTTGAGCATGTTATGCTATACCATATTAATCTTCAGCCATTGTAAATATATCAGTTTAATTATTGTATCATAATAATAGCATTAATATGCCATAATAACATTAAACAATTTTATACTAGTCTTATTGATAAATGCATATTATAAAATAGAATATTTACTTTATCAGTAATACAATCTTTAGTTGAATATCATCACGCTTCCTCCGCGCTACTCTAATATCATTACTATAGATAAATAAAAAATAAAATTTTAATCTCGTAATATCAAAGGTTATTCCTTTCTTCTTTGGCGATCAGTCAAAGAAGAAAGGATATCTGTTTCCATTTAAAATTAGTAATCAAAACTAATGGTCAGTTTGTTCTGCCAAAATCTTCATATTTCTATGAAAATAAACAGTTTACTTCTAATAATTTATCACAATTATAGTAGGGAAATATATTTCATTCAATCATATTATCTGTACAATTGAAAAATACTGATACACAGTAAAGATTATAATCTTAATTAACCATTGTTAGTTTAATATCAGTTATTGCAAATATAACAGTGTAATATATATTACATGTAAAGTTCTACATTAGTTAATCAATAATAATTGTAGACATAACAGTGTAGTTAACATATTATGTAATACATTACTACATTTTTTTTCTATTATTCAAAAGTACTAATACAATATAGGTTACTATTATTACCAATTTTCTTTGATTCATGTCAGAAGACATACATCAACATTAACTAACACTAGTTTCAAGATAACAGTAACCAGTAAAGGAAGAGACACTTAGAAAAGAATATTACTATAAAACCAAATCTTTCATAAAACTATTATTCTCACATTTACAAAGAGAGGTTACAACCTCTTACAGATTAGTTAACCAATTCCAATAGAAATGTAATATTGAAATCAAATTATTATAAATCCTATAGACATAAACCACAAGTAATCCTTTATACGGATTCACACAACTTTTATTTGCAACTCACACCGTAGTACTACTAGTTTGTATTTATATATAACCCTAAGTAATTGGTACACAACCGGTACCAATAGAAATACCCAAAACCCTTTTTACCAATTTACTCACTCAAAAAAAATAATATTCCATAAAATAAATAAAATAAAATAAAAACTTTAGATGTGAAGGACAATATAAAGTTTAAAATTATTCATTACCTTTCTATTTGCAGCTAGAAACTATTTAATTTCTAATATTAAAATATTCCTATTTTTTATATACATCAATTCATCTGTTAACACTAAACGATTACATAATTTTGATATACACGAATAATTTCTTCTCATTTGGTTGTCACTACTATGCCGTACTTATTTTGTAACATAATTATATTATTAACAATAAACAACATTTACTTCTTGAGATTATCAGTACTTATCCCTTTCTTCACTACATGGAGGTTAATAGGGATGATCAGTATTCATTTTCAAAAATTATAAACAATATTTTCCTTGCAAAATGTCGAGTGCACTTAACTTTAATTAATATTTTCTATATCAATCTTTTTAAATTAAAATTTTCAGTCCAGTTGTCTCGATAAGATCTAATCAGAGAACCCTATATAAAGTACCTCAGTAGATATTCATTTTCATAGTTTGATCCTAAACAGATTACAATCCATATCAGAAAAACAAGAACAATACCAATACTAACTGATGTCAGTGTCCATAAACAATATCATAATGAGGAACTAAATATACAATCTCAGAAGGAATCTAGACAGAAATCTGAGATAGATATAAGAAATCAGAAGTCTGTATCAAAGTGGCTACTTTGATAATTCAGTTTTAACACTTGAAAAATCATTCTCAATATATATCATGTTCAGTTTAACAATTTTAGTGTACTTGTATATTCAATGAGGGATCAATTGCACCAAAATTTCATGCTCCAGATTTGGTCCAAATCCTAAACCGCTTATCTCATTTTTGATAAACGCCTCAGATTTGTCTCTACCTCCGACTCTTCATTTCCAAATATTGCGCGCTTAGGTCTTTCCTTTTCTCTCCAGTGAACAAGACAAGAAGGAAATTAAATCCTATTGTCCTCTCCATTTCTATGAGATCGCTTCTGATTCCGTAAAAGAAGTTACCATGGTTCTGTCTCCTTCTCCTCTTTCTCCAGTGAACGAAGTTGTCACTGTGCGCAATTGCTCCCTCTGCCATGCCCACCAACGAACCGGCCATGCTTTCAAGTTCTGTCGAACCCTCATCGCCACCATCTTCATTTTCTGATGTAATCTACTTTCTTTCAATTCCAATTAAACTTCTTCAAAATGCAAGATTAATGAAACTCACAATCAAGATGCTTAATCTTATCAACAAATGAAATTCCCTTTTAGAGCACTTGAAAAGTTTCTTTCAATCTAATTTCTACATGCAAAGTGGACATGAAAATTTTGAAATAGTATTCTCTCTGAGAGCCTAGGCACCACCAACAAATGAAATTTCAATTTCTTTTTGGCTAATTGACAAATAGTCAAAAATTTGCATACTTATTATAATAAAATTTGAATTCAGAAATGTATTTATACAAATTCTCATTGAACATTGTTTTATCATAGGATGATGCTTCTATGGGTGATAAGATGGAAACAAAGACAAATTTTATTCACGAAGATGATACAAATAAGAAGAGTGCTAATGATCTTGTCCCATGGAAAGGCATGGCATTTGCATCACTTGAAGAGTTTGCTTTGGATAATTAATTGAAATTTAGGAATTATTGGTTTTATACTGAGTTTATAGGCTGAAATTCTGATATATATACTGGCACCTGTTGTATGTGCATTGATACTTTGATAGAGAATGTGATTCTTATAGTCTGATTCATTGCTTTAAGTCCGAGAAGCAAACTTTTGACAAATTGACAATCTTTAAACATATAATTTCAACAATATAGCAATGACATAATTTATGTCTTCTAAATGAAAATAATACCACGAGCAATTATAATGACCATAACAGTTTTGCCCCTATGTTTTTATCTTTGACAGTGAGCTACCCCTTTGAGATTAAAACTTTAGATCAAAGTATTTTAGACAATATTTCATATTATGTTGTGTTTGTATGTGACCTTGACTCGTATAATTTACAAAGATTCAGAGAAAAGAGAAATTTTCTTTGTAAAACTTATTATCAAACATCCATACCAGCAAGTATTTTTATTTGTTACTGTATTTATCACTTGTCTTTTGAATTCTAAAACTTCACAAAAGATGAAATGCACTCAAGAAAGATAAATAATTATTCTATACCAGCAAGTACTTCTAATCGTTACTGTATTAAGCCCTACTGCTTTATTTTAATGCCACATTGTCCTTTAGTTATGAAGGACACAATCGATGCACAGAAAGGGATGATTTCATTTCCAAAATCTTTATTCAATCATCATACTTACAAAAGGTAATTATATGAATCTCAACATAGCTAAAAACACAATTACAATTAAAAAAAAAGTACAAACTTCTTGTATGACCGATACTTGTCAGAGGTTTGATGCCCTCGATTTAACTAAAAAACAATACAAACCCTGAGTTTACATCAGAAAAATTGAAAAACTATTAACTCTATTCAACTCATCTATCCCTCTGAGCCTTCTATGTTTTGTTTCTTCATCATCTATGTTTTTCAATGTGAGCTTGAACTTCTGCATCCAATCTAATAGGAGCTGCAGTCCCTCTTTCCTTTGATTCAAACAAATTACAATGTCAATTGTTGTTCAAGCTTCTAGTTGAATTCTGAAAGTAGCGATTATGAAGAATGATTACCTGAACTTAAATAGTTGATGAAGAATGACAATAATTCCATACAATTGTATGACAGTAATAAAATAAGATAAAGCCTATGGCACAGAATGATAGTACTTAACATTTATTTTTTCTTTTCTTTTTGCAAATTCTGAGATTAGATTCTAATATCTTACTTCAGAAAGCTGGGGATTGGAAACAACACCATTTATATATAGACATACTCACAAAAACATATATAGTTAATAGCAGTATAATAAACCTTATTCTTTATCTTGCAACTAGAAAGACGTTTCACCTCCTCTTTATATGAAAATACAAAAGCAATTCACATTTTATAAATTAAATACTACGAATTTAGCTGTAAAATTTGTATGCAACACGTATCTCCAATTTACCAGCGGTCCTTAGTGATCTTTAAAGTGCAGCAATTAAAACAATGAAATTATCAAAAAAATTATTTAAACGCAAATTAATTAATAGTAATAACACACCTCCAGTGTTTTCTCAACAGGAGATCCCCACTCCTTGTAATTTCTCAATCGTCTTTTTCACCTCCTTCTACTCCCCACCTTAAATAAGAAAAAGAAAAATATATTTCAACAAAAATTAAGCAATGCATAGAAGTAACTATTAATACAATTAATCAATCAATTAATGGTAAAATTTTAGAAAAACAGCTTTAAACCTCTTAAATGCCAATTGTGTACTTACCTTTGAATAATTTCTTTACAATGTGAAAGACGACAACTTCAATTGGGTTCCTCAAGCTCCTTCCATACTAATCAATTGCGTACACACAGTTAATTTTCAATTTTAATAAAAAAACTTAATAGAACTAGGCTAATAAGGTATTTGATTAGTTACATCAATTTTATCAAAAAAGAAAGGAAACTCATCTAGATGAAAAGCCAAAAAAAGTTTGCATTTAGGAAAAATATATCTTACCTCAAAATTGGCGGAGTGTGACCGGGTCGCTGGAGTGACGGACAGAGGAAAGGGCACGGAGGTCTATTTCGCTCTTCGAAGCCAAGCAAAGAGAACGAGGAGAGGGGCACAGAGGCTCCAAATTGAGTGTTGAATCTCTGCAAAAACGAAGAGAGGAGAGGGGCACGAAGACTCCAAAATGAGCACTGGATCCACAGAGGCGAGAGGGAGAGAGCTTGAGAAAAAACGAAGGTGAAAGGTCGATGTCAGGGTTGAGACAGGTGGGGCCGTGGGGGAGAAAGTGCGAAACAGAGAAAAAGGGATTTAGGAGTGTTTTCTTCATTAGAGAGGATTGAGCATGCATATTTGGAAATGAAAAGTCGGAGGTAGAGACAAATCTGAGGCGTTTATCAAAAATGAGATAAGCGGTTCAGGATTTGGACCGAATATGGAGCATGAAATTTTGGTGCAGTTGATCCCTCCTCATATTCAATATACTTTGATAATCAATTATTTCAGATTTATGCACTAATTTATCCATGTTTAGTTTAACAATTTACAACAACATAGTAGACATTTTTCATGAGGAAAAATACGCATTTATGATATAGTACTCCGTCGCAAAAAGTACTATCGCGAATAGAAAAGGCAGAACAATAACAGTACTCCGTTGCTAAAAGTCACTTTTTTATCCTCGCAAAAAGTGTCTCATTCTTGTTGTTATTATGATATGATTTAGTTTATAATATATTTTCATATAAACATACCTATGTCATTGATTCCTATAATTAATCGTGAAAACTACACTTTCACATTCATTTCACTAATTCATTAATAATAGTATCATATTTGTAATAGTTTATGCTTATCGGATGTAACTATTAATTAATCTGATCCGGCCGATTTTTTTTTCTATGGTCTAAAAAGTCATTCGAACTGCTCATCGTGATTCTCATATGAAAATGTGCTTAGAAGCCAAATTTTATATTTTTTTAGGATTTTTTTACTTTCTAACTTTATTTAGATAGTACAAAATCATTTGAGTGAGTCTATGGTACTATGTATATTACGATTTGGCACTGTGCTACGGCTCTATATTTGAGTTTTCAAATCCTAACGGTCGATCCGAACCGTTCATGTTGTTCTCCATATTAATATGTGTTTGGAGACCAAATTTTACATTTTTTTAAAAATTTTTTACTATTTTTTTAGATATTTAGAAAATCACTGGATCTGAAAATTCTGGACCATCCAAAAACAGTGATTTTCAATAAATCTAAAAAAATAGTAAAAAAATTTCAAAAAATGTAAAATTTGGTCTCCAAACACATATTAATATGGAGAACAAGATGAACGGTTCAGATCGACCATTAGGATTTAAAAACTCAAATATAGAGCCGTAGCACAATAACAACCCGTGATATGCATAGTACCATAGACTCTCTCAAATCATCTTATCTAAAGATTTTAAACCACCCAAAAGTAATGATTTTCTACCTATAGTACTTAGATGTAGATCCATAGTTCGGGTCAAAGTGCACTATACATGGTACCATTGTCTCACTCGTAATGTAGCATTACGTAAAGAGCCAGCATTGCAAATAAACTTGGTACAAAAATTGTTTGTTGTGTTTTTAAATTACAAATGTTGCATCCAGAATGTATAGCTTTGTCTATATGTGACTTAAAATTAGTTGCAATTGAAGTATGCAAAATTATGGGTTGAGTTGTGTTTATCATGTTGATTGATTTTTTTTGTTAATAGGTTTAAATTTGATTAGCTATTTAAATCAATTAATGTCTTATCTTGACAAAAATTCTAGAACCAACTCTGAACACGGCACGTGACAAATTAACTTGATCACAGCAAGGCATATAACAAAAATCATAATCTAATAATCATGGCACGACACGTCTTTTTTTTTCCTACTTGATAGTAAGAAAACTAAAAGAAGATATATATAACACCAACTATACCACATAAAATGTATTATATTTGACAAGGAAAAATAATTGGAAACCTAAAAATATGACACATCATGTTTTTTCTACTTAGTACTAGGAAAACCAAAAAAAGATATATAACACCAACTATACCACATAAAATAAATTTGACAAGAAAAAATAATTGAAACCCTAAAAATACGACACAACATGTTTTTTCTACTTGGTAGTAGGAAAATTAAAAGAAGATATATACACCAACTATACCACATAAAATATATTTGACTAGGAAAAATAATTGGAGGCTTCAAATACGTGACGGCGGCACGAGACATCACGTTTTTATCGTTATTTATTTTTTTGGTATCTGTTACTGTTATATTTTTGTGTTGGTTTTATTATATCATTCTATTGCATACTTACAACAGTTAACAATAGACAATTAATATACGAAACTTGAAACAAACAAAACTTCAAACAAATGACATTTCCTTTTATCACATTGAATTTTTTTTTATTTAATTAAAAAAAGTTCAACCTGTCCGCCCAATTAAATTGGCAACCCGGTTAATGAGTGGGTCGCTAATTTAACAATTGGCGGACCGATATCTGGGAAACTAAGCGAGCGAGCTGAAACTGCAGTTCAAGACTGACTCGTAACTTACCATGCCAAACTGAACTGGCACATTACCAGCTTGGTACACAATAGATATGGATTCAGTAATTGACAATTTAAGCTTTAATTCTCTTAATAAAAATAATTCACATCTTAATAAAACCAAGTACAGTCTTACTCTTCTATATCATATATACGAATGCATACCAGATCATAATTCATACAAGTTAACTTGCTTAATTAATTCATACAAACATAGTTTATATCAAAATATGAAATCTTCAAATTCATACATATATAGTTCCCAAAAATAAATTCATGCATATCAAAATCAAACAAATTCATACATATTAACTTAGTTGATTATAATTAATTCGCACATAGTCCATACTATAATTAATTTATACATAGTCCATACAAAATTACCAATCAACTTAAGCACAGTCCAAAAAGTGCAATTACTATAACACTGACTGTAATATCCATAAACTATAGTATACCCCAACTTGAAGTGAATGTATCTGATTAAAGTATTAAACTACATGTATTCAAAAGGTTGTTAATGAACCGAGCTAGCTCGTGCTAAGCCAGACCTAACTCAAACTCATTAGTTTCACTCGAGTCTATAGAGCAAGCGGGCTCGTTTTAGCCCGGTCCACTAGTGAATATTCGGCCGACTAAACTGACTTTTAAAACACTGAGTTCATTAGACTAATTTAAATTTGGTTTGTAACATATAGATCAGATATGTGACATGTGAATTTAATGTAGGAAACACCGAATTCATAGGTTTTTTTCATATTTAATTTGAATGTCTCTTTTCTGCGTCAAAATAAAAATTCAATATGATTGGTTGCATCAGTAACAAAAGTGTGTGATTAAGGAGATAATAATTTGGGGCTTTTAATTGGTTTCTGCACAGCGAGTGCAACTAAATGCTACATAATAAGTTTTAATTGGTTTCTAAGATTTTCTTCATCATTGATTCCAACATTTTAATTTAGTTTAATGTGTTGAAAAGTTAGGCATGTCTCTAGCCATTAGCTTGAGTTATAAAAATTATATTCTTTGACATATATGTTAGTTTTGTGATAATTAATAATTTTAAAATGAATTAATTAACGACAAATAATATGTAGTTAGTAATAATTGACTTGACAGATGTTACGAATGAGTAAAAAAAAATCAAGGTATTTAAATCCAACGTACAAGTAAATCAATAATAAATTAAGAATAAATAAATTTAAAATAAACCTAACAATTTAAAGTTTTGGATGAACGTAACTAAGGCTTTTTATTGTTGAACATCTACTCGCTTAAGAAGATTCATCTCCCGCCTATTGATGAGGAGTTGTTTGCATCCCTTGGAAAGTGCATTTTAACATCATCACCAACTTCTCCTGACTGCACCATTATATTCTTTGGCGAAGAAGATAATTTTCTTTTGTTTTGCCATCCGGAGGACAATGAATAGACTGAGTTGCCTGTTGATTTAGATGTCACTCATGTAACGACGATGCTCATGTACAAACAAGAGTTATATGTTATACTTCTAAATAGTATAGAGATAATCGACATAACATCTCTTTTGATGGACACCAATACTACTCATGCGGAAACTATAAGCATGAATAAACCTAATCACTTTTTTTTCCTTTGGAATTGGAAGTCTTGAGCGCTTCGTGGAGTCATGTGGAGATCTTTTCATTGTAACAACATGCTTTCCTGGTTCCACAAAAGCTGTTATTGATCTAGATATTTTCAAGTTAGAAGAAACAGAAATTGATGATTGGGTGAGAGTAGAGAGCATTGGCGATTGTGCATTTTTTCTCGATTCGCATGGTAAAGGTAGCCAGTCGTTTCATGCACATGATGCTCGAGTGGACCGGAATTGTGTTTATCAAATGCTACCGTGCTATGATGGAGAAAGGCTCTACAAAATACGTTTGGATAATCAAACCATCAGTTTTAAATTACTACCTAAAGAAGCAATACATGCATGGCCAATATTATTGCTCTTTCAGTTGGTTACTACCTTCGAGGTATTTATATATATGTGTCTCTATATCTTTTAAAGATTGCATGCATAATTTTTTCCTTTTTGCTTGGTGTTATTACATAAACAAACTAACTATAATTTTAATTGTAGGAAACCTGTGCTCAAGCCTGAGCTCAAGCTTGAGCTTTGTATTTCATCTGAGATCAATATGTTTAATACTGAGGTATGTTTAATTATATTTGTTCCTATTTTATTAGTAACGGAGAAATTATTATTCTTATCGTAATTAATTAGTTTGTAATTACCAAGTTAATTTATTATATTCCAGCAGGGTTCTAAAAAAAGCTCACAGTCACAGGTAAAAGAACATGAAAATAAGGAAGATGTTTTTTCTTCGCAATTGGTTAATTATTTGCCCATACACATGGTGGAGTTAATTTCAGAAAAATTACCTTTGAAAGATTCTGGTCGCCTTCGAGTCGTTTGCAAGCCATGGTCGAACCTATTTAATCCGATCAAAGAAGAACGAGTATGGCTTATGTATTGTCCACAAATATCTGGTACATGTCGAATGTACAATCCTTTCAAAGGCAAAGAATTTAAGCTAAATGTTAAAAAACTTAATTCCAATGAGCCAAGCCGCTTGCTCTTCTCCAAAGACGGGTGGGTTCTAGCACTACAAGGTTACAATCAGCTTTGTTTGCTAAATCCGTTCACCAATGATTTTCATCAACTCCCGATATTAGAATATCCTTATTCCTACGGTGGTATCGCAATGTCTGGTGTGCCAAACTCTTTGAGTTGTGTGGTATTTGCACTTGTTGGTCCACCTGAACATACGACAATTATCACATGGCATTACGGACAAGATAAATGGTGTCGTATGGAATTCAACAACAATTGCCTATTCTCAGTGGCTGACAACAATCCTGTTTTCATTGATGGGGAATTCTATTGTTTGGGTAGATTGGGTAGCCTTGGTGTTTTTAATCCAGAAAACAACACTTGGAGAATTCTCTATAAGCCGTCGCCTATTTATTCAGATCTAGATCAGGCACCCGAGCTTGCCTCAGAATATTGCTATTTGCTAGAGTGCAATGGTGACTTAATCTCCGTGTTTCGAGCAGTTAACATGGATTATATTCGAGTTTACAAGCTGGATAGATCAACGATGTCTTGGACTCAACTTGAAGATTTAGGGGATCTTACATTATTTTTGGATTTTAGAACTTCTATTGCAAGAGTTTTACCACGTAAGAGTTATAATAATAAATTGTACTTGCCACGGCTTCGTGATGAAACCAGCACAACAACATTTTACTACAACATGAAAACCAAAATGCATAATCCTGATTTCAAGTGTTTGAAGGAACCGTATAATTGTGTTTGGCTGGAACCCAATTTATGTAGTTATATATAAAATCCGAGCCATTGCACGGAAGGGCTCTTTGCTATGCATAGCATGCTAGCATATTCCTATATGTATATATAGGAATATGCTAGCATGCTATGCATAGCATAGAGCCCCTCCATGCAACGCCTTGGATTTCAATTTTTCAAAATCCTAACGGTTGATCCAAACCGTTCATCTTGTTCTCCATATTAATATGTATTTGGGGACCAAATTTTACATTTTTTTTTGAATTTTTTTACTATTTCTTTAGATTTATTGAAAATCGCTGTTTTCAGCAAATCTAGACCATAAAAACAGCAATTTTCAATAAATCTAAAGAAATAGTAAAAAAATTCCAAAAAATGTAAATTTTGGTCCCCAAACACATATTAATATGGAGAACAAGATGAACAGTTCGGATCAACCGTTAAGATTTTGAAAAGTCGAAATCTAAGGCGTTGCATGAAAGGGCTCTATGCTATGCATAGCATGCTAGCATGTTCCTGTATATATATATATATATATATATATATATATAGACACACACACACACACACACTAATGTTATAGTATAGATTAAACATCTAACGATTTGGATTTGTTGTTTGGACATCAAAAAATAAAAAAAACAGCGACAACACTGACGGCAACAATTTAGCTGTGCCTATATATATATATATATATATATATATATATATTGTGTGATTATTAAAATTATCATTTCGAAATTTATAAATCTTATTACCTATTCCATCCTATATTTGGACTCCGTAAATAAAGTTTGTACCGAGTTTCGGTACACTACCTCTGCCTGCCTGACCTGTTCTGTGATGTTCTTTTCATCTCAGACAAAGTCTCTCATCCGTTTGGACTTATTTAGTTATTAATATATACATTTTTTTCCTATTAAAGAATTTATACTTGTGGTAATTAATATCATAACAACAAAAAATATGTCAGTTTAATACGTACATTCTTTTTATACATATGTTTAGTTATGTTCTAACTTCATGGCTTGAATAGCCGACTAGATAAGTTCAAACAGTGGATTTTACTTTGATTATATTTTTATTAAGCATGGAATGGAAAGAAATTTGCAAAGGAAAAATAAGTACTTTTTAATTCAATATTACTATTTAGGCACTTACATATAGGTCCCTAATCTATTTTATAATTTCTCTTTTACAAATATTTAATCAGGAAAATAAAAGCAGACACAGGCCTCCATTCCTTGTACTTAAAATCAGCCTACTATCAGGTGCCGACTACCGAGTAGGAAAACCAGGCGAAGATATATAACATCAACTACCAACTATACCCCATAAAATACATTTGATAAGGAAAAATAATTGGAGGCCTAATAATCAGCCTATGAACAAGTAGAGAAAAGTTACTAATTTATTATCAATGACTTTTGCCTTGCACAGTGTACTGATAATACAAAAAAAAAAAAGAGTATATATGAAACTCTACCACTAGGGAGGGTTTTTTTTAATGACAAATAGATCATCAAATGAAAACAAAACTTCCATTGACAAAGAAAAACACTAATTAAAGCTACAATTCCAGACAAGATTTATTACTCTAGGACCTAATTAATTAATATTCAACTTTATTTAAGATATTCCAAAACTTCTCGCGATATATCTTGCAGAAAGGAAACAAAACCCATCACATTCACTGCAGGAATGGATCCATCGACCTCTTGTTCTTCAATGAGATAGTTTTCAAAAAGAGCCACATCATCTTTCCCTCCCTGGATAAATGTGAGCTTAGGAGTAATACACCTATCTTGCTTTAGCTTGTTTATGGTTGCTCTCAGAAGACCTTAAAAGTTAAAACACAACATATCAGTAACATGACCAACCAACCAAAAAAAGGTGGGAATTTCATGTATATCCCGCAAAAATCTCAAGATTACGTATTTCCCCCCTCTAAAATTTGATATCATATTTACCATTCTAAATGTCAAAAACTCAAAAATTTACCCAATTGATTGGCTTTTCTATTAAAACTCTTTCAAATATATGAAGTACCCATTTTACCCTTTATTAAAAAATAAAACTTTTAGACTTCAAATGTGACTCCAATTATCAATCTGCCTCCATCTCTGGTACCACTTGTACCAACTCAAAGTCACTTTCTCCATTTACTGATGTGTGCAAGTGTTATTTTGCTGGTTTGCTGCTACGTACCAGTCAGGGTATTTGAGGGATTCATTTTTTTTTGTTTTTTAAAATGGTGCTCGGGTTTGGAAACTGCTGCCAAAAGATGCAAGGCAAAAACTTGTGTTGTGGGTGTGTGAGTTGATGAGGCAAGTGTACAAAAGTTCCCCTCTGGGCTATTGGTCGATGGCCTTGCCTTTTTTGTATATTCGCATCAACGTATGTAAAAGAAGTCAATGAATGGATTCTTGTCCTTCACAGAAATGGGTACTTCAAAAAATTTAAATGAGTTTTAATGGAAAGGTCAATAACTTGGTAAATTTGTGAGTTTTTGAAATTTAGAAGGGTAAGTATGATATTAAGATTTCTAGAGGGGTTTTTGAGGGGTATACATGAATTTCTTCCACAAAGAAACTATATATAGAAGTAAAACCAGACGTCCACTTGTTATTAGAGCGAGAGAGAGAGTGGTGCTTACAATCATGAGGTGGAGGGAATGGGAGAGAAGGGTCAGCAGTGGAAGAGTAGTACACAATAATATCAGTGAAGGCATCTAGAAGAAATATAGGACTTCCACTTGTTATAAGGGCAGCACGACTCAGAGAGTGCCGAGGGTATGCCTGTTTATCTGGCGAAGAGTATGACATCAGCACTGGATAGATTGCTTTGTGAAGAGATGATGGCTCTAAAGCACTACAAGATAACATCAACAGAAATTTAATTACTTTAAAAGTAATCTGTAATGATAGTTTAATTGTACCATCTGATCATTATGCACTGTAGAATGGTAAAAGGTTTTTAATCAGTGTTTTCTTTAACTGATGTAGCAATTGGCATGGTACGTTGGTACGGTTCCAAATGTCTGTTGACAAATAGTCCTTGATCCTATGCAAATCAAAGAGATTCATGATCATTTGAGTTCATAACTCATGCTGGTACTATGCATAGTGCACTTTCGTCCTTACTATGGATGTATATCTCAATTTTCAAAGTCCAAACAATCATTTCGAACCGCTCAACGTGATCCCCATATGAAAATGTGCTTAGATGCTGAATTTTACACTTTTTTAGAATTTTTTTACTATTTATTTAGATAGTACAAAATCACCTTACCTAAAGATTTTGGACCATCCAAAAGTAGTGATTTTCTACCTACAGTACCTAGATGTAGATCCATAGTTCGGATCAAAGTGCACTATGCATAGTACCATAGCCTCACTCACAATGTAGTTACCTAAAGAGGCATTGCAAATAAACTCTGTAGTCGGGGTGGATACCCTCCTCGTGCAACCGAAGAAGTGAGTTCCTCAACAGTGCAAAAATCAGCCGAGGCAGCGGTTGTAACTCAGGGCATTGTGAGAATGACACATCTATTTGTGACATCAAACTCCCATTGTTATCACTAACAGAGGGTTTTTGTGTCTCATACTGAGCCGTCAGAATAACGAGCCAATCAGTCAGTAGGTTTCTCCCTTCCCTCACCCCTTCCTCCAATGATGCCAGAATGACCTACAAGACCCAATTTAAGACAGACATTCAGCACTAGCAGAGAGTTAGGTTGTAACTTAAACAGGTTTCATGTCAAAAGAAATGGGCTTTTAAGCCTTTTTCCAAAAACAAAAACAAAAAAATAGCAGAGTTAGGAGGGTTAGATTCAAGTTTTGAAAGAAAATAAAGACAGGAGAAAAGGAATTTGAAGTTTTAAGTCATGGCGTCCAGTTTTCTTCACAATTCCATTTACTTTCACTTTAGGCCGTTCTCCAGACAAGGGGAGGGGAGGCAGCGAAAAGATTTTACCTCCTCTACACCCGATTTGAGGGTTATAAAATTTGAATAGTTTGTATATAGAGTTCACCTCCTCTCCCCTTCTCTTCCCCTCAAAATTTAGTGTTCTGGAACAAGTAAACAAGGACCAAGCAGGTCCGATCTCCCCTCTCCTCCCCTTGTGTACCCTCTTCTGGAGTACACCCTTGAGGGTGCATAAGAAATAAAAGATAGCAGGAACCTTTATGGTTTTAAAGATTATCAAAATCAAGGCTGTCAGACGTACCTTGTGAACAAGAATAGATAAAATTGCCTCAGTGTCAACACTGTCATAGATTTCATGAATATTTCTTGCTACTGCAAATTGCAGTGTCCTTATTCTCAACCTTCTCTTTACGCAAAACTTGAAGCTGCATGGTTAGCAAAAATTAGATGACTGCAAGATGATAAAAGTTTGTGATTATCAAATGGCTAAAATACCCAGTATATAAATACTTGCAAAACTCCTTTCTGTATTAAGAAAATCTTGAGATATTACTTTTTTAAAAAGAGCATAAGTGGGTTTTTCCCTCTCAATTACTACTACAGTTGTAATTTGTCAAGTGGATGGGGTATATCAGACAAATAGACCAGATCAAAGAGAAAAAAGAACACTGAAACTATCCTGCTGTCAAAAAATAATTAAGAAAATGATGTACTGTCAATTAGATCTGATTAGTCGGTTATTATAGTACCTCGTAGAACTCTCATCCACCGGTTCAATAACGCTGTATTGGAAAGCCATCTGCACTATAGGATGGTCACTGTGTCTACAGCATAATTTAATTTAGCATAAGAACAAATTTGCACATTTGCCCATTTTAGGAAGAAGTAGAAGAGAAACTTGTCAAGGCAATCTTTAGTACCTTGAAAATCCCTCCTTATTGTCAAATGCAAAGTCATATGCATAAGTAGCAAAGGAATCACAGCAGATGATATGTTGCACATTTTCATACTGTGGGTCTGGGAAGAAATGACCATACTGTCCAAAAAAGAAATACGGTTAGTGAGAAACAACATGGCTTTTACAGGAAAACAACTTTGGATGTGCATAGAAGTGCTTATTTTGCAAATGTACTTTTGAGGAAAAACACAACAGAAGTGAATAAATAGTTAACTGACATCTTATTGTGTCCTTGTAGAATTAGGCTCCTTTTCTTCATTTTTTTTTATACTATTGTTATTATATTCATTTTTCAGTTATTTATTTATAATATTTATTACTTAAATAATATGTATTTATTCTGGATTCAAGTGTTGTTATTGATTCTTACAGCATTGCCAGGCTTGTAATCAGAAGATGTCCTTAGCCTCAAAATGCACCCAAATGCATAAGGTCGACTTAACATCCGATACCTGCTCAGATAACCAAACAATCAAATCCCTCATTTTTAAGGGAATAAAAGGCATGCAATCATAGTAAATACATGTATTCTCATGATGGTAATATGACATGTTTTTCGAAATAAGGCATGAATTCCCTTGGTGAGGATTACATCACCCACGCTTTACTCATGGCTCAATCCATTGATCTTATGATAACCTACCCTAAATATCTTTTAACTCAAGCAGTACACTGCAAAAATGATCATATTACACCATAACTAAACCCATTGATGCAGTACTGAAGCATTAAAGTTGCAATTTTGGTATAAACTTGGACTTACATGTCTTGGGGTAATGTGGAATCATCAGTGTTGGAGTAATAGAACAAAGAACCGCCACTCTCTATGCTGAGAAACTTGAGAGATGCTAAATCAGTATACTCATCTGTCACCGCAAATAAATCCACACATACTCCTGCTTGTACTGCATCAGCTGCCTGAAAATGTACTACATCTTTTCATAGTGCATACTATTGACTCATGGAACTCTACCTAATGCATGCTCTTATAAAGTTACATTTTATACATAATTCTTTGAAATGTCCACAAGACTATGCTCAACCTTTTTAAGGATGTATTAATGGACCATCCCACTAACCAGCAAACTCTCCAATATTACCTTCTTAAATTTTGTATGGTATATGTCAGAACAGTTAAGCAAATAATGTCAGCCTGGCAACCACAAAACTGTTGAAAGCACATACTAGGAGGACGAGCTAAACATTTACTATGAATTCCTTGATGAGTGAGGCTATGGTATTTTGCCAAGTGTAGATCGGTCCATGCTATGGAACCGTATCTCTGTTTTCAAAGTCTAAGCAGTTGATCCAAACCACTTAACATAATCTCTATATGAATATGCACTTGGAGATCAAATTTTACATTTATTAGATTTTTTTTTTACTATTTTTTTTAAAAAGGTTGAAAATCACTAATTTCGGATGGTTCAAAATTTTTAGATCGGATGATTTTCAACCTTTCAACCTATCTAAAAAATTTGTAAAAAAAATTGTAAAATTGTAAAATTTGGTCTCCAAGTACATTTTTATATAGAGATCATTTTGAATGGATCGGATTGAACGTTTGAACTTTTTAAATGAAAATAATTGATCCATAGCATGGACCGTTATGCGCTTTGCAAAGTACCATAGCCTCACTCTTCCTTGATTACTTTCTGTAGAAAATTACCAGATCTCAGTAGAATGGTGTTTGTTCAGGGAGCAGAGAACAATCTGCATATCTACTTGCATATGTACCAGCCCTAAATAATCTTCATACGAAATGTACTTGGAAACTGAATTTTACATTTTTTTTAAATTTTCTTACTATTTTTTTAATAGGTTGAAAATCACTACTTTCAAATGGTTCAAAAATTTTAGATCGGGTGATTTTCTACCTATCTAAAAAATTTCTAAAAAACAACTTTCTGAAGGAAATTACCAGATCTCGGTAGAATGGTGTTTGTTCAGGGAGCAAAGCACGATCTGCATCTTCACGTCGGCTAGCATACTGCTCACCATAGCGCTTGGTATCTAACTGTCCTGCTCCATAATCTGGCGCCCCCGATAGAAATGCAAATACTCTTGCTGCTCTTGTTCAATTATTTAGAAAAGAGTGAGGCTATGGTACTATGCATAGTGCATAATGGTCCGTACTATGGATCAATCTCCATTTTCAAAGTCCAAACAATTGACCTGAACCGTTCAACATGATCTTAGTATAAAAATGTAATTGTAGATCAAATTTTACATTTTCTAGAAAAATTTTGCTAGTTTTTTAGATAGGTTAAAAACTACTTATCTAAAACTTCTCGACCATTCAAAAGTAGTAATTTTCTACCTATCTAAAAAAATAATAAACAATTCTAGAAAATGTAAATTTAGTCTGCAAGCACATTTTCATATGGAGATCACATTGAGCAATTCAAATTGACTATTTGGACTTTGGAAACGAAAATAGTGATCTGTAGTACAAACCACTTTAGAAAATTAAATTGATTTTCTATGTTAGATGTGCCATTAAAAAAATGCACCTAAGGGCTTTAGATACAAGAGTATGTATTAGAGGTCTCATACCCAAAGCAAAGGTAGTCCCATATTCCGAACCCAAGTAGTCAATAAGTGCAGTCATGGTCGAACCAAAACCTCTCCCACCAAAATACACTCCATCTGTCTCTTCTGCTGTAGCTGTTTGGCATAATTATATTGCAATTTTTAGTACATTTGGAAAGGCAAAAGGGGAAAATTGAATAGCAGAAAAAAAAACAAATAAAATAGGACCAACAGAGATTTTACAAGGAGCAGCTCTCTCCCATGATGTGGTTGGTCTTAAAGTATCCAGGGCAGCAACTATTCGATCCTTACAAGTCTCCACCTGTATCCATAAATTGCTTTAGTCAATTCATGATACACTACTTTCCTAGCATGTAATGTCATCAATATACTGCTTCAAAGAAAACTTAGACAGTTTGTACATGTACCGGGGCAAGAAAGGAAAGCAAAGGCATGACATCTTGAAGGGGCATAGGTAATGGGCTTTCTAAATCAGGCAGCATGAAAACATTCTTCACGACAGGCATAGGTCCTTGCACATCATATAGACCTATTTTGTGGCTGAAGGTTACCAGCCCAAATAGGGAGCCCGGTACAAGTGCTGTCAAGTACAAGCAACATAAGATGAAAATTTTTTATCAGCAAAAATGAATCCCGAAATTTTGTTTCCGAAACAAAGTTCTATTTTGCATGCCACATAAAAAAAAATGAAGTCTCTTATATTTATTTTTGTTATACAAACACAAATTATACTTAAGGGGATGGTAATAGAGGAAATTTCTATATCATCACAAAATTAGAATAAAAGAGCTTTTGAAAAATAAGGTCAATTTTCCTAGAAGTATTAGATGGAAAACAAACCTTCAAGTGCAGCCAAAAGTGCACTCTTTATTAGTTCTATGAATTCCTCAGAAGCTGTAAATATAGGAAAAAATAAATAAACAGCATTTCTTAAGGATTGTAATTTTGCATATCTTTATCAATAAGCAAAAAGAGGTTAAGAAAGATACCAATTGAGTCTATGGCCAATAAGAAAGATACCAATATAATGCACTTAACTTGGTCAATAACAACTGCGTGACAAGAAAGCACTTACAACAAAGGTCAACAACGGCCACATAAACAGGTCGGGCCTTCAACTCGATGTCTCCTGATTCATCATCACCTTCCTCAAAAGAAAACAAGTTTCCGAGTTAGGAAAAAGAGTCACATTTTTTTAGTCTTCAACCAATATTTATAATTATCCCAACAGCCACTTGCTTTGGGGTTGCAAGGTTAGGTTGCAGCTTGTGGCTCACTATTGTTCGTTTCAAATCTAGCTTGAGTTCAACTAGTTTGATTAGAACTCAAGTTTGAAATCATTTTTTTTCAACTTGCTCTAAATTGACTCGAAATAGCTCGATATTTAACAATTTGTTATTCAATTTGGTGTTACCTAACCTTTAATATAACAGAAGATGTTCATTCTTTTAGATGAAAATACTTTTCCAAATTTTATTATAAAATCAATAAAGCATTGGTAATTGAATAAATTATATCAACAAAAGAACAAATGTTAGTTATTTATAGTTTAATTTTTTTTAATAGTACAAAAATCAATGCAAAAAGTCCAATAATTGAGCTTGTGTAGAGCTCGAGCTTGGTTTGAGTTTGAGTTAGTCCAAGCTCGATTGTTATTCAACTCAAGTTTGACTGGTGGTAAATTTCACTGAAAATAAGGTCTTATTCTATCTGATGATCAAGTAACATTTCACATATCAATCCCTCAATGCTTTTCAATAAAAAGGCTTAAATTTTAATGACTTGCTTTCAACCTAATTCACACGAACTAGTTTCCAGAGAGACTACTAGTGAAATTTTTTTTGCACCAAAATCAGCAAAAAGTACCTGTTGGTTCAAGCTCAAGATCAATAAACGAAGATGACAACTCGGGGCAATCAGAAGAGAATCGCTTGATAGAATCGGAAGTGAGACCGTTGTAGTTCCCACAGAGAGCGCAGGTCCAGGCCCAGTTTTCCAGATCACAGTACGTGCTGAAATATGCCCAGCAATGCTCACACCGGGGCAAGATCCGACCACCGCCGTCGGCTCCGCCGCGGATGGGCGGCGCTCCGCGCTCGTCGGTGGCGGAAAAGGGAGTAACAGTGATCCCCCAGGGCAATCCGGATGATTCCTGTTCCTCAAGGTTGACTGGAAAGCGCGAAATGCTCGATCTGACAGCCATGGAAGGGGAATCGGAATTCGAGCTCCTAATAACAGAGACCGGAGGAGTTAGCCATTACTGTGATCTAGCTCTCCCGAAGAGAAATCATTGCACAGATTTGTTCAATTTACATCGATGTTTAGTTTAGTCCATTCAGTGCAATACCTGACGTGCAATAATAGATCTGGACCGTTCTTTTCATCTGGAACGAATCTCAAAATGGACCGCTGGTTTCCCATTTTCCATAAGCACCGGATAGAGTGGTCTGACTGGGATTAATCCGGACCGTCCGTTTATTATCCCTCCCCTTACTGGGCCAAATTGTTCAATTTGTGGACTATAGCCTATAGGCCTGAAATTATTGAGCGTTTCGGTCTGTGCATGTGAAGACTATTAATTGATATAAAGATACTAGATCATTCACAATAGTGATTTTCTATCTATCTAAAAAATTTAAAAATTATAAAATTTAGTATATTCATATAGAGATCATATTTAACGGTTTATATAGATCAATGATTTAAATAGCGTTTATCGCGTTATAGCGACCGGGTTAAAAAAATTGCGTTATACCCAAATAGCGGCGCTGTAATGCGAAATAGCGCCATAGCTTTTACGGGAGAAAAACGCTATAGCACCGCTATAGCACGCTATTTAGAACACTGATATAGACAATTTGAATTATGAAATAAAAAAGTTGAAAACTTTTACTCTACTTTCTCAAACGCTACTGTGAATTCCTTCTGTTGGTGCCTTCCTAAGTCCGTAATACAGACCAATATGCACTATACATTAGCACCAAAGCATCACTCCAATACACCTCAACAAAATAGGAAATATTACATCATTTTAACGACAGATTGAGCGACGGTGTTTGAAAAAAAAAAAGGTAACTTTTCGTAATCCCTACATATTTCTCTAATTTCTTATACAATAAATTTAGAGTTGACCATAGTTTAAATCTATACTGGTGGAGAATTAATGATTTTTTTTAAAAGAAAATAGAAAAATCTTAGACCACTGATATAAAAAGAAAAATCTTAGAAAAATCCCTACATACTCTTCTATCTAATCTCTCTTAGACCGCTGATAAAAAAAATCTTAACTCTGTCACTGTTCAGCAAGAAGCTTACTGACTGGTGGAGTTTTTTGTATTGCTAATTTACATTTGCTGCACTTGTTTGAGTTTATAATTTTCTTACTATTCTCTTGATCTTATATGTTTCACATATGAAAATGATTTTACAAACATAATGTGACAACGCTCGCGAATAAGTACGATTTTATATTCTGACAAGCAAACCGACAAATAATTTGTTAATTTGCAAATTATTCATTTATGCATAAATTATTCTCATTTTTTTTTAATTATTGCCACTCTCTACTTGAATTGTTAATATATTGCACACAGTTTCTATAAAATATCAATATTCTTCACATTCACAGCGATCCGTGGTGAAGGTCAGCATACTTATTCTCATTGTATTCTCATCGGTAGCACCAGCTTATCGAAAAACTAAAATAGCATGCATAAAATAAATACAAGCTGGTATAATCAAGTTTAAGCTCACCAAATTAAGCTTCACACGAGCTTAATTTCAATAACTTTCGGATCAACTTCAGCCAACAAATCCAATATGGTGATTTGATCTACTTTTCAAAGCAAATGTTTATGTTTTGATTTTTGTTTAGTTTGTTTGATTCAAAGATCAATAGCCCCAAAATCATTAAAATAAATGCTAAAAAAGTATTCATTAATCGGCCTCTTAATTTCAAAAACTTAATTTACTGTTAATCAGCCTTTTTAGTTTGTTTGACATATACTAATCATATAATCACAGACAAAACTAAGTGAAGTGAGGGGTGCTTAACCACCCCTATAATTTTTAAATATTTAATCATATTTATCGAAATTTATTTGAATTTCTTTTAGTTAATTATTATATAATTCAACTTTCCTCATATGTCAAACAGAGCAAATATCAATGCATTTTCGGTGAATCGGTGTTGCGTGGAATATTGTCGTGCCAATAAATTGGAGTAAATATTTTAACAGAGCAGTTTTAGCTTCAGGCAGCGCACAGACTATATAATTAAAACAGCGCTGCATGAAGCAAATTAATTGTCACAACTTCACTGGGCGTACGACAAAAAATTAGAGCAAATTTATATGACAATCAGATATGCAATCACAATTCATTCGATCATCGCGTTTTACGTAAACGGGCTGAATTTGGACAATTTTAGACGGCCCGTTGAGCAGCTCAAACTCTTCTCTATTGAGATGAGAAACCTGTTTGTTTAGCCAGAGTGCCAGACGGACGAGTCCGCGTCCCCCCCGGTACCGGAGGTGCAATTGAGAAAATGAACGGTTCAGATTAATTCCAATCAAACCAAACTTAATCCGGTGGCTGTTGAGGTTGTAGGGGATTTGCTTTGAGATTCGTTCCAAGTGAATAAACGGTCCAGATTCACCACTTGCGTGATAGGGATTCCGGACGAGTCATCTCATCCCTCCTATTCGTACTTTATCCATTTTTCTGTAAATTTTTCTCGCAAAAGCAAAATTAAATTGAATGGTGGATGGTGCAGTCGCCGGACCCTCCTATGCAGAGCTGAGGGAGAGGTGCTAGATCGAGACCCTCCTTTGCACGATTCCTCTTCATACTGGTATAATTTCTTTTTTCTCTTATAAGTTTTGTTTGATTTTGGGTAAATTAAAGCTTGAATGCGTGCTTACTTGTTTGGCCTTGCTGGATCCGGAGGCTGTGCTCAGTTACCTTGATTTAATTGGCCTCGGTATATTTCTGTCATACTCGTAGCTTTTATATGATTTTTTTTTATGAAATTGAAGATTTGTTCTTGATGCTATCCGAGATCTGGGCATGGTCCAAATTGTATAATTGTTAGAAATACGAAATTTTAAGTTGCATAAATGCATATGCAAAATAAAGGTTTTCATACACTGTTTTTTTGTTTGAATAAAAGACCACTGATTTCCATTAAGAAAACCATAGGTTCAAGTGGATTCGTACCAAGCTGGTACCAACTCACTCAGGGCGTGTTCAGCAGACGGACGGGAATAGAAATAGGAATAGAATTGCAAAATTTTTGAACTAAATTTTACTGTTCACGTGGAAAAAAAAATTCAATCCGAGTGAATTTTCTTTTCCCACGTGAACAGTAAAATCCGAACATGCCCTCAGTGTCTTACAAACCTTAACTCCATCACCAGTATTACAGAATTAATTCTATTAATGGAAGGGTCTTGTGCCTATTTTTCACAAATATATATATATATAGAGAGAGAGAGAGATGGGCTATGGTGCATTGCAATGCATAGGCCATGGTGTGCATTGGATCATAAATCACTGATTCAAAGTCCAAATGACCGATCCAAACCATTCATCTTGTTCTCCATATTAATATGTGCTTGGAGACCAAATTTTACATTTTTTGGAATTTTTTTACTATTTATTAAGCCACTTTGAAAATCGTTGATCCAACGGTGAATGTTTGGAACAGTAAAATCAGAAGCCACCGTTGGATCAGCGATTTTCAAAGTGGCTTAATAAATAGTAAAAAAATTCCAAAAAATGTCAAATTTGGTCTCCAAGCACATATTAATATGGAGAACAAGATGAACGGCTTGGATCGGTTATTTGAACTTTGAATCGGTAATTTATGGTCCAATGCACACCATAGCCTATGCATTGCAATGCACCATAGCCCATCTCTCTCTCTCTCTCTCTCTCTCTCTCTCTATATATATATATATATTACGGAACTAAAAGCAATTAATAGAAGAAAAGAAAGCTTCAAATTGAAAGAAAAGCTAGAAATTGAAAAAAGCAACTAATAGAACACAGTTATATCAGAAATACTCTTTTTTTTTTTTCTTATTTGGAATATTTTCTTAAATCTTAATTAACTTTGTGGTTGAGAAAGGTGGGAACCTAGATCACTGTTGTACTTGTAATACTTAGAATATGTTACTTCCTTTTTAAATTAAGATATGTTCACCTTTAATTCTTGAAATTTGAGAAGCGATTAACTTTGTGCAACTCGTGAAGGGAGGTGTTTGAATGAATGTTTTTGTGAAGGTTATAGATGATGAATACCAATTGTTGTGGTAGCGAGAAGACTGACAACATTGATAGGATCAGTAGTTTGCCTGATGATATTCGCACGCATATCCTATCTTTTCTTAGTACAAGAGAGGCCGTGCAGACATGCATCTTGTCCAAAAGATGGATAAATTCATGGGCTTATGCACCGGATCTCAAATTTGACATTGGAGAGTTTGAGTTGCCGGATTTTGAGAATTTTTATGAAGATGTGGCTGTAGAATTCGTGATCAAATTTGAACTACTTATGAAAAGTGTGTTGGAGAAACGAGAGACATCCTGTGCTAACATATTTCAACTTTGGTTGCACTCTGGGGCTTACTGGCCTCGCACTCAAGTTGTTAACAATTGTATTGATGATGCAATGAAGTTAGGGCCTCAAGTGTGCTCAATCATACTGTGTTTGTGTGAAAATTTAAATTTAAACACCGATCTCATTTTCACTTGTGCATCCCTAACATATCTCCAGCTGTGGCTCTTTACACACGCCAGTCCTTTTGTAGCTATAGAACCCAACTCAATAAACCTTCATTGCCTTAAAATCCTTAACCTTGATGGTGTTATAATGAGCGATGACTCTTTCAAGAACCTTTTGTTGGGGTGCCCTGTGCTTGAAGAGTTAGTGCTAGAAAATTGTTGTATCAGCATCATTGAGATATGTTCCAACACTTTGAAGAATTTGGTTCTTCCTAGTTGTTTTTGCTTAATAAGATTGAAGATTTCTACGCCTAATCTCTTGTATTTGAATATTTTGGTGGTTACGAAGGAAATTATCTTGCTAAATATGCTACCACTAGTAAATGCCTCCATCAGTGTTCCTAGTTGGTATGATCATGATAAATATATTACCAGGGGACGTGACCTTATTCACAACCTTTCAAATGTCGAAAGCTTACAACTTGAATTCAATTACCCCGAGGGAAAGGTACTTTTGCATATATTCGTCTCTTTTTTTTAACCTTATATTAGGTACTTCAGAATTAAACAAAACCATGCTCCTGCCACCTAAGCCCGGTACATACCCTCATTATTTATTAAGACATTTATTAAATTCAATAGCGTGACATCATTTTATATAAACATATGAGGACCTTTCACATGTTACAACAAAATTAGATTAGCATCATTTTGAATTGTTTTGTTTTTGATGTTGTCTGCTATATATACAGGATGATTTTTGTTTTTAACTAGAAATCAGATACAGTTCATAATATTAAGTGTACATGTTATTCGTTTGTGTTCTTGGAGTAAATGCATCCTATGGCTATAATAAACATCCAAGGTTCTCATTTGTAATTAGCTTTGTGAAATTTCTTTTTTGTTTTTCTCTGGAACATAGTTTTTATTTTACTTTGTAATGAAAATAGGCACCGAAGAAGGATTTTTCTGATTGCCCAGTCTTCAACAACTTAAAGTGCGTGAAACTTCTTAGTTATGGTTTGTACGACTTTGATCTTGCACCATTTTTCCTCCTCCACTCACCTAAACTACAGGAGCTCACCTTAGAAAACAAACATGTAATCTCTCTCTCTCTCTCTCTCTCTTTTTTTGTCTAAACTTGGCAGTGGCTGCTACAATCTCTCTTTTGGTATTGCTATCGGTAATTATTTTTCCATGCATCAATTAAGAGAGGCTCTAACTTGTTTGGGAATAAAGGCTTGGTTGCTGATTGTTTGTCAATGAAGGGAGACAAACAAAAACAAAGTCAATTAATGAGATGGTAGAAAATCCAAATTAAGGAAGTTAATAATATAGTAAAGGCTGTGTAACAGATGCTATTTATATTATGGCCCTTAATTAAGCCCTTGTAGAAGGATATTTTGATCAATATAACATATATAACTTGTTTTGTAACTACTGAAGGGACGAGTCACGGAATTTTTAGACGATGAGACTGCTCTGGAGGGACCAAGAGATGCATTAGTCCAACGGGAGTTCCTTAAGACTGTTAGAACTGTAGGATTTCAAAATGATAATGGATTTGTTGACCGGCTAATCAATATGTTGCTTATCCATGTTAAGATCATTGGTGATATTGTTATTGATCCATAATAAGATAGTTGTCGATGGTAATTTGGGGGAGTTTTCATATATGACTCATTTGTATGAATATCATCTAAAATGTAATATGTTGTGGGTGCTAGGGAAAAATTTGAACCTTACTGGTGGCTTCTTTGGGTGTGTTTTGAATTTTCCTACTATTTTGTCGGTGTGGATGTAATTTTGGGATGCAGGGGGGCCATAATACAGAATGTGTATAAAATAAGTACGAGCGTAGTTGGTATAATCAAGTTTAAGCTTACCAAAAAAACAGCTCGGATCAGGGCTATGTTCATATAGTCCGGTCCGAGCTGGCCACTGTAGCTTTTATTGCATCATAGTATAATTGCTAAAAAAACAGCGTTATGTTCATATAGTATGTTATAGTGCGGATAGCGTTATAGTTTTTATGATTTGAAAACACTATAGAAGTGGTATAGTGTGCTATTTAGAACCTTGATTACTAATGATGTTTATGTCTGCAATTCCACAAATAAATTACAACGATTTTCTTTATTGGTTTACATCGTCCCATGACAGAAATCAAGGTCGATCCGATGTTCAGTCGGAGTTGTTCGATCCACAATAAAGTTTGCACGGACTGCATTAAGATTTGTGTGAATCCAATACACACAAATATTGATAAAGATCAAACGGCTCAAATCATATATCAAATCAAATTTAATCCAATATTATGGGATGCCTATGACAATACAGTCATAGGACGCTCTTAATAAATAGTGTCCTTTATTTTATTTTATTTTTGACGCAATTCTAAAGGCTACTGTTTGGGCTCGATTTGCATACATAAATAAGAAGCCATGTAAGCCGAAAAATCAATATAACTTACTATCGTTATTTACCGATCAATATGACGTCCTTACTCGACTAATAAAAATAATATATAAGTTTCAAAACCTTTCTTCCCTGAAAAATAAATAACAAACAATATGTTCGTAAAAGAAACGGAAACGAATGAGAGATGACCACCGAAATAAATTAAGTTTATCTTTACCAAGCGAGGGAAAACAATGTAATGGGAATTGAAAAGAAAAATAAGCTGTAAATCTCCAAAACTTTGATCAAGAGTTTTCTCCAATGCCAGTTCTCAGTAGCATCACTTGGGGTATTCCGTTCTCATTCAGACATGAAATTAGAAAATTGAGATAGTAGAGACTAAATAAATATATGTCATATAATTTCATTTTATAAAAGAGAGTAACAGTAATAATATCTTTAAAAATTAAAAATCATAAAAAAAAACAAAACTAAAATTTTTCAATTCATAAGTATGACTTAGCTCTCTTTCACTCGCCCATGTTCCCATCTCTCATCGGTGCATAAAACCTAGAAGCAAGCAAACCTAAAGCTAACTATAAGCCCTCCTTGCTCTTTGGGAGGGTAAACAAAATTAACAGATCTATTTAGCTTTACTCTTGTTGTATTGCGCTAAGTCAAAATAGTTCTTTCAATATCTTTACCCTTATTAATAACGTCTAACTTTAACTTCGAAATTTTTACGGAATCATCTGACACCTTGGTTGTTCCTTGCACCAATAACGTCTCGCTCGGAATTTTTCAAAATTTAAATTAAAAAAAAACTAGAGGACATCCATCATCTTATCTAAATCCATCTGCACCAATGTGTTTGGCACATTTCTTATGCCATGAATTAAATTTGTATCCGTTCATACTTCTAACTGCAAGTAAAAACATTTCTAATTTCTTGACATGTTGTTCAATGAATTAATTATGTGTATCCAATCTATATTCACGTTTCTAACTACAAGTAGATAAATTTCCTGGAGATATATTTGCTCCAACACTATTACAATGATTAACGATTTAAAATTGGCGAAGCCAATAATCTTCACATATTCAAAATTGATTCAATAGTTTCGATTGAATTTTTATTTTTGATAAAATTCAATTGAATATTTAATTCGAGAATTTTAATACCCGTTGTATAATAAAAAAATACGAATAATTAATAGTTGGCACCAAGGACCAACTAAATTTCGGACCCCAATCAGCATGAATTCTCTAATCATTATCAGTTATGGCAAGAAAAAAAACCTTTCCAAAGTACCAATTAATATTTAAAGCATTTTTGTGATAGTAAAGGGCATAATTTTTCAGAGAAAATTAATAATTACATATATAGTACATGACAAAATAAATCATTTGCAACACAAATTGCATAACGGGACACCATCAAAATATGACTAGTTAACCAGAAACTGTTCACAAATCAGTAAAAAGCAAGGATATAACAAGGTTGAAAAAAAGGTTGAATTAATTCTCAACCAGATTTTCCTCTTGAGAACCCGTCTTTGCCTGACTCTCAGTTAAATCCTGTTCAGCTTTCCTTTTCTTTTCTGTCTCTTTTGCTTTGACACCAGATCTCTTCACAGCATTTTTCTTTCTAAAATCTAATCAATCAAACAACAAAATTCAAAATGAGAGCGTGAGATCCATATCAGGAAAAGTATTGAGCATGAAACCAATATCAGGAGAACTGAAAGGTGTCAAAGCTGTCAGTACTTCCTAAAGGATTTGATACTTCTAAAAATATGAACCGATAGGATCGAAGCCCAACCACTTTATAATTAAATAATGAATTCAGCTTTATAAATTTTATTTCCATTTTTTCCCCTATATCACCTAATGAAGGCTACGCTTTTCTAATGGCCAGAGTAGGGCTAATGCAACAGACATTAGATACCCTGAATCATCCTAGTGTATGAAAAAATAACAATTTTTTAACATAACGAAAAGTTGAAATTATACCTAAATTAGTCATATCATAGTTAAATGGATTGAATGTATCAATTTTTGGCCTGTCATCTGACCTAATGTAGCCTGCCTTGAAATCTTTTTCCAGAGCGAGTTGATAGTAAAACTCCAAAATTTAACAAATAAGTATTGATTACTTGCCAACTCATGAAGACTGGCACCAGGACTGAAATCTCTGGCTATATATGAATGACTATTTTGTAACAACTTCCTTGTACACTAATTTCGCTTGCAAATATTAATATTGAACTAAAGAAAGGTTAAAGAATATTCAAACCTTCTAAAGCAGGTTTAAGAAGCTCAATGAATTCAGGGAATTCAATCTCCTCAAGTGCTTTTAAAACATCCTCTGCATTAATCGTCTGTCTCTTTGATTCCTTGCACAAGTCATTAGCCCTATTTAACATAAATAATTTTTCTTCAATAAAGGAAAACATGAAATTGTCAAATTTGTAAGAAATTAAAGGACAAAACAATATACACAGCTTTACCCAGAATTTTTATTTCATATTATTAATACTTGCAAAGATTTTTCCTTGTCAAGCTTGTTGATTATGCATCTTCACTAAAATCTGAACAGATAGTAGATGAGGCTAAACCAAATTACAGGATTTATGTGGAGCACAAAGACAATTTTCTTTCACATCAAACAGCAACCAAATGCCAGAAGAATCCCCTTTCTGAATAATGAAAGTGTGTGATGGTTTCCAGTTCCCCCATTTTAAAATTTGAACTCCTAAGGAAGCAATTAAGTTCTAGGAGGCACAGTCCTTCATTCATAGATCAATCAATTTAGTGTAGTCAAACTAGCACTAGCACCAGAGAGAGAGTGAGAGGGTTACGTGGCAGAGAGATAGTGGATGAAGATCCGAGCGCTCTCTCCGAAAGCGAGAAGGGCGTCTTTATTCACATTTACGTCCTCGTCTCCAGCTAGCTCTGACAGCTTCTCCTTCACCAGCCGTCGCACAATAGACCGCGGCAGTTCCTCCACTTCCGCTTCCGGTACCGGTGGCGCACGTGGAGCTACAGGTGGAGCCTCTACCGCGGCCTCAGATCCCGACGGGCCTGCAACTGCCTCAGCTCCTTCCACTCCCTTCTTCGCCATTCCCTTGCCTATTTCTCTCTCGCGCCAAATGGTAAAACCCTCGCGCCAAATGTACAAACCCAGGTCCCCTCAATTTGTAACATTTTCCAGTACTGTTACGTATAGTTGTTTCGGGCTGCTGGGTTCCAAATACCCTAAAGTAACCCAAATTTTGTGTTTGAATATGAACCGTCCGATCAGAATTAAGATCAATCCGGTCCGTGGTGGAAGGTAAGGCATCCCTTTAATTATCATGCTAGAGCAGATTGCACGGTCCAGATGTAAGCTTAAAATTTGAGTTACTTTAGAGGATACTATTTGGTCTGTTGGGCCTGAGAAGTTACCACTTTGAAAATGGCTCATTAACACCTCCTCAATTGGAAAGTTTGAATTATAGGACTTATTTTCTCAAACTATTGGGCCTTAATGGGCTAAATCGATGGGGTCACAAAGCATGTTCGTTGTGCCTACGATGTCTCTAATAAATTTCTTTAATCCGATGATATGATATGTCAACTTTTGATAAGATGATGCAGATGAGAAAATAGTTTTATTTGATTAGATAATAAAAATATGGATAACAATTATTTTATCGATTAATTGACAGATGTAAAATTTTATGTTTACACAAAATTTATATATGATATATTTTTAATTTATTTGAAGATGAGATCATATAGGTAATATTTTATTAAGTATTGCCAGGTTGGTATTCAATTTTCTTCTCTCTAATTCTTTTTCTCATGGAGAATAGAGATCTTGACCTTTCACTTGTAAATTCCTAATGACTTTTTATCTGATCGTTCAATCAACAACATATCCGGTGGGGGTGTCAATTAATGATACCCTTTTAGTCATTTACCCGACCCATACCGTATTCGATAAGGCGAGTATGGGTAAGGAATTTTTTTCGTTATCTTATTGGGTATGGATATGAGTAAGGATTTTTTTTCGTTAGTTAAATGGGTAAGGGTACAGGTAAAAGCTATTTTGTACCCGTTATTCTATAGGGTAATTATATAAAGAGGAGGGATCAAATGACACCATTTTTTGGTGACATGGAATGACACCGTCCATTTTCAAAGTCCAAACAGTCGATCCAAACCGTTCAACTTGATGGATATGTTAAAATGTGCTTACAGATCAAATTTTACATTTTTCTAAATTTTTTTTTGGTTTATTTAGAGGGGTTCAAAAATTCAACGGTCTGAATATAGCGATTTTGTTAAATACTTAATAAATAGTAAAAAAATTCAGAAAAATGTAAAATTTGATTTCCAAGTTACTCTTAATATATTCATCATATTGAACGGTTTGGATCGACTATTTGGATTTTGAAATTTCAAAAATGGACATTGTCACACCATGTCACCAACATAGTGGTGTAATCCGATCCCTCCTCGCAATAATTAGTGAGTACTTTTATTATTTAGTGTATTATTTTTGTTGAAAGAAAAAATATTAAACATATTATTTTTATTTGTATGTTTTGTTCTTTAATTAAATAATTATTTTTTTCGAAAGATATATTTTTGTTTTTGAATTTTCTTGTTTTATAAAAAAATATAATTTAGTTGAAATTGATTGCACAATTATTTTTTTTTATTTTTTATTAGTAATATTATTGTATATGTGCGAAATAAATGAGTTTTGATGTTCTATTTGTAAAATATAATAAAACTAATTATTATAGTCGTATTATTCGTTATTCACCCGCTACCATTTCGTTACCCGATAATTTTAACGGATAAGAATAGAGTAGGGTAAGGTCAAATCTTAATGAGTAAGGATAGGATATGAGTAAGATCATTCTTAGTGGGTATGAATATGAAAATGCTCCCATCTTATCCATATCGTACCCATTGACACCCCTAATATCCGGATATCCCCCTCTGTTATTTGACTTCTCTACTTCGAGACCACTGCACTACGCATCTCTCTTTCCCTTCATTCGCTTCTCTTTTGTATTTAATACCATTAAGCTCATAAGTCATAACTTTCTTATAAAGGATGTAAGTCTTGAAAAGCTTCAAGTTGTTGGAAGGTATTCAGATTGCCATGTTCTCACTTCTCAGAAATACATAAGCATCCCATATATATAGGTTCTTCATGAGAACGATTAAAGAAATAAGGCTAGGATTTCTATGTTGCCTCGAAAATGAAGGAAATGAGAGTTGGGAACAAATTAATTATGAGACAGGAGACTTGAGTTCAATTTCAATTTGATCCGTGATCTATCTTGTTGATGTGCAGTTTAAATTTGAAGGTGCAATTGAGACATAGGAATTGATACAATTATACTCTCAAATAACAAATGCACGACTTTTTGATATATTATATAAGGCCCATGTAGTAGCTAGGCTCCATTGGTCTATTAAAATGTACTTATTTTATAATTCATTCAGGCTCCGATTATATAGGTTGTTAATTTATATTGAACGAGATTAATATCCGAATAAAAAGTCAAAGTCGGTGATTGGTTAGGTTTATCACAGAAAATGCACGAATAGAATGGTTCAGGCACATATTTAATAGCACTTCTACTCCTTACAATGTTGTTTATACATGTTACTATTCCGATCATTTGATGTTGAAATGTTCTTTAGTGAAAACAATTTGGTTCTGGATAGGTAAATGCCAATATATATATATATATAGAGAGAGAGAGAGAGAGTAAAGCTAATATACACTTAAGTGTACCAATGAACCCATACACTTAATTCTAGGACCGTACGATTAGCTTTGAGATTCGTGTATCACAACTTTTAAAGAAACTACACGACTTTTAAAAAATCTACACAAATCCCAAAGCTAATCGTACGGTTCTAGGATTAAGTGTATGGATTCATTGGTACACTTAAGTGTATATTAGCTTTACTCATATATATATATATTTAGTAAAGATTGGAGGTCAATGCCAAGACATATTTTATTCTTTGTTTACTATTTATCAAAATTAAAATAACAATCTTTCTTGATCATAATGAATGCTGGTCTATTTGGTCTCATAGGAATGAACTTAGCTTTCTTAGAACTACTAGGATTCAATCTAATAGAGCTCCGATATTAAATATTGATTTCACTATGTTGTATTGGTCAGGAGCTGTAGATGACAAGGTTAAGGAAGAGCTCAAAGAATGGATGCCAGAAGACATTACTGCATTCCTTTGAAGGTGTACAAGGAAGTGCCAGTGGTGATGATTAAATGAAATATGCAATACTCTGGGATCTTTTTGTAATTAAGACTATGTTCGGCTGCTAGGTGGAAACGGGAACGTGTCCAATTTGAATGGCTGAAACACTGTGCATGTGGAAAAAAGAAATACACTTTGAGTGAATTTTTTTTTCTCACGAAAATAGTGAATGGCCGAATAGGACCTAAATATAGTACTTTCCAGTTACATAGTTTAGTACTGTTTTTGCTGCAGTTGGTTTTCTACATGTTATATGCAGGATTTTCTTTAGTTTATGGTTATTAACATCTTTGTATGGCTGCCTTTTGCAAATTCTGTTGAACTTGGTTTGAATATAGGAACTATATATGGCTTGTAATGACACTTTATGTTTCCTCAATGAAACGGGTTATAAGTCTTTTCTTCAAATATATATATATATATATATATAGAGAGAGAGAGAGAGAGAGAGAGAGAGAGAGATGGGCTATGGTGCATTGCACTACAAATCACGGATTCAAAGTTCAAACGACCGATCCGAACCGTTCATCTTATTTCCCATATTAATATTTGCTTGGGGACCAAATTTTACATTTTTTAGAATTTTTTTACTACTTATTAAGCAATTTTGAAAGTCGCTGATCTGATGGTCCAGAAAATTTTACTGTTTTTTACTGTTTACAGCATAACAGCAATTTTAAAAAATGCTTAATAAATAGTAAAAAAATTCCAAAAAATGTAAAATTTGGTCTCCAAGCACATTTCAATATGAATTAAACATCTAACGGTTCAGATCGGTCGTCTGGACTTTGAATCCGTGATATATAGTGCAATGCACAAAAGAGTCCATGCATTGCAATGCACCATAGCCCATATATATATATATATATATATATATATATATATAGAGTTGGGCTATGGTGCATTGCAATGCATGGAGAGGTTTGTGCATTTGACTATAAATCTAAAATTCAAAATCCAAATGGCCGATCCAAACCGTTCATCTTGGTCTCCATATTAATATGTGCTTGGAGACCAAATTTTACATTTTTCTGATTTTTTTTACTATTTATTAAGTATTTTACAAAATTGTTGATCCAACGGTGGCTTAACAAAACAGTAAATCAGCAGCCACCGTTGGATCAACAATTTTGTAAAATATTTAATAAATAGTAAAAAAATTCAGAAAAATATAAAATTTGGTCTCCAAGCACATATTAATATGGAGAACAATATGAACAGTTTGGATCGTCCATTTGAATTTTGAGTTTTATATTTATGATCCAATACATAAACTCCTCCATGCATTGCAATGCACCATAGCCCAACTCTATATATATATATATATATATATATTACTTTTCCGAAAGTGCTCAAATTAAGGACCAATGGGGGATTTTTTTTATTCATAAATAATATATTATTTTCTATTGAAAACGAAAGGAGCCAGATGGATTTTCGAAAAATACATGACGCCGAAAAATTATGACAGTGTAAATATGGACATGTTATTTGCACCTTAGAAAAAAAATTCAATGTGACAAATTTTTTCCACCCAACCACACAACATTATTGAATAAACTCTATTTTTACAAGTAAATATGATATAAACATGAGTACATTAAATTAATTGCTTACATCATGAAAATTCTACTGTCACCGTAACAATTTTCTGAGGTTAATTATTTTTTCCAGAACTTATCCGATTCTTTTTCTTGTCAATAGAAAATTACATTTTATTTTTAAATCAAAAAAATCCGCTAACGGGTCAATCTCCTGGCTGGTGCGTACGACTCGTGTGATTGTCAACTATATTTAAATTAAACGCGCGTAATTTCAATTTTCCCACCCTCTTGATTCCCAGGTACCAAGTTAAGCGACCTTTGGAGAGATCGCCCGAATTATCGTCTCAATCCTTCTGGAAAAGAGAAAATTTCCTCCATACCATTCCAAAACTTTGAAAATATCAAATTACCACCTCAAAACTCAAAATTTCTTATTTGCCACTCTAAAATCATCAAATTTATCAATTTACCACATTTATACATCTAATATACTTATTTGATTAAAATAATTCTAAAAAGTGTTGTATAAAAAATGTATTTTCATATTTCTCATTTTACCCTTTAAGAACAACAGATAAAATTTCTAATGGAGGCCTACAGTCCCCTTCCCTTCATCCCTTCGCCTCTTAATTTCTCTTGTCGCTCTCCACTGACATACTCCACTGACGCACCTCCGTCGCTCTCCGTCGCCGATACGCCTCTGTCGCTAGCTCTCCACTGACGCACACCCCGGACCCAGATCATAGATCTGCCTCTCTTTCTCTCCGTCGCTCTCCACTGTCTCCTCTCTTAAGGTAAATACCTCTTTCAATCAAGCACACATTCAAACCTGAATTTATCCTTCTAGGATGGCTTCAGCGGGATACTGTTACTTTTCTGATACCGGTTCATGTACCGGGTCTCAGTTTTAGTACTGGTTTTATTTTCTTCTTTCCACTTACTGGTACTGGTGCATGTACCGGATTCATAGAATTGGAGTTTCAGTCATCTTATTAAGGCACATACACTTTCATTTATAATTTCAAGTTCTTGTTTTTTTGAAACTCAACTGACAGGGGCTGTCAGGAATATATTAAGTACCAGTAACCATTCGGCTGGTACCCTTACAATTTCAAGTTCTTGCATTAGATAATTTAAACTTCCATTTGATTTCCATTTGACTTCCATTTAATTTCTGAGTTCAATGTTTATTTTTCAAACCGGCCTTCCACCATGCATCGCCATCGGCCACTGGTGGAGAATCACACGACGTCCTCAGAGATCTCCACAACTTTGGCCTAGCCAAGCCACTCCTCTCCGATGGTGCTGTGCCCCAACTGTGGCTACAAAGTGATCAAGCTCGTGAGCCAAACTCCGGCAAATCGAAACAAAGTGTTTTAGAAGTGCCAAAAAAACACAACTGTATGTAATGTTAGCAATTTAATCTTTTTTTCCATATGTTTTCTTGGATTGGGGCTATGGTACTGTGTCAATTTAATCTAGTCCAAGTATTGTGAGAGAGGTGTAGTAAACCTCTACTGGTACCAAAAATCATGAGACTTGCTTGACATTATTTCTGTTTTCTCATTCAATTGCTTGAGAGAGGTGTAGTAAACCTCTACCAGTACCAAAAATCATGAAACTTGGCATAATAGAGAAAGCATTTGCTAGCACAATTTCTTCTAAAGAGCAATTTCTAATTAATTCATGTATTTCCTTAGTTATTTACTCAATGGAACTTTTTATTTTTGTGTAATTGCAGTGGTCTTATAGTTGCAATTTCTTCATGTGAAAGGAGGAATATGAGAAACAACAGAGTGATATCGAGCATGTGCTATCAGACATTCGTAGAACTGAAGCTCGATATGATGTTGAGATGGGAGAATGGAAGGAACACAACTCTCGCCTTATTAAATTAGTGTAGCAAATCAAATTTCTCGTTGCTATCACTGTTTTTGTGATGATCGGTATTTTAATTGTAATGGTATGCAAGTAGCATTGATGTTTAAATGTTAGACTTTTAGGGTAACTTGGGGGAGCTTTAGAAATCTATGAAAATCCTTGGATGTTTAATTTTCAGAGATCTTTATGTCATATTTATATATTGATTGGATATCTAAAATGATCAGTGGACTTGATCTTTATGTCATATTTATATATAGACACTTTGGAATCACTGCATTTCTAAAATGATAATTCCCGCAGGAGAAAAACTGCATTTCTGTTTTTATCTACAGCTCATGTAATTTGTCAGATCGCATAGCATAGTTATTTTGTGATATGTATTTTCTCCCTTTATAAACAATGAAACAGAGACTTGATTTTCTATTAAAAAAATGAGACATTCAGACAACATGCTTTCGTCTCCTCTATGTCGATAATAATCAAAGAAATGCATCAATCAAAACCGTAGTAAAAAAAAAAAGGAAAATTAGCGCAAACCAACTCTGAACTGGAAATGAACTTGAAACATTAATGCAAATGAACTTGAAACCAAAATTGCTGAAGCTAATAAAGCAAACTAATTAACGCAAACTAATTAAGTGCAAACGCAACTCTGCACTGGAAATTCAAACATATTGCTTGCATCTAGCGCCATATATGCACAAAAAACTAAAAGCATTTGACAGAAATAATTTGCCAGAAAGTTTTCCTTAGATAAATAATAAAGCAAAAACAACAACGAAACCTAAAAAAAAAAAACAGTTGGAATGTGCGATAGCAGCTTGAAAGTGGAATGTGCGATAGCAGCTGGAAGGGATTAGCAATAGATCGGCCAGACCTCCAGCCTCCTCCGACGGAAGGGAAGGGAAGGGTTAGGCGAAGGGAGGGAGAAAGAGAGAAAGAGGCGAAATGTTACTGGAGTCTAATTTTATCTGTTGTTCTTGAAGGGTAAAATGAGAAATATGAAAATACATCTTTTATACAACACTTTTCAGAATTATTTTAATCAAATAAGTATATTAGATGTATAAATGTGGCAAATTGGTAAATTTGATGATTTTAGAGTGGCAAATAAGAAATTTTGAGTTTTGAGATGGCAATTTGATATTTTTTAAATTTTGGAGTTGCATGGAGGAAATTTTTCCGAAAAGGGAAAAACAAGGAAATATATATAATTTTCATCGATTGTTATAACGCTTCACCTACTGGTCGAAAATTATTGGCAATTTAGTTTCCAAATTCGTTGACTTCTTTGTTTATATATATTTCCTATAGAAATATATATTGACCAAATAAAAAGATCCCACCTAGGCACCCATACCATAGTCTTTGCTTTCTCTAACCACTAAACTCTGCTTCTTTTTTATTCTTCATCCAGACTACGACACAAGCCATACAATCTCAAGGCAATCGGAGCAAATGTCAAGAACCGATTGGAGCAACAGCGAATCACGCCATACAAATATCTAGGGGTGTCAATGGCACCCTTTTACCCGTTTACCCAACCCGTATCGTATCCGAAAATATGGGTAAGGGTAAGATTTTTATTCCGTTAGCTAATCGGGTACGGGTAAAGATAATGATTTTTTTTCGTTATCTTACCCGTTTTAGTATAAGATAATTTTTTAAAAATAAAATTATATATATAAATATATATTTGTATGAACATGATACATAATACAATAAAATTTTTCTATTTTATTAAATTTTCATAATACAAATTAGTTGTATTTATTATTATTTTTTCTTATTTTAAAAATTATTTTATCGAAAACACAAATTAAAATGTTAATGATATTTTTTTATCTGTTTACCCGACCCGTACCGTATTCAAAAATACAGGTAAGGATAAAGATTTTTTTTCGTTATCATAGCGGATACGGGTATGAAAATGCCTCCACCCGACCCGTATCGTACCCGTTGACACCCCTACAAATATCTCAGGCGAGACAGAAACGGACGACCCAGATTTCCCGCCAGATTCCATAGTCATCCCGATCACAGAGGATAGCCCCTGGCAGTACTCAGCCTACGACAGTGGAGAATCGCAAAGAGAAATTACCAATACCAAATCGCATTCTAACCCGTTTCCTTGGTCCAAACCCGGACCCGCTTCCAACCAGGTCGCTGCCGCAAACTTAAATGCCGCTGCACGAACTCCGATCATGGGCATTCCTGCCAAGATGAAACTACCCGCATTGGCTCACTGCCAAGGCCCACCTTCGATTTTTCCAAGGTGGCGTAATAGTAGATCGAAGAGATCAGGTTTGGGATATACCGAACCCGGATCACCTAAGGTGTCTTGCTGGGGAAAAGTTCTATCAGAAAGAGAGAAGGAGAAGCTTAGGAAACTGTCAGGATCGCCAGAGAAGAGTGTTGGCGAAGGAGCTGAATTGGGGATGCGAGATGTCAATTTTGACTTGGTCAGACTATCCGTTGGAAGAGAAGGGTTCAATTGGGCTTCGGACAGTGAATTGAACAGCCCAAATGAAGAGGCCGTATCACTGATTGAAGGCCCAATTAAGGGGTCAGGTGATAAACCGGCTAAGGAAGGAAGCAGCTGCCACGTGGGGTTCCAATCCTTAGAACTAGAGAAGGTAATGCTTGAAGAAACCAGAGAGGAATTGAATGACAGCAGTTAGGGAATTTGTTAGAATTATCAGCAAGTTGGGCTGACGTGGCAAAGGACAGTAAATTGGCGCAATCCACTGTATCTTTTCACATTTTGCTTTCTGTTATAGCATCGCCTATATAAGGCCTTATCTTGTACGGTTTTGGATTATGAAATGAAATATGAATTGATCTTGTTCACCTCCATCTCTATCTTTCACCATTGTTATTCAAGCTGAGCTTGATTTGAGAAATTCGTTCAAGTAACCACTCTATTGGTTCAATTGCGAATTTCAATTGTAAGTCAGAAGCTGTATCTGACATTTGGTATCAGAGCCTGAAGATCACAACTGGGGAAGAAGAGAAACACTAGACTCAAAAGAGCGACCATGACCACCACTCTAGCTAAAAGTGCAGCACACATAGATGAAGAGCAACAAGTGAACTTTAGTCTAATTAGTGATCGAATCGCTAAGTCAGAATCGAATCAGTTTGAGATTCAATCCAGAGTGGGAAGAATTGAAGAGCAATTGTCAGACAACCAGCATACGATGGGAAAGATGATGACGATGCTGGAAGCTTTGATGAACGCTGCTCACCTTGAAAAGGGTGACCCGAGTAACATAACATCACTTCATGGTAATCCAAATCCTTATCAAAAAGATCCTAAACAGCTAGTAGTAGAGGAGGTGTTTGATGAGTCCGGCAGGGGTAAAGATGGTAGATCGGGTGATTTTAATCATCCTATCCAGAGGATCAACCTACCTAAGGTAGATTTTCCTGTTTTTACAGGTGTTAATCCAGGAGAATGGATTGAGGAGGTTGAGTTTTATTTTCAGTTTTATCAGATAATTGAAATGTATAAGACTCGTATGGCAACCATGCACTTTACTGGGGATGCTAGGGAGTGGTACCGAAGTTTGAAAATTAACAATCCGAATCCACCTTGGGCAATTTTGAAAGAAGAGTTGATGAGTTATTTTGTTGATGAGTTGGGTAAACCGATGGAAGATTTTAAAAGGGTATTCCAATTGGGCAAAGTAGATGATTATGCCACAAATTTCAGCAGAGCTAAGGCTAGGTTGATGTGCAAAACGGGTATTGACAATGAAGAGTTTTATGTGGGAAGTTTTATTGGAGGGTTGAAAGAAGAGATTAGAAGCACTATGGATCTGTTCAATCCAAGAACCTTGAACCATGCCATCCAATATGCCAGAAAAATTGAAAATACCTTTGAAATCAGTGCCAAGAGAATGACAGCTCCTAAACAAATCACCTACCACAAAAACCCAAAACCAATTGAAACAGGAGGAAGGAAGTGGACTGATAACTCACAAGTGGTAGTGAAACAAATAGGAGGCCCAAATAATCAATTGACTATGGATCAAAAAAAGAGCATGGGATTGTGCTTTAAGTGTAATGAAAAGTATTTCTATGGGCATAAATGTGGTGACAAGGTGTTGCATGCCTTAGAGATTGAAGAGGAGGAAGAATCTGATGAAGTAGAAAGGGCAATTGAGGAACAATTAATTGAAAGACAGATGGTAGAGAGAAGAGATAGAACAAGCCACCCTTAGTATTTGCACAAACCACACCTCATCTCACCTTTCCAAATACACAAAAAATCTGAGATTCAAAGGGGCTATTGACCACATTCCCATATGTCTATTAATAGACAGTGGCAGTACCCATTCCTTCATAAATCCCACGGTGGTGCAAAACCTAAACCTAAAAACAACTCATTCACAACCTATGTCAGTAAGAGTAGCCAATGGGGCCAGGATGGAATCTAACCAAGTTTGCAAGGATCTGAAATTTAAAGTGCAAAAGAATGATTTTGAGTATGAACTCAGAGTGCTAGACACACCTGGATATGATCTCATACTAGGAATGGATTGGATTTCAGAAATGGGTCCTCTCACAATTGATGGGAAGAAAGGGTGCATCAGCCTGAACCATAAGGGCAAACCAGTCAATCTCAAGATTGAGGAAGTAGCAGCTGAAGTGAAACTGATAGACAATGATGTTGATTTACAGAAGGAGAAGAAAAAAGGGAGTCAAGTGATTGTGGCTCACCTTTTCACTGTGGAGCATGAAACAGTCAAAGAGGAAAAGGAAAATCAGGTACTGGTCCAACCACTTTTGACTGAATTTCATGAGCTGTTTCAAGAACCTACTGCCTTACCACCTCACAGAACCATTGACCACAAAATTCCATTAAAAGAAGAGTCTAAACCCATCAATCTAAGACCCTATAGATTCTCATATTTTCAGAGAATTGAACTTGAGAAAATTGTAAATGAACTCCTCTTAAATGGCCTTATACAACCCTCTTCTAGTCCATATTCCTCTCCAGTATTGTTGGTCAAAAAGAAAGACGGGTCTTGGAGAATGTGTGTGGATTTTCGGAAATTGAATGACAATACCATAAAGAATAAGTTTCCAATACCTATCATAGATAATTTGTTGGATGAACTCAAGGAGGCGGTATATTTTTCAAAATTAGACCTTAGATCTGGTTATCATCAAATCAGAATGTTTGAGTCTGATAAACCCAAAACAGCCTTTCAAACCCATGATGGCCATTTTGAATTTAATGTGATGCCATTCGGCTTAACCAATGCCCCAGCTACCTTTCAATCCCTAATGAATTCGGTTTTCAAACCACATCTCAGAAAATTTGTCCTTGTATTTTTTGATGATATCCTAGTCTACAACAAAGACCTTGAATCCCATTTAAACCACCTCAAATTGACCTTACAAATCCTCAAAGACAATAGGCTATTTGTAAAAAGGAGCAAATGTGAATTTTGTGTGAAAAAGATTGAATATCTAGGGCATGTGATTGCAAATGGGGGGGTGTCAACTAACCCAAAGAAAATTGAGGCCATGGTGCAGTGGCCAGTTCCAAAAACTATTAAAGAGCTAAGGGGTTTCCTAGGGTTGACTGGATATTACAGAAAGTTCATTCAAGGTTATGGAATCATCTCCAAACCATTGACTGAACTACTAAAAAAGAATGCATTTGGATGGAATTCAGAAGCACAATCAGCCTTTCAACACCTCAAACAAGCCATGGTACAAGCTCCTGTTCTAGCTTTACCTGACTTTTCCCAACCCTTCACCATAGAAACTGATGCTTGTAAGGATGGAATTGGGGCAGTATTGATGCAAAAGAAGAAACCCATAGCTTTTATCAGTCAGAAGTTGGGACCCAGAAAATTAAACCTTTCCACATATGAAAAAGAATTCCTAGCCCTAATTGTTGCTGTTACCAAATGGAGACACTATCTCATGGGGGCTCCATTCACCATTAAAACTGACCATATCAGCCTCAAACACTTGATAGAACATAAGATACACACACCCACACAACACAAAGGGTTGAGCAAACTCTTAGGATAAGATTTTATGATTGAGTACAAGAAAGGGTGTGACAACATAGTAGCTGATTCATTAAGTAGAAGAGAAGGGCAAATTGAAAGTGGAAACAAAGAGGAAGCTGTTGTGCAATTCATAACTGAGCTCAGACCCAAGTGGATGGAGAATATCCATGACAGTTATCAAGGAGATGAATGGGTGAAGAAGTTGAAAGAGGAGATGAGGGATGGCAGCAAAGAAGAGAAAACTGTTGTCAGCAAGGTTACACACCACCAAGGTATTTTTAGATACAAAGGTAGCATTTGCGTGGGAAATAATGGTACATGGAGACAGCAAATTATTCAAGCTTTGCATGACTCAACTGTTGGGGGCCATTCTGGGGTAACTGCTACATACCATAGAATAAAAAAATTGTTCTATTGGCCCAAGATGAAAGATGAGGTGCATCAGTACATTAAAACTTGCCACAACTGTCAGATCAATAAGCATGAACTGATTCACTCACTTGGACTCTTACAACCTCTCCCTGTACCAGATCAAGCTTGGTCTAGTATAGGCATGGACTTTATAACGGGCTTGCCAAAATCTAATGGGAAGGAAGTGATAATGGTGGTTGTAGATAGGTTGACAAAATACTCACATTTTATGGGATTGGCACATCCCTACAAGGCTATTGATGTGGCACAAGTGTTTTTGGATCAAGTATATAAGTACCATGGTCTACCCAGTTCAATTGTGTCCGATAGAGATGCTATCTTCACTAGCCGATTTTGGCAAGAGCTGATGGCAAAGTTAGAAGTCAAGCTCAACATGAGCACTGCCTACCACCCTCAGAGTGATGGACAAACTGAGAGAGTGAACCAGTGTCTAGAAACCTACTTAAGATGCATGGTTTATGACAAACAGAAGAGATGGGCGCACTACTTACCCTTAGCTGAGTGGTGGTACAACACTACTTATCACAGTACTCTTAAAACCAGCCCTTTTGAAGCCTTGTATGGATACCCTCCCCCTCAACTAGCACTGGGGAGTGCTCCTAAGAGTGAGGTTGAAGCAGTGAATGCAGTGTTAAAAGATAGGCAGGAAACATTAAGGCAATTGAAAGAGAATTTGAGAAGAGCTCAAGAGAGGATGAAGCATTTTGCTGACAAGAAAAGAAGTGAGAGGCACTTTGAAAAAGGGAATTGGGTGTATTTGAAACTACATCCATATAGGCAACAGTCAGTAGCTGGGAAGGGAAACCAAAAGTTGAATCCTAAATACCATGGACCATTTGAGGTGATAAAGAAAATTGGAGAAACCGCTTACCAGCTGAACTTGCCGGTTGGATCTTCAATTCATCCGGTGTTTCATGTGTCTCAGCTGAAAGAGCACATTGGCAAGGATCATGTAGTATCTCCGAGTCTTCCATTGAAAGGGCTAAGTGATGAGACTGTGTTAGAGCCTCAAAGCATTCTAGCGAGAAGAATGGTAAAAAGGGGAAATGCGACAATAACTCAAATCTTAATCCAATGGAATAACCAGGAAATTGAAGATGCAACGTGGGAGGAGTATTACTCTATTGCTCAGAAGTATCCTCAATTTATTCTCGAGGTCGAGAAAAGTTTGAAGGAGAGGGGATTGTCAGGATCGCCAGAGAAGAGTGTTGGCGAAGGAGCTGAATTGGGGATGCAAGATGTCAATTTTGACTTGGTCAGACTATCCGTTGGAAGAGAAGGGTTCAATTGGGCTTCGGACAGTGAATTGAACAGCCCAAATGAAGAGGCCGTATCACTGATTGAAGGCCCAATTAAGGGGTCAGGTGATAAACCGGCTAAGGAAGGAAGCAGCTGCCACATGGGGTTCCAATCCTTAGAACTGGAGAAGACAATGCTTGAAGAAACCAGAGAGGAATTGAATGACAGCAGTTAGGGAATTTGTTAGAATTATCAGCAAGTTGGGCTGACGTGGCAAAGCGCAGTAAATTGGCGCAATCCACTGTATCTTTTCGCATTTTGCTTTCTGTTATAGCATCGCCTATATAAGGCCTTATCTTGTACGGTTTTGGATTATGAAATGAAATATGAATTGATCTTGTTCACCTCCACCTCTATCTTTCACCATTGTTATTCAAGCTGAGCTTGATTTGAGAAATTCGTTCAAGTAACCACTCTATTGGTTCAATTGCGAATTTCAATTGTAAGTCAGAAGCTGTATCTGACAGAAACAGAGGGAGGCGAGAAGAGAACTAGAAAGGAAAAAAGAAGTGCCTTCTTGCTGTAGTAGATTTTCTGCGATCTTGAACTGTGCTGGTGATCGTGTAGCAGGGAAAGAGGAGACTCTGTTGGCTGAAGCTGAAGTCCATTCACCGCATTCGGAGAAGGACTCGCTACACAAGAAAATTATTTGAATTGACGAATTAAGCTGGATCCTATTGCTGACGTGGCTGAAGGTTTGGGTGTTATTTATTTTATTTTTTTATTTTGGGTTTTGCGTTTTGCGTTTTTTTGTTTTTTTGTTTTTTCCGCTTCAGAGAGGAAATAAGTTTATTTTTGCTATCCGTTTATAGTTAAAATAAGATGTAGTTACGGGTGGCGGTTGTGCACTAATGTGTGCATAATCTAAATTCATTCTTTTAAGAGCGTGTTCGAATTTTACTGTTTACGTGAAAAAAAAAAATTTCTTAGACTGAATTTTTTTTTTCCATGTAAACAGTAAATTTTAGTTCAAAAATTTTGTAATCCCATTCCTATTTCTGTTCTCGTCTGTCTGCCAAACACGCCCTAAAAATCTTTTATTTTTTATGTTCTTTTTATTGTCAATCAACTTTAGTTTACTTAATTTTAGTGGACGAATTTTGAAGTTTCATACTCATTTTAAATTTGAATGGATAACAAACGATCGTTTATTTTGACGGAATTCACAATAATCAAATATCAAGTTTTAAGAATAAATTACATTGTAACATTTCGTCAAATACAAAATATGAAATTGATGATAAAACGTCCTGAGAGAAATTTTAGGAAAAAATAGAAAATATTCAAGAACAAATAAAAAATTTCTGAATAAATCAGTAAGATACTTGAGACAATTTATGAATCATTACAATAAAATGTTCATCATAATCGTGAAATTTTGAAATATTTAGAAACCCTTGGACTCTGAAAATCAAGGATTTAAAATGAAATGTACATGCATGAATAAACAAATCAATCAAATTAAAACAATTAATTTATTTACAAATGGAACCCTGTGTCATTTTTACCCGACTCTATCTCTCTCTCTCTCTCTCTTTCTCCCGCTCACCTTGAACCTAACATTTACCTTTCTCACTACATCCACTTTCTCTGATTTTTCTTACTATTTGCCTATTATGAAAAAAATATTAAGCTTACGGTTTTATATTTTTTGTTTTCCGAAAAATGTCTTTATAAAGTTAAACCTTGTGACAAAGGATATCTGCATCCAACACCTTGTATTTCTTATTTTCTTTTATTGGTGAATAACGCATAACGTTGTATGGACAAGATTTTTTTTTTTTTGTGCATTGTTTGACTCAGAGATGATGACAGGGATAAATTTTATGTAAATTGGCATTTAAGACCCCACGGTCAAAATTTAAATTAGTGACAAAATGGAAATTGATAATATTTTAGTTACTATTTTGTGTAACATTCTGATATAATAGTCTAATTATGTGTGTGAAAAAATGTTCTTCAATAACAAAAATGTTTAGGCATCAAGCTTTATCGCATATGTGGTGACATCTATCTTTTCAGTGGCCCCTGTTCCAAAAGAACATCCAATGAGAAGATAAATGTACCGTCTCCCTAGCCCAGTGAAATCCCTCGAATTCTTTTATTTGGGCTCTTGGGCCTGACGTACTATATTTAGAATTCACATCTTCTCCAATACCTGATAAGGGAATCTTTTACGATTACTAGATCTGAACCTTTTTTTAACTCGGCACATCTCAAAGCCGAAACATACTGCCTTCAATTGCGGTCTTAATATCAAATTGGTTGAAATTTAATCTCAATCCGTAAAGTGAGAATGATCTTTCGCCCTTTTATTCTCTTCTTACTTCAGTATTGGCTACATTATTTATCGTAAGTAGGTTAGAGGTCCTCTTTTTGCCTTTTTTTATGGCAAGTCACTCACAGATCCCTCTCCTATATTAATAATAATAGAAGAAAGCCTTTGCTTCAAATGGGTTTCTAAATTGGTTTGCTTCATCCTGTACACTGAGAATATTGCGTTGTTTTTGTGAACTTGGTAATGTTGGCTTTAGCTTTTAGCGTGCTTGAAATATCACTAGTTAGTACCTGGTACTCTCTTGTTGACTTGTTGTATGTGTATATTTTTGTTTTTTGAAGTGCTACGTACTACCTGCGCTTGTTTTTCTGTTTTTCTATGGTTTGTACTGTAACATTGCTTGTGCACGTGTGGTTTTTCTCAGTGTTGTAAATGCGATTTTGTTCATAAATGCAGAAGGCCATTACATACTGCATATGTGAATTTGTATGTAGAAGTACATATGTAGTTTTACTATAATTTGTTAAAGAAATATAAATAAAATATAATTAATTTATATCTAAAGACTTATTTAGTCTGATAGTTTGTGATCTATATCATATTATAGAGGTTATAGATTCTAATATCTTTCAATACAAAATAATTTTTAGGTTTTTTAGTTTCAAATTTGCATAGACTGTATATGTGCCCGTATATTTAAAACTACATGAACTTAATTGTATGAGATTTTATATGCAAAAGATCACTGCATAAACATATGCTGCCACATATACGGATCATGCAGCCACAATTTACAACACTGGTTTTTCTGGTGAGCATGTAAAGTTATTGTTGAATGTTTACAAGTTGGAGGAATGTCATTGTATATGATATCGTTTTAAATTTTCATGTAATTCCTTCAAATTTTGTTCATCAAAGTTAGTTTTTTGTTCCAGGAAAAATATTCGTAAAGATTACTAGGACATGCAATTGAGAACAAAGAAAACATCTCCATGAAAAACAAAAATCTATTGATTTGTGTAATTGTCAGGAAAAAAATGGAAATGTTCTTATTAAGCTAAATTATTGTCACCTGTATGCTCAATACAAAATTGGTACTCTTAAGCTAAACACTTGAGTAGATTTCCAGGAAAAAAATAAGGAAAAAATAATAAAACAACCAAAAAAAGGCTAAAAAAATACAGAGAAAATCCTGTTCCTAACTCATCATCTATAAACTATAATCAATTCTAAAACAACGACCACCCAACTAATGCACACAAAAAGTTGCATCATTTATTTAGGCACCCACAAAAAGTGCTCGAATTGCATCCTTGATATCTCGGTTAAATCTATGCTCAGAGAACCTCTGTGCACGGTTCCTTGCTGAAGAAGCAATCATCAGCCTATCTGTGTCTGACATCATCAGAACTTTTATTATTGCATGAGCATACTCTTCTATGGAATTGGCTAAGAACCCAGTTTGTTGTCCATCTTCTTCTAATACTATATCCATCCTAGGACCAGCCGAATTATGTGCTGGAGAATTAAAATTGAAATGATTCATGAGTTTGTAAGTGGTGATTCTTTATTGCTATATATATATATATATATATATATATATTTTCAGTACTGGTATGTAACTATGCATCATCACCACTTAATTGGATAGAAGTATTGCATGGAATTAGCATAACTCACCAATTGGAATGGCACCAGCAGCCATGTATTCCACTACGCTAATTCCAAAATGCTCATCAACCATCGAATGAAGCCCAGCTATAGCACCCCTTAAAAGTTTCACTAAATCCCTGATATAAATAATCAAAACCTATGTTATTGCTAAATTAATACATTTTCTCTTCGGGAAAACATAACAGTGACATTAATATTTGGATCACAAAGGTGAATATTCAAGATAAAATAGGTTATATTGACAACAAACTTATTTGACAACCGTGAGCAAACCGATCAATGGTCATCAAAACAAAAGAAACTAAAATTAATGACACTTTTTTCTATAGTTTAGATAGGTTGTGTATCAAATTTGATGGAGTTTGAGAACTAATTGGTCATCCATCAAACAGTTTGAAATTGACAGTTCAGTTTTAACCGGTGCTTGATTGGTGATCAAACGATTCCCAAGTCTAACCATATTTTTGATACACAACCTATCTAAACTGTAGAGAGCATATTTACCATTTCAATTGTGATAATTATTTTACCGGTTGTCACAATTGTCAAATAAACAAAATTGTCAATATCATCTCATTAGAAATATTGTTCAATTTTTAAAAATTCAAAATAAGTACCTGTACAATACATTACTATGAAATTCGACAAAATCATCCAAATGAAGTTCAGTGCATCTCTCTTTAAGCTTTTGCAACCTATTTTCATCATCTTTATTTCTACAGCTGCCAACAAACTGTAGCTTTGGTCTCTTTTTGATATTATCTAACTCTGACTCTGAACTAAGTCTCTCCAGAGCTAGTGCAAATGCCTCTAGCTGGAGCCCATGTGCCTGAAAATTATATGTATAGTTACAAATCAATTATTAGGGTCTTAAGTGTCTATCAGTTAGGTCCTCTATTAAAATTGATCCATTCATTCATACCAAGAGAGATGAATTGAAATGAAATGAAATTTAGCATGGTTTTAGATAAGAAACATTGACTTTAAATAAACAGAAAAGTTATGAGCACGAACCTTTTCTGGCCGAAATTGTGCAACAGATATAAAGATAGGCAGCTCAGCTGGCCTTTCCAGAGGAAGCATCTGGTTCAACAATAAGAAATCTAACAATTACTCTAAACAGAATTAAAGAGAAAAAAAAAAATAAGCCTCAACTGCTGATCATTTCATGTAACCCCGCAGACAATTTCAAAGAATGGAGTTTCATAGCATGTACCTGTAAAGATGAGGTGTCACAAGGTGGGTAGACCTTTCTGGTACGACCAGGTATCTTCCAAAGCTTTTCTATGTGGGATGCAGTCCATGATGAATTCACCACTGCTAGATGAGCACAGGACCCCACCAAACCATACAACCAACTGAATATCGAGTAATATATCACTTTACATCTTGATAGCCATACACTGTCATCATAAAGAGTTATACCTTGTCAGGAGGCCATCTTCCAATTCTAAATTTTTTTTCTGAAATAATTTGCAGAGCGTCTATTGATCTGTTATCTGTTTAATTACCCAGAAAAGCTAATCCATACAAGGGACTTGAGAGTACTGTACAAGAGTTTCATACCAATACTACACAGTATTCAATAACTGTTTTTTGGTGGACTGTCAAAGGCATAGCATTTATATTTTTCTCTTTGCTGGCTTTTGAGCTTTTTCCTTGGCTAATTATGAACAATTATCAGTAGTATGTAATTTACCTATCATGTTTCATATATGAAACAGGCACTTGTATGCCTTTTATTCAAAAATACTACACAGTATCAACAGGTCTTGGTTTTCCTTGTTTTTTTTTATTGCTATCACCAAATGTGTCGGTACCATATCTCGACTCAATCGTACCAGGTGAGCATACATAAGACCTAAACATATTAAAATTATGTCTCAACCTAATAAAAAACACAATAAATCAATGAGGAATAACAAATTAAATGTCAGCCGTACCTTTTGGCAATTAGAGGGTCATTATTATACATAGAGCTGCGACCAGTAACCCGCGCAACCATGTCAGAACTAATTGTCGGGTAGTGAGTGTAGCATATCACTTTACAACCAAACAAACGGGCTAATGGGTAAGTGAAAGCATAACCGCTTGTGTCAAAGTAAAATTCAGGGTTGTATTTGCATAATGCTTCCCATGAGAGATAAACTGACCCAAGGCTCTGTCCGATCATGGTAAACCGGGGATATGTTTTCTCATCAATCCATTTCCTTTTAAACAAGCGAATAACCTAGGAATTATTTATTCAAATAAGCTATCTCATTAAGAGCTATTGTAAAATGAGAAAAATAAAATACCTCTTGATTTTGCAGAGTTTTAAATTTTGATGAATTTATTACGTAGGAATTTCATATTTTTTTTAAATTTAGTTGACCTTTTGAAAAAAACTCACCTTGAGAGTTAAAATTAGTAACTAGACCACTATTTTCCATTGGTTCAGAATTATCACATTGAATGATTGAATAGTTGAGCCTAGAAACCTAAATTAATATGAGAAATGTAAAAAAAGTGTGGACCTGACCTTAGGTGCATGCAATAGGTCTACGCCAAATCTGTCTCGAGCACGAATGGAGAGGCTCTCAGACGAGGCATTGTCTCCGGTGAACACGGCACACTCTAAACCTGGATTCTCCTCTTGTATGGCCCGTATGGCACACCACAACACTCTTTCTCCACCTCCACCGTCGTTGGTGTATGGATGAAAGAATCCGATGGATTTCTTCCGATTTCGCCTTGACCATACTACGGTTAGAGAGAGCAAAAGGAAAGTGGCAAGTAGTATTGACAATATTGCAATCGCAATGGCCATTGATGGAGCTTTGGGGTCTGATCTGAAGTGCGAAATATTAACATATAAACAGAGGTTAACAGATAAACCATAGTTTCTGAATTCTGGAACAACAATCACCTTGTGTGCGGAAACCACTTCGAGGAATTGTGCCAGTATCACCTGCATTTTTTCCAGAAAGGAAGACCTTCCAGTGAGTGTTTTTCTTCCATTTCTAGCATAAAAGAGAATATTATAATTACTAGGACAACAATTAATAATAAAATTAAAGAAGTACCAAGCGATTGATTTAAAAGCTGGAAGCATGAATCTAAAAAAAAAAATTGTTCAAAGTACCTTGCAAGATCTGATCAATATTTACAGCCCTGCCACCAAGCGAGGCAGACAGGTTGGAGACGGAAGGAATGAACGGGAGCAGAGACGTCTTCTCTGGCGGATGAAAGAGAGTCGAAGGAGAAGAGGTGGAGGCCGCGAGAGAGAAGATGCGAAAGCGAATTTCTAGGTTTTTTCATCCGTCGAAGAGGAGCGAGAGAGAGGGGGAGGAGAAAATTCTCTGATCGGAACTCCAAGAGCGACGGGAATTGATTTCGTTGGAGGAGATTTGGAGAGAATTTGGCTCCGGCAAATTCCATCAAATTTGACGAGAATTGATTTTGACGAAAAAATCGACAGCGGCTTGTGTTTTCAAATAGGAAAATTTTATAAAATATACTTTCTTACAAAATTATTAAACAAAATATCCTTCTCCAAAACTTTTGATATAATATTTTTGTGGGCTCTTACTTTTTTTCTCTTTTTCCTTCCCTCCTACTTTCAAATTCGGTACAATAAAGATGTGCTTCAGAGGGAAAGAAACTCTTCATCAAAGGAAAGGAAGGTGACATGTCCTCAGTCCGGAACTGTCTGCGAAGTTCACTCCCTTCAAAAGTAAGGAGATCGGAGAGGAGAGGAAGAGAAACATGTCAAGAAAAACTTAACGTACAAAAGCACTGAAATCTATCTCCCTGATTCGGGATATAGAGGGAGTAACACGCGCTCGTCTTTCTTCACCTCTGAAGCACATCCTAAGTAAATTTGGACCATGTTTTTAACTTGACACAAATCTCAAAGCGGACCTCTATAAATATCTATAGACACTGAATTAAATTTGGCTCAGCTAAAATTAATCTGAATCATCTGTTTATATATATTGCACCTTAGGGTGTGCTCTAGACGAGTGGAATCGAGGGGAGGGGAAGGGAGAAACACAGGCGGAGGGAAGATTTCACTGGGCCCGTGGGTTCACTCTGCTTCAGAAGAGGTGAAATGGAAAGGGAACGAAGGAGAACGCTACAATGTAGAGGGAAAAGCTCTTTGAAATTTTGATGAAATCTGTCACCTTCAAATAGAGGTGAAGACGAGGTGAAATGGCTGGGTTATCTTTCCTTTTCTTTTCATTAATGACAATTCCTCTCTTTTTTGTAGAGCATAATCTTAAATACTTGAGATACAGACTCCCTACTCTCACTTCCTGTTCACTCCCATATATATTTTTGACACTTTCTACAGTTAAATTAATACTCTTTAAAAATCTCATGACAAAGAAGAAATTGTAGGTAGGTTTCATAATCTTTTTGTATTTGGCATTTTTTTTTCTGGCACTGGATATACAGTTTGAATATCATATATCATGGTTCGATTATCTATTTGGATCATGACTTTCTCCCTTTTTTGCTTTTTATTTTTTATTTTTAACAAGTCATGTTCACTTCTTTTTTTAACAAGTCATGTATTATATAATAATCAAACTTATATGAATATGTGGAAAAGCGAGATACATCATGATCCCATCCCTTTAATTTGTTTATTATTTTCTATCACTTGGTTCGAATCCATTTAGCAACATAATGCCTTTTCTACATATTTGTTTGATATTGCATAAATATGATTTATGTTTATTATTTTCTATCATTTGGTTCTAATCCGTTTACCTACATAATGCCTTTTCCACATATTTGTTTGATATTGCATAAATCTGATTTATGTTCAGCTCGACCATGTTACCAGTACTCATGCATTCTCCTTCCACTATAAAACATAACCTAAGTAGAGAAATTTATAATAATAAGAATTATTTTTCGGAATTTTGACTGAAAATAAAAATAAGTGGCAGACTATTTGTTGACCCATCAACCTGAATCATTTCCTTTGTAATATATGTTTTAATTTAATTTTCTGTAGTTGCATGTTGGTCTGATGCATTCCGTTCTTTGTTTAACCCTATCAGGCTAGCACCATTCATTACCAGCATATAACTCACAGTTAGGCTTCGTTTGCTGTTTTGAATCTTTTGATAAATTGAAAGAGGGACTCATGCATGTTTCACTTTTTTATTATAATTGAATGCTTGAACTGGTGTCTTGCTCTCTATCTGTGAACTGTTCGGCGTTCTCACTGGTACTGTTCGAAGGCCTGATAAAAATCCGAGAAAACACATCAGCACCTAAAAATAACTCTCGAGATAGAAAAATGTTGTTTTTGGACGGATTCTGGGCCATAAAAAACAACGGTTTTCTATCTATCTATAAAATTAGTAAAAGAATTTCAAAAAATATAAAATTTAGTCTCCAAGCACATTTCAATATGAATATCATGTTAAGCGGTTCAAATTGACTGTTTGATTTTCGAAAAAAAAAAACATATGACCATAAAATAAAACAAGATCTTTATTTCACAACTCAGCATCAGAGATGGATCACGTTGATCAGGAAAAGACAATACTCTATTTTAGAATTTGAAAATTAAATTTGATCCAGAACCCTTTGCCCACCTCTAGAAATGAAATTGCCCTACCCCTGTCCAGTCAAACTTCGAATTTCTCAGCCCAAACTCAAAGAAATGTTACAGTCCATTTTATGACTGTCGCAGCCACTCTGAAAGAAAGAAAGCGAATCCCTCTGCTCTGTGTCGCACATAAGGAAAAGGCCCAAGGGCATTCAATTCCGACAAAAAAAAAACATAGAAAAAAAATAAGAGCGAAAAAAGAGATAATTTTAGGGACTGTTTCATGAACTAAAAAATTATACATTCCACTATGCCTTTGCCATTAACATAGATTTTCTTTAATTGCATACAATTCATGATTTTGAACAAACCAAGTAAAATGAGAGATAATTGTCTGTCTCAACATGATATCCATTTAGCAATTATTTATTTAGATGGAATTGAAATAAAAGATACCAAAATTACCTCAAATATTCAACTAGTAGAGCTCTCATACCAATAATATGTTATAAAATAAATAGAAAGAAAAATAGACAAGATAAGACAAAAGTATAATGGATGGCAAAAAAAAATTATTTATATATTTCTTATGTGTACAATACAAGATTACAAAAGTTCTATTTAAAAGCCATCTAAATTAATTACAATAAAAAAATGAGAAAATGAATTTCAATATTAATGGAGTATGAATTTCAATAGTAATGCAGTGGAGAAATAAATATTGATAGTCATGAATATCTACAATAATAATTTTATTCATAACATATAGATCTTTATAACAAATCCAATGGTTGTTAAGTCTAATTACTTAACTCCACCTACTCTGCATCTTCTTAATGGTCCCCAATCAATTCAACCGTTTATTCATGTGCATTAAAGTGCCAATAGGAACTGCACATGCCATGTCTTTCTTATATAAATGCAACATTGGAAGTCAATAATTCAATATTCATTATTATTATTTTTTTGACAATGTTGCTAGAAGCTACCAAACCAAAATATAAAACAAAAATAATAATAAAAATTACATTCATTACCTCTCCTTACAGCCTTTGATATCTATCTCAATTTGCCCTTGCAAATTTCATCCACAAAATTCCCTCCTCATTAATTCGATTAACTAAATTCATTGAAGGCGACACCTTACTCCTTCACTTCCACACAAACCACATAGTTATGCTAAATCATACAATCCAACCTCTTTCATTTTGAATTCCAGCTAACATAATGCTTAGACCTAGACAATCTAGCTCAATAGAATCTCCTAACACTATTAGTCTATATCCCAATTAGACAATCGGTTCCAAATAGACCTTGCATAAGCACACTCAAAATTTAAGTGGTTAGCAGTTTCACAAGCACACGTAGTGCAGAGAACACACGGCAGCTCACAGTGAATTCCCCTTTTATCCATTTGATCATGCGTGAGAATTCTTTGTTTCAATGCCAAGTAAACAAATATTCATTACTCCTGTTATCTATATTCATTACTTCGTTACATCTGCAATGAAGCTAATGCTCCTCCTCCTGTTATCTATGCCATGTCTTAGCCATTGCAAAACACATATAACATCAATATTTAGCTTCGGCGACTCATACACCGATACAGGAAACATACTTATTCTAGGGTCACGGAATCTGACACCTGGGCCAGTTGTGTCAGGTTACCCACCTTATGGTATGAACTTCTTTCATCATCCAACCGGTCGCAACTCTGATGGGAGATTGATACTGGATTTCATTGGTAAGAGCTATTTTTTTGATATTTCATGCAATGCAATTAATCAACAACATTTTATTCATTATTGTTGTTTGCAGTACAACTAAAACATAAGGATTAAACAAATCAAAGGGACAGTTATACTCCAAAAGCTTGGCATAGATATTTGTTTTTGTTTTTTTCCCATTTTTTTTATTTCACATATGCATGTTAAGTGAAAGAAGTTGGGGAAAAGGATCGAGGTTTCATATTAATTCTCTGCGAAAGACACCGAAATCAGCAGCATCATAACCATTCATTACAGCATCAGATGATATGAAGTCGATGGATCCTTGGGAAAAAAATGGGGGCAAAAGAAAGGATATTTGACACTTTATGGATCTGTGAAAGTCCAACAATTTGATCATACATGAAAAAATGTTGATCTGACAAATATGCATTGCGTACTATGAAAATCTCTTTTATTAATTTTCTTCTTTTCTTTGTGGTCTTCCTGTGCAGTTTCTAATATAAATGTTCCTATCTTCTACTTTTCTTGATCAATTTAATTTTAGGGATTGTTTCATGAACTATTTACTTTTCGCTATCAAGGAGATAACATTTAACTGCAATAAATAAAAAATTATACATTAATTCCACCGTACCTTTGCCATTAACATTATTTTATCAATTGCATACAATTCATGAATTGGGACAATCCAAATAAAATGAGAGAGAATATTGTTAAGACTATAAATTAGTTTTAATATTGTTTTATCTAATCAGCCCAAGCATTTGATCTACCGTTGGTTCCACCATACTTGGCTCACAATGGAAGCTCTCAGCATGGCATGAACTTTGCAGTTGGCGGTGCAACGGGACTAGACTATTCCTTCTTTGTGAAAAACAATATGACATTTCCTTTTCTTTTAAATACAACACTAAATGTTAAACTTGGATGGTTCAGGGAGTTGAAGCCTTCCCTTTGCACTTCATTTGAAAGTATGTATCTCTGTTTTAAAGTTGTATCACAGGAAATTTGAATTAGTCAAGTCATCAGGCGGTTGATCGCCTGGTAAAAGCATGGTGTTAATTCATGATAGCATGTGAGCAACCGTTTATATACAAAGTATAATAGTTCAGCGAATTGACCTAACCAATTATGTGAGCAATCGTTTACATAAGCAAGCACACTCTCATCAATTATTTAACGAATTAATCTTTCATTTTACTATTTAGCTTGCAGGAAATTCTTTCGTAAATCACTCGTAATTGTTGGAGAATTTGGTATAAACGACTTTGTCATTGCATTTTTTGCTGGGAAATCCTTTGCTGAAGTTAAAAGCTATATTCCATCTCTTGTTAAAGTCATTTCAAATGCAGTTGAGGTTATTATTGAATTATCTTTTCCTCTTATTTTCCTCTTCTTTTATTGGTGTTGTCACTTATTTTAATGTTTTCTTCTATAAGTTCTATTAAATATAACAGAACACTGTAAACTCAGTGGTACCGTTCAATCCCTTAAATTTATTGTATTATTGTAGAGACTAATCTGGGAAGGAGCATTAACTATTGTGGTACCAGAGAATGTGCCATATGGGTGCTTACCAATGATTCTTTCGACACACCAGAGCAAAAATGAAACAGATTATGACACTCATACCGGGTGCCTAAGGAAATACAATGAATTGTCACTGTACCAAAATAAGCTCCTGCATAAAGCCGTCAATCGGATTAGGTTAAAATACCCGCACGTGAGAGTCATCAATGCAGAGTATTATCGTCCCATAACAGATATGCTCAAGTCCCCTAAGAACTTTGGTATGTTATCTTTTACCATTAATGTTGTAGGATTAAACAATAGCTTCGTAAGTTCCTCTTTCTTACCAAATTTATTAATCTGGAATTAAAAACAACATGTGTGAAGTTATTTCCGGATCAATTTTCATTATTTATCATTATACTATAGGATTCATAAACACACCACTACGAGTATGTTGTGGAGGAGGAGGTCAGTATAACTACAATGTAAGCAAGGGATGTGGCATGCCGGGTGTAAGCGCTTGTCAGGATCCATCAACTTATCTGAATTGGGACGGGACCCACTTAACAGAGGCTGCTGCTCGCTTCATTGCCCAAGGTTGGCTTAGAGGTCCTTATGCTGATCCACCTATTTTAGCTGCAATTCACACTGAATTACGTAAACCATTGAGTCATGAAAAAAAGTTACCAAACAATATCCTAAACAATTATTCCATGGGAGAGGATCTATCTCTGGTACCAACCAGATACTTGGATGATATTTAGTTCAGAGTAGATTCTGAAATTGTTTTGTTTTCAGAGCTGAATAATTATGAAGATCTGGAATCGAATGAATTTCTTTTGCTAATAGTACAATCATTATATACTGAATTAATCACTTCGGGCACAAAAGCTACTTAGCTACATATGATGCAAAATTCTAAATATTCATTATACACAACATAACACATTAAAACATGCATGCAACTTAAATATAAGCATATGGTACGAATAATCTTTCAGAATAGCATGTTACAAAATAATACTTTACTTAATTAAAAGTGCAAGTGTATACTTTAAGGACATAAGTGTCATTTTTACTCAAATGAAATCATCTCTTGAATGATGTATACTTTCTAATCAATAATTTGAGATGAAGTCAATTATTCTTTATTTTGATTCTGATCAACTAAGTTTGATTAAAATTCATCTCTATTGAATTGAAATCAATTGAACTCAAAATTTATTGTGTTCCGAAAGGAGATAAAAGAAAGAATGTTAAATTTCTATAAAAACATTAGATATTAAGATGTTTTTTATGGAGAAATTAGATACTTTAGAAGTTTTCAAGATACACTAGAAATTTTCTATTTTTTTAAGGGAAAATTTCTAGTGTCCATTGAAACTTTTAAAATAGTCAATTTTATCATGAAAAAGTCATAATATTTAATATTACATATATAAAAACTTCACATACTTTTTTCTATCCTTATTTTATTTTTTAACCTTTATTAATGTAATTTAAAAATTAAATTAACCAATTTACCGCTTAATTTAATGGAGGTATCATTTATTCTAATTGTCTTCTTCCACTTCTCCCCTCCCCTCCCCTCCCCCATGCTAAAATGCTTCAAGTTACCAACGTCACAAAATGAACAGAGAAAAAGATGGAAAAGGTGTGAATTGAATTAGGCCTGCAAACGAACCGAACCAAATCGAATCTACCCAGGTTCGAATTCGAATTCGAAATCAATTCGAATCGAACCCAGTTCGAAATTGAAATGATTTCAAACCTAACATGCCAATTCGAATTCTGTTCGATATAATTCGAACCAGTTCGATTTAATTCGAAATTAAAACAATTCAGTTAAATTTAAATTATTTAATTTATTAATAAAATAATCCATATTCTGATCCAACAATTTCAATAGGAGAAGGATACTCGGTATAAAACCAAAACCCAATTCTTATTCCTCATCCGGATCAAAACCCAGTCAAGTGCTTTGTATTGATGTTTTCAGCTTCTTTTATAAGCTCTCAAGGGATGCATTTTTTTGAGTTTGAGGTGTGGGACTAAAAATAATTGATTGTACCGGAGTCATCAGTCATCACGCTGTTTCTTCCCCAGGCGCCGAATTAATGCTGAGTATTAATTCAGTTGCACGTGGCGCACAGAGACAGCGAGACAAAAAAGTTATTTGGTTTACTGGCCCGAATTTGGTCTACAGGCCCGGTTTTGAAAGTATTTTGGCGCACAAGCAAAAAAAGTTACATGTGGCGCACAACGACAGCATGTCTCTGTGGAAGCGGAACATTTCGAACCAAAACAATTTCGAACCCAAAAAAAATTCGAACCTAATCGATTCGAACCTGCGCTAGTTCGAATTCGAATTGAAGTAATTTCGAATTGAACTAATTTGAATTAATTTCGAACCGAATTACTTTCGAATCGAATTTTTTTTGAACTTTTTCGAATCGAACTCGAATCGAATCACGAATCTCGAATTTTTTGTGCACCCCTAATTGAATGTGTTGATTAGCTTCAATTTGTGAACTAGACGCAAGAACAGCTTTTGGCATATTACAACCGCTGTTCTGGCTTGTATTCATTCAAATTTTCTTTTGTGAATTATTGGAAAAAAAAGACAACAAAGGAAAGAAAAAGATGTAACCTCCTTGGCTTTAGGATTAGAGGGGGCAATTTCTTTGGTGGTTAATTGTGGGGTTTGTGCTCCCCCAAAATTGAATACATATGCCCCTCCGTGTAGTCTTTGGTCACTATATGTGAAAATACCCAATGCACCATGGTGGCATTCGCCGCACCAATCCGTCGCCAAAATGGTTGAATGAAATTGTAACTTGCATCCTAGAATCCGGCGAGTAATTGTCACCATGACTGACCAACATCACCTCATATGGTGCATAAAGTAATTGTTTGAGAATTTTTTTTTTTTTTTTAACATTGGTAGCAGCTACCAAATTACAAGAATTAAGATGTGTTTAAAACTACAACAGCCAACTAAAAACTCCAAAAAAAAAAAACAAACAAAACTACACAGTATTGTCCATTCCAGTATGCCTCCGACCAACTCCTGAGCAATGCCTCGTTTGAGATGGCTATGGCATGTGGAACCATAATTGCATCAATTAACCCATCGGTATAGTGGGATAGTGAGCAGTAATGATCGACCCAAACATCACGTGCACTGTAGAGAGAAATGCCATCGCTGTCGGATTTTATTCTCTAGCCGTAGTGAATTGGAGAAGACCGAACATTCGCATTGTTGGCTTCTAGGAATGTTGTTGTGTCAGCAGAATTTTAGTTACTTTCTTGCCTAGTATAATTAATTTTAAATCATTTTGGCAATGAATTGGTTTTTAATGGAATCTACCCTTGGTTATTGCATAATTTTTCATGTTGAAATTAAGGAATAAAAAAAAACTTTCATTTTTGGAGGCAATCAGCAATATCAGCTTTGATTGCTGACAAACACATAACGAACTAAAAAATGCAATTCTTTCTGTGCACCACACAAGTTTATCTCAGCTACAAATTGTGATTTTGGAGTGTTAAATACATACTGCCATTAGACACATTGGTACCTGTAATCGTGAGGGGTCTAGAGTAACACGGAGACCTGGAGTTGTCGTATGTAATGGAAGCACCTGCAAAATTTGAAGGTACGTCATACGTGACACTTTTATTTAAATTTAAAAGCTATATTGATTAATATAATTCATCCATAATTATCAACATTTTATAAGGGTGGGCGAACCGGAGTCAACACAGCCTCACTGCTTGAATGTTTAATTTTTTTTTAGAGAGTGGTAGAATTACAAAACATACTGTTTAGAAAGATAATAACCGCAAACAACTTAACAGCTAGCTGCACCATAATTTACCAAAATACACAAAAACCAAATGAAAACATAAACACAAACCAAGCATCAGTAATCAAGCAAATTCCAGTCAACATCTTCTTCATTCAAGACAGCGCCAGACATTAGATTTAGCTGGTTGTCAGGCCCAGAAACCTCCCTGATACTGGTTAAAGACAACTCTTGAACTGGCGCCTCCTCCGCCATGAACACCAGAACCTCCACCGCCGTTCCATAAAGGCAAACTTTATTACGTTCAAGCCAAATAGTTCACAGAACTGTCCCTCGTAATAATTCAATTATTAATATGTCCTTAAAAGAAAGAACAAATCAAACATCTAGGGGCGGATCTACTGTAGCACAGGGGGGGTCAGCTGCCCCCCGCTGGATTTTCAAAAATAGTGCTAAAAATCTGCTTTTCGGACCTCTGCCCCTCCCTGGAATTCAAATTGCCCCCCCCCCCCCCCCCCCTTGCCTCCCTTTAGCCTATTCTGTAATTTTAATAGACGGAATGGAGTCCATATAAACTCTGAGCGAAACAAATTAGTGGAGCCCAAATAGGCGCTGATCTCAAATAGCGAAAATTAGTTGAACCAAAATATTAATTTTTTTTCAAGTAGTTTGGAATTTTGATTATATTGATTGGTATTTTTTTGTTATGTTGAATTGTATCCAATAAATTATTGGGTTTAAACCCGATAAGCTATTTGCATCCGATTATTGCCCCGTCCTGACAAAAATCCTGCATCCGCCCCTACAAACATCCAGAGATCACTAATGGAATGATATTGAAAAAAAAAAAAAACTCTTCTCTTTTTTTACTACCTACTTGTCTCGAAGATGAGAAGATCCTTGAGAGGGCCCAATTAGCTTTATATATTTGTTATTACTGATAGCACGCTTTTACCGAGAGAAATAATTCGTTAGAGATACTTCGGGCGCAATGAGATCAACCCAAAGGCTCTATATTATGTTTGTTACCAAGTACCAACAGCACGTTTTTACTCGGATAAATAAATTAGATTGCTAAAGACCTTTACCCAATTAACTATATACATTCGTTGCCTACGGCCCATTCTAAAAATATATATATATATATATTTGTTATCAGTTATCACTGATAGCACTAGTTCGCTAAAGATACCTCGCGATGAAATTTAATTAATTAAACCTAGTATATCGGCTGTTATTATGTAGCTTGCATCTCTCAATTCTCACATATCGGATGCCCTGCATATCGCAAATCATTACCTTTGCACTGTTCATCTGAAGCTGAACAAACTTCCAACTTGAACAATTTTCAAAAAGAAGGAAAACAACAAAAGTTTCTTTAAAAGAAGGAAGGAAAACAACAAAAGTTTCTTTGAAAGGAAGGAAGGAAAACAACAAAAGTTTCTTTAAAAGAGCAGTTATGCAAGTGACGCCCGTGAATTCGGATTATCTGAAACATTTTTCTGTAACGGACTATGTCACAATCTGATTGTTTGGTTACTTGGTAAGTTGGTATAATGATAAATTTGAAATTTAAATACATTAGGCGATATTTAAAATCATGATTGAGATATAATGCTATATCTAGCTTAAAAATATTTTATTATTTTATAATACAAAATAATCAGCTGATCAGGAATGCCGAATGCAGGATTGGAATTTCTATAGGCGCATTTCTCAAGGGACGGGATCACGGGATCCAATCAGTACAACACCGCTTTCATACACCATTTCTTCTGTTAGACTGACCATTGGGTCCCGGTGTATATCTAACAAAAAGATAACTACTTTCATTGTCTCTTTAATTAGTATTTACCTCATTAATTAATAGTTCCCGTATTTAATTTCTTTGTTCTGCTCGCTCGCTCGCTTTCTTCTTGTCTTTTCTAGCCCCACTGTTACGCAAACCCCCCTGCCTTCCCCTATAAACCTCCTATCTCCTCCTTTCTCGACACCCCAAATCAAATGGCCAAAGCCGATTCGAGCCATAGCGAATCCGGCCGTAAAATCGCGAGCGAGAACGCAAGAGACGACTCAGATCTCCCGCCGGACTCTGTAGTTGTCCCTATTTCGCAAGAAAACATCTGGCAAGATTTCGGCACCGCTTACGACAGTGAAGATTCGACCAGAGCATGTACGAATCCGAAATCCAACTCCAACCCGTTTCCTTGGTCTAAAACTGGCTCCGCTTCCAATCGGGTCGCCGCCACGAATCTCAATTCTACGCCAATCATCGCTCTACCTGGCAAGACCCAACGGGCCGGATTCTGTCACCGTCCGCCATCAATCTTTCCTAGAGGTCGCAATACCGGGTCCAAGAAGACTGGTCTGGCAGATTCTGAACCCGGTTCACCAAAGGTCTCCTGTTTGGGGCATGTTTTATCCCAAAGAGAGAGGGGAAGGCGTAGGATACAGAGACAAGAAAGAGGAGAGACAGAAAAGAAGAAAGGGGTTTCGTGCTGCGGTGGCTTCAAATTAAAATTACATCGTGGCGGCAGCAACAAGAAGAGAAGAGAGCCTAAAACGGAGGATACCGAAGTCCGGCAGCCACCGCCGGAGAAACCTCAACCATCTATGGTGGTAGAAGTCAGGAGATCTACTTTGGAGGAAGTTCAGCAACCAGAGAAAGAAGAAACCAAGCCAATCCCAGAAGATGTTCAACCATCGCCGGAGAAGTCGGAGGTGGAGGCTGCACCTCCGGCGATTTCAGGGATGAAAAGGTTCTCTTCGGGGAGGAGAGCTGCGTCGTGGGGTGATGACGTGGTGGCTGAGAATCAGGGGCAGGAGGCCCCAAAAAGCGATTGACTTGGCATGAGGCGTGGAAGTGGGGACCACGCTGACTTGGCTGAAGGTTTGGGTTTGAAATTCTTCTTTTCTGAGGTTTAATTTTGTGATTTGTTATCCTTTTTTGTTAGGTAAGAAATATATTTTCTTTCAGGACCTTTTCAAATTTTTCATTAGATATTACAAACTGATGGCGATTTCGGGTGGTTTTGTATAAAGGTTTGTGTATATAATTTGGATTGTTTAAAGACTTCTATTTCTACGAGCAGGTGGGAACCGGGAATTGCTTGCCTTTATCTTTGATTATGGAAAAAAAAAAACTAGAAATGTGAGTTAATGTCAAGGAAAATTTGAATCGTCAGTGACATTAACTCACATTTCTAGTTTTTTTTGCTTGTCTTAACTAATATTTGGAAGCAACCGGGAAAGTTTTTTTTGCTTGTCTTAATCGTCACCCTCCGAATCTGTCCACTTGTTGCGGGCCCACTTGTTGATGTGTATCTCTCGCCGGTTGCTTCATTGTTCATTAAAAATTAGTTATAACTAGTTAATTATTAAGTGACTTTATTTATTTAATAAAGTAATTGTTGTGTTAATAATATAGCAGTCTAAAATTTACAGTTTTAAAATTATACTAAATGAACTTTTTCTGCTGTGAACATAAAATAACTATATTATATATTTATAAGTAGAGGGATCCATCTACAACATTTGTAAATTATAACATGTTACGACAATTCGGTTTCCTAATTTTTGTAGTCTAAACAGTCGATCCAATTCGTTCAACATGATATCTATATTAAAATGTGCTTTGATATCAAATTTTATATTTTTTTTGAATATTTTTACTATTTATTAATTATTTTGCAAAAATGTTGTTTTTAGATAATTTTGGACTACTGAAAAACAACAGTTTTGTAAAATACTTAATAAATAGTAAAAAAAATTAAAAAATATATAAAATTTGTTCTTCAAACATATTTTAATATATATATCATGTTGAACGGTTTGAATCAATTGTTTGAATTTTAAAAATTACAAAACTAAATTATTGTAAGATATTGTAACTTACAAATATTGTAAGTAGATCCCTTCTCTTATAAGTAATATGATTTGTTAGTTAAATATAATTATATGCTAGTTAAAATGTCATATTTGTTGATATCATAAAATTAATTGAGTCTGATGGATAACATATTTGACTTGTCTTTTCATTTGGTTCGTCTGAAACTGATGATGACCAAACATATAAGCTTCGTACAATATAACAAGAGAGTCTATGCTATCATATGACGGGTTAGTTTGTAACACTGATTAATAATTTTATTTTTAAAATCTTAATAGTCGATTCGAACTGTTCAATATGATTTCTATATGAATATGTATGTACAAACTGAATTTTATATCTTTTATAATTATTTACAATTTTGTAAGATAGCTAGAAAATCACTTGAAAAAATAGTATAAAAATTCTAAAAAAATATAAAATTTGGTATGCAATTACATATTCATATGAAAATTATTTTGAATGTTTCGAATCGATTGTTAAAACCTTAAAAATGAAAATATTAAACTAAATCGTCATATGCATAGTACCATAGACTCACTCATATGACAATTAACTTGTCTTTTCAATTATAAATTTATGCAAATTTAAATGATGTATGAATGATTGGCAAATATATGTGTCCAATTAATTAGTAGTGCTCATTCATAATATTTAACTAGATATTATGAATATTAACTAGTTAAATTTTAAAAATTGAGATCTAATAGTTAAAATATAAAATAGGTGGACAGTGAATAAATATGATTTTGATGGATATTTAGAGAATAAATATGATTGATGGCATTTAGATGAATTCTAACGAATAAGTATATTTCAACAATCTAGAAAAAGTGGAACCGATCATTAACAAGTTGTTTATTATTTTTTCATTTAGAGGATCAAATGAAAACGTGGAAAATGTGTCTGCCTTTATTGCAAATTAATTTGATGGCGATAACTTCAAAGTAAGAAATTAAGGTGAAAGAAGATGATTTTAACGCAACTATATTACTAACTTGCTATGCTCGCTAGTGGTTACATAACCCATTACTGTCTAATTTACTATTACAGCTGTGTAAAAACCAACGCGAAAAACTGTAATTTATATCTTATCCATAATCCATAGACAATAATCGAGTCTACTGAGGTCATTTCTTTTAGTTCAGACGGCATGATACTCTGGAATAATCTAAAAACGCATGCAGATTAAATATTAATTATTTTATTATCCATAAGCCCGAGTATCGTCAAATCATGCTGCTAAAACGTGTTCTTTTTTTTTCAGAGTTGATCTGACTGCAACTCCGTCTCTCGAATCTCTCTCAATTCGGGCGCTTCTTTTTGTTCTTTTCTTTTTGGCAACACATTTGGTTATTATTGTAGATAATTGATAGTGTAGTATAGAAATCAGGTAGAAACAACCACAAGTTATTGAACCCGTATTCTCTAAGTTATTGCACAATTATTGCAGAGTATCACTTACTTTATGGTTTGAGATTAAATCTCAACTGGTTTGGAATTCGGATCACTGTAAGGGGCTATATTTTTGAGTTTTGAGATTCGTGCCAAGTTAAAAAGTACGGTTCAGATCTAATAATTGTAAAAATTTTCTTTATCAGGTATTGGAGAGGATGTGAATTCCAAGTTATTGGGGTGAGGGTGTGTGTGTGGAGGGTGATTTCAAGTGTGAAGACAACTATTTAATACTATTTAGGGATGTTGTTGTGTTTGAACTTTGAAATTTTCGATTGGATTTTTTTTTTTTTGTAAATATTAGACGTTAGAAGGTTTGTTCTCATCTGTATCTAGAAAAAACTATTTGTTATAATTGAAATGAATTTTCTTGAAAAATTGTTTGTGCCACTCTAGACAAATCTAAGATAAAAAATAATAATCAAAGTTTTAATCTTGAAGTACTAAACAGAAAAAGGATTTAAAAAAAAAATGTAAATATAGCTAAACGGTGCATTGTACTCTCGGTCCTTTTTTGTGTAGTATCGCCCCCCATTTAATTACATTTTCTTTTTTTATTAAAAGTATGTTTAGCATCATTTTGAGTGAGAGAATTTCTGTGCAATCCATTTTCTATATAATAACGGGAAGTTTCTTTTTTTTGTAAAAGCTATAACTAAAAAAATTAGCTCTAAACAAAATAATGTTTTATATTTTGTTTACAATTACCCCTCCCCCAGATTTTGAGTGTTAGTGGTGATCTATCAGTACGGATCGACTTTGTCTCTCCCTGAAATTATGTTTGCCCCCCTCTGGATGTTTGATTTGTAATTTGGGTTAAATTTAGTGTTAAAATCAAAATACATTTCTTGAATTATGATTAGTAATTAGAATTATAAGTTAAAGCATCAGAAATTATGAGTCAGAGCATTAAAAAATATAAATCAAAGCATTATTTTTTTATAAAGTACTTAATTAGTTAATGGGTTTAAATTAAATAAGCTATTTAAATCCGATTCGATATCCCCTCTCAAAAATCTTAGGTCCACCTCTGCATAATCGTCGATCATATAGCACAAATTTGACCCTCAAATATGCTGATAGAGAATGCATTTGTTGTGCTGTGGAAATTTTATAAAAACAAAAAAAATATCCTCCATGTAGCTTGCTTTATAGTGACAAATTCGTTTTTATATAATTAGGAAATAGTCTGTTTATATATAAATACAAATAATATATCATAATAGTGACATTTTTTTTGTTATGTAAATAAATTATAAATTTTATTAATAATTTTGAATAAACAGTGTGTTTTACTAGGTCATTGATTACCGTGGCGGAGTCATGTTGATTGAAGGAATGGTGTTAATTAATTCTAATTATTATTATTTTGAAAAAAAATTATACTTTATGTCTTATTTTATATATAATTTAGAGTAAAATATTATAAGTAGTAATTATTATTTACTTTTAAACTCTATAACTTGAAATTCTGACTCAATTCTTGATTAATTGTAAAAAAAATAAAAAATGTGTTAACCGTAATAGAATATAATTCAGGAATATATAAATATAATACGAAAAATATTTTCAAAACTTTGTTATTGTAATGATTGTCAGAAGCCGTGTAAGGGTGTGTTTCTATGATGTAGGCATGTACCATCCTTCTTGGAAAAACAAAGGGAGATAAGACTACAGTTGAAAAGGATCCAAAAAGTGATAGACCCGAATTGTGAAAACGAGTCAACAGCGATTGTCAAAAATTATCGATGGAATCAGATGCCCATTGAAAGCTGAAAGCCTGAAACACCAACTAACCCAATAATTTTAAAAAAATATATCATATTGATGATTAATTTTGCGAGATTTTTGTTTATCAATTTCACGAGTTTATGAACAATTATTGAGCACCAAATAAAAATTTCCGATGTTTGGTTGGAAGTTAGTGCTCTAAATGTTTTTCTCAACTCGTCCAGCTCTTTTGTTAGATGGTTATAAATTTGATAATTTAAATATAATTTGGCAATTATTGAAGTCCTATTTTGCAAGATTGCAATCCTTTGAAAATTGAAATCTAATTGGTTGATTTGTAAGTCCAACAAATCAACGACCAAATACAAGATAAAGAAGCTTCCGCGCGTCTAGGTTTCCATAAAAATAAAAATGTACAAAAAAGCATTCAAGTGTAATAACTATCTAGATTATTCTAGACTCTAGAATCTTTATTCGCAAGGATATTATTTCCACAAATCGATTGATGACGTCACGGATGGAAGTAGGCCCCATGTTGAATTTATTTTATTTGTTTATTCTAATTTCAGCTTTCAAGTAAGGTATCCTGTCAATTATCAACCACAAACAGAAAAAAGAGCCCGTCAGTCTCAGTCCGTGTCGGTCGCTGTGCGGAAATTTTTTTATTTAAAAATAATAATATAAATAATATAGAAAATGGATAGAAATGATTTAGTTTCTTTGATATACTGACCTACTTTATGTATTCTGTCACAAAAAATCTTTCCAGCCACTGTGTTATTTCTAATGAAACAGTCAGTGATGGATCTGGCTATTACACTATCAGTGTCATTTCAATCTATACAATATTAATTTCAAAATCTATCGAATCAATTTTAAACAGTGAATTCAAATTATTCGACCTGATCTGTTTTATTAGTTGTGCATTTATATGTAAAATTTATAATATTTTAAATTTATTTTTTATCAAGTCAAGCGGTTAAATGTGTGAGTTTTAAGTTAATTTTAATACATTCATTTTTCAACATTTTTACCACTTGATTTGATACTAAAATAACTTGAAAATATAATTTTTTTTTTTTTGCATGTAAACGTATCACTCATAAAGTAAATTGATTTGAACGGTTTGAATTAGTCGTTTAAAGTTTATTCAATTAATTTTGAAGTTATTGTCATGTGACACTGATGTCATACTAGCCAGACTCATTATTGATTTGATTTTTCTGAAACACTCTAAAAAACTGAATTAATAATTCAGTTTTTTTTTTTATGAAATCAAAATTCTCAAATAATTCTCAAATAATTCATTTAATTTTTTTAATAAATTTCTATAAAATAAAAATAAAAATTCTGTGTTGTGCGGGAGGGGCAGAATTTAGATAATATTTTGAGATTGAATGTGTATAAATTAATTCCGATACAATCGAACTATGTATTATATGGTTGCCTGCGAATCAGTAGAAAGATATAATGTTTAGGTTTATTAAAAATTGTTCGTAAAATTGAGATATAAAACAAGTATAATATTTAAATATTTGTCAAATTTATTTTATTCATCAATTTATTAGAAATACTACCGAATAGAATAATAATACGGTATTAAAAAAAACATTAATATGTTAATAATTTAGAAAACCACAAGAAGAAATTTTCTATGAAGAAAATTACAAGGAAACTTAGACTTCAATATTTAAGATGCGTTAAAAACTGAAAACTGAAAACTGTCTACATCAGTTATTTAATTATATTATGTTAACTACTTATAAAAATGTGAAGATATTATTCTCAAAACGCCAAGCCAACCAAACATGCACCAAATTAACCTTTTCACGAAACAAGACATAACTAAAACAAATCTAAATTTGAAAATCAAAACTTAAAATGCATATTGTATGAGTGAGATTTGAATCTTGAGTCTTCATAATTATAAATTAATGTTCTAACCACAAAGCTACGTGCACACATTTGATATCTTATAAAAAGGACTAAACAATATATAAACATAAAATAAAAATTAAATTTAAATATACATCCTTACATAATAAGAATTTGCATAACTGATACATTAGTTTAAACGTTGGATCCATTTAAAATATCTCCACTTGTTTCAAATATCACTTAGTTATATTTTTTACCACTTCTCACTTCTTAAGATTTTTAGTTATTGAAACAATAATTCTAATTTACTTCTAACGATTAGATCATAAATATAGAAATTTCTACAGTACTTTCACCGGTTTAAATTACATTATGGTAGGTGAATTAAATTTTCAAATAACATCACTAAACATCGAATTGATATTATTAATACATCTTGAGTATTATTTAGTATTGCATTTAATGCGGTCAAATCAAGTATAATATCAGATTGAAATTGTAATTTTTGTAACGATTGTCTTTTTTTTTAAAAACCTTCGCAGAAGCTGTGAAGTCGTGAGGGGAAGTCAAACTCTTAACCTTTGCGTACAACAACTCTATAATTTTTTTCTAGCCAATTGTGCTAACCTCTTCTTTCTTTTTGTAATGATTGTCAATTTTATAATGTTTAACCAAAAATTACTAAGATGATAACGACAATAGTAATCATAGTTAAGAAGTTAGTGATAATTAGATTAAAATACCACTAATGTCATGATAGTTGAACTTTAAAAATTAATTTCTCATGTACTCGAGTTATTCAATTTCCTAATTTCTCATGTAGTACTCTTCATCATATCTAATATGTCCTCTATTTTTTCTCCTCTTTCTTATTTGGTTAAAAATTAATTATTCATAGTTAATGAGTTATTTAATCTTTTTTTTATATAATACTCTCATTTTTTGCTCTGTTACTAAATAGCTAGCTGGCTATTTAGTTTTAATATAGATGGCGGTGTTTGTCATTCTTGTTCAATTGTTGCCTTTCCATACGATTGAAAAGAGAGACTTGTTAACAACGTTGTCACGTGGAGTTGTTTGTTTAGATGCAAACCGAGTCTCGGCACACACTGTTTCTTGGTGGAGCTCATTGACTAGATGCAGTTAGATCATTGACTACATGCAGTTAACGAGCTGTCAAGGCTCATCATGACGACTCTCTGAAGGTTCTGGAGAAAATTCCTCGAGGTATGCCTTCTTTCTTGTTTTCAAAATATTTTTAATCACAGATTATCTTTTTTTTTTATTCAAAATCAAACTGAGCACCAAAGTGAGTTTGGCTAGTATAACATCAGTATCATTTTAATTTATATAACACCAACTCTAAAATCTATCAAATCGACTTCGAATGACTAATTCAAACTGTTTAAACCGATTTACATTATTAGCGATGCATTTACATACAAATTTTTTTATATTTTTAAATTATTTTAGTATCAAATCAAGCGGCAAAAATATTGAAAAATTAATATATTAAAATTAACTTACAAACTCATACATTTGACCACTTGACTTAATACTAAATAAATTTGAAAAGTTATAAATTTTGCATGTAAACACACAACTAATGAAGTAGATCGGTTTGAATAGTTTAGATTAGTTGTTCAAAGTTGATTTGATAGATTTTAGAGTTGGTATTATATAGGTTCAAGCGACACTGATGTTATACTAGCCAAACTCTGCCAAAGTATAAACTATAAAAACTTTTCTATTAAAAACAACTGAAGTATTATGAAATAAACCATCTATCATTTTTTATTTAAAATCAAAATTAATCTGAATCTTGAAAAAAAAATGATCTTTAAAATAAAATTTCAGTCTAGATCTTTAAATAAAAGTCTATGTAACATAGCGTGTAGCGCAATTATTAGCACTATAACGGTCATAGCTGATATAACACACTTTTATCTTATAGCTTAGCGTTCAAGGTCCGAAGACGCTATAACGCCGCTATTGTGTCGCTATAGTGTGTTATTTAGAACACTAAAAACAATATATTTAAATAATTTATTTAATCATGAATAATTAATTTTGTAGGCAAATAAGAAAGAAAAAAAGGTTGAAAAGTATATTAAATATAATAAAAAAAGTATACCAATAATAAAATTGAAAAATTCTTCAAAGATATAGATGAAACTTTCCCTTGACTAAAACGAGACGCAATGTACCACTAAAATTTACACACAAGTCAAAATAAATAAATAAATAAAATCTTGGTGTCTGTCGAAGTCGCTATGCTTCCAAAATTACTGAGCCAATTTCAATCTCGCCACCGATTATTAACGAAAAGGAGGCGCAATGAACACATAGCCACTAAAATATGTAAATCGATATTATGTTCATAGGTCGCCATCATTTTAATTTCCAGAAGTGGCGATGTTCTTTTATCATCACAATTAATTTCAATTTTTGATGGCTTCTTTTCAAGATCGTCACTAACGATAAATGAAAAGTCTTTTTTTTTTTTTTAAATATAGTTCAATGAAAAGAAAAATAAGAATATCGGTGGTGATGTTTTAATTATTTTAGGTACTATTAGTCTATTTATCGATATGTCTTCTTCAAGCATAATGAAATTAAAAAGGATCACATTATCATGGGCTCCAGATGTTTCAATTTTTTATTTTAAAATTTTAAAATTAAATGCAAAATGGTTTCATGAGAATTTGTGATGTCGGAGTCATTGTGATCATTCTTTAATATCATGTTTGGATGAAGAATAGAGGAAGAATGGGAGGTAAAGAATAAGGGGATGGAATGGAATAGAAAGCAACATTAACATATTTAATCTCTTTGTATTTGAATGATTAATGAGAGAAAATAAATTTAACTTTTCTTTCCGTCTTATTTCTTATTTGGTTGATTAAAATTTAGAAGGTTAATGAGAAATTCGGTGACTGTTGTAAATTTGAGAAAAAAAATCTTATGTGAAAATTATATATATAAGATATATGGTTGCGCATTTGTATTATTTTTTCTAAATATATCTGTAACAAAATTTCTTTCCATCCGTTACACTCCAATTTGAGAAAAAAACTGATTCTATTAATTATAATGATAAAAGGTTAAACCTTTCACATCATGTACTTTTCATCTCCAATATAATTTTATCAACCAAATACAATTTAATGAAATTTTTTTGTTCCTTTCAATTCCCTCCCTTTCTGTATTCTCCATCCAACTAAGCATAATGATAAGTACTTTCTTTCTTTTGTTTTTTTCCCTGCTAAATATTTTTTTTAGCACAAAGCACGTCGCAATATTTCATTTCACATATTAGTTCTACCAAATATTTGATAATGAAATAGAATATTGCAATAATTATTTGGTCTCCTCAAGATGATTCTTTTTTTTTCCCCTTAACATAATTAATCATTTGGTTCTCTCAATTCTTTTCTCAAATATATACAATTATTGTAACATATAAAAAATCCTCAACTAATTGCCACCTTATTATCTCATCAAATAATTGCAACCGATTTTCTTACAAGGAGACTTAAATCAAATCAATAAGTTATTTATAAAAAGAGTAGGGTTCAAATTTCTCAATTCTTTTTTGACCAAATCATGTCTCGTATTTTTATCTCTGTTTTCAGAGTTCAAATAATTGATCTGAATTGCTCAACATAGTGGCCATATTAAAATGCACTTGAAAACCAAATTGTTTATATATATATATATTAAAAGTAATATTTTTAGATAGGTACCAAATTACCGTTTTTAGAATATTTACCATCCGAAAAAAAGATAAAACTATTTTTTTTAAAGTAATAATACCGATCACCTTTTTCTTTCATTAAATTTCAAATTTAATCATCTGAAGGATACTAAATAATTATTGAAATATATTGACTGTGTTGAATAATAATATATATATATATATATATATTCATATAATTGGACACCAGTTTATGGTTAAGCCAATCATACTCTAGTAGTTCCATACCACTTACTAAGTTAGCACTTAGCAGTTAGCTGCATGTTACACAAAATGGAATATTTGTTTTTTTTTTTTTCAGATCTTTTTAAGTTTATTTTTTCTTCTGAATCTCTTGCAAAACAAAAAATATAGCAACGCATTTATTTAGATGATGATTCTTAGAATTCAAATGAGACAAAATAAGTTGTAACAATTTCGATATATTGTAAAAGAATTGAGGATTATAATTATTATTGTTTTAATTATTACCATCATAATCATTATTAGTTATATAATATTATTGTTGTTTGAAATTATTATTTTGAATTCTACTTTAATAAAAGTATTTAATTTTTTTTTTTTACAGAGATTAGATTATGAGTGGCATCTACCATGTGTTGTCGGCCATGAATTGGGGCAAAGGGGCTAGTAAAATTGGTTACTATTATAGATTCATTGGGTCAAGTGAAAATGACTTGTAACTGTTTGTTTGTTTCAAGTTACTTTCAAATACATCTACAAATTTATGATGTAAATGATACAAATATTTAGTAAATATTAATTACAAAAAAAATTAAAATTATAGATGAGTGCTTGATTATATAAATAAAACAATTTTAAATTTGAGTTAATTTGAAATCTAATTGGTTATTCATTATACAATTATTGAAACTCAGTATATAAAAAAAAAAGTTAAATTGTTTGATAGTATAAACATCTTTTAAATGGACTCAAATTTGATATGCATTTTATATAAATAATTTGAAAACATATCTATAATTTTAAATTTGAACAGTCAATCAAATATATGCATTATCAAAGTTAAGTTTACTATAAAGGAAGAATAATTAAACAAAAAATACTCTATAATTCGTGAAAAAGAGAAATCGTTGACAAACAGATTAGAGAAACGACAGGTGAATAATTGAATATGATGATACGACTAAAGGGGTTTTGATGATTAAATCATGCGTAGTTGTAAAGATAGAGTCAGATTTTTGAACTATGGGGATCAAATATGAATTAAAGATTAATCATATAAAAAATTTATGCTGTTTAATATTTTATTCTAAATTATATAAAAAATAATGTATAAACATAATTTTTTTAAATAAATGAGATTAAAATCTACACAAATATTTCTGTTTGGATCCAGACTGTTTGGGAAAATTCTACACGAATGTTAAATAGACCTCGTGTATTCTACCTTAGACAAAATTAGCCGGATTCTAATCAGACGGTCCGGATCAAACCATAAATGTTATGTTCACATTAGATTATGTTATTATGATACTTCATATATGATCTCGTATTGTATTGTATTGTTGTATTAATATTATTATCTTATGGCAGGATGTCCATATCATATTGAAATTACTTTGATATGGAAAATTACTTTATTGTTATATCTGTACCCGTATTTAACTATTTATGCAGCATAGGTGATGTGAATTCGGTTGAATCTGAGCATAAAGGGAAGTGGATGATTGGAAATCATTGAAAATGAATAACGCGTGGATTGAAATTGAAGCCTGCTCGCATTGGTCCAGCCGAAAGTAAAAGGATGTCTAGGCGCTATCAAAGTATCAAACAGATCAATTTTGCAAGTTATAATTTAAAAAAAAAAAAGAAGCCTTGGTCCGTTTCATTAACACGAAACATGAGTTTTACAAAGCACAGAAGAAAACAGATAGAAGTCTAACACACCAACAAAATATAAAAACATAAACCTAGCACAAAACACAACAGCAAAGCATACAGATGCATGCATTGCATCACCAAAAGGATATATAGTTATAAAAGTACGTTATTACTGTCTAAGCCACCTCAAGGGCTAAACTAACAAAGTAAAGACATGATCAACAGAGCACTCTAGTCAGAATCGTTAGAAATCATCTCCAGCATCCTTGCATCTTCCATCGGGACGATTTGAATAGGCACTTCTTCCAGATCCTAAGGCAGCCACTCATTAGCTGCAGTTTGAATGTTCTCACCTTGAGTACCTGTATTATAGTACCTCTACAGTGCTGTGTTAAGGAATTGTTGAAACAGAGGTCATTTCTTTTTTCCCAGATACACCATACTACTCCACTAACTACAATTAAGAAAGTTTTTCTAGATGTTTTAGACAGTGAATAAGCAAACTGTAACACCATCATCAATAGAGGTCCATGTATGTCTGTAGTCCTGGCATTTACCCATATAAAACCATATAGCCCTTGCAAAATAGCACTGAAAAAACAAATGGTTAGAGTCTTCATTCATTGGACAGAACTGACAGCTAGTATCACCTTGCCACCCTTGCAAGTTATAATGGACTGTACCAGTAGCAGTATTATTTGTGCTTTGAGATTCGTGTAGAACATATTTGAATGGTTGAGATTTATAAAAAAACAAAAAACACTAAAAGTATGGAAGAGAAGTAATCCAAGTAGACTTTTGCTCTAAAATTACTTCTCTGTCCTAGTCTAGTCACATTTCTTATAAAAAGTTAGCAATAAGAGTTCCTTTTAAAGAATAGCAAAATTATTTCCGAAATCTAATTGCGGGAAATATTTTTGAATTCATACATTTCAGATAAAGTTCTGAACGTATATATATATTATAATTTTGATATTAATTTTACTAGTCTTTTAGAAATGGAAACATTGTTACTGTATTTTTCATTTGGGAGAATGTCATGCATCCCCCTCAAAACTTTAATATTGCATATTGTCCTTTAAAAAATTGTAATATCATATTTGCCCTTCAAAATTACAGAAACTCACACATTTGTTCATTATTAATTTTAGAACATCTGTTATATCAAGAAATTGATTTTCGTTCCGCTTTCTCAAATGAGTCGGTAATTGCGAAGCTATAGTCCGATCAGTGAGTAACTTTAGAACTTGAGTTCCGCACAGTTAGTATATAACTTTAGAAAAAAAATATTTTGAGATATAACCAGTAAAGACATTGAAAGTTTGCATTACTTACCAATTGATGCTTACATGATATTACCAGTATCCTTATCCTGTTTAAAACTTTGATCACAAAGCAGTAATGCATCAATTGGAAATAATAATCTTGGGTTAAATCAATGTTCATTTTTTGTTACATGATACATTATGCTTACACTAAAGTCTTTTATACTGTGAGTTTTATATATCCTGTGTTTCATTCCACCTGAGTTGGGTCATTTTTGTATAGATCCAGTTCGGCTTTGGTTGAGGAGTTGGGTCTTTTTTTTATCTGTAATGCTGAAAATTTATATAGTTAATTGTTATGATATGAAATTTTTTATATAGACTACAGTAATAAAATTTGTGAAATGTAGGATATTCGGCATATATTTAATTTGTTCACGTTTGAGTTGAGAACTATGAAAAAGAATACCATGAGATATTTCAAGATCTATTGTCACAATGAATGTATGCACTTGCTTACATTTTTATTTCCGAATTCCGATTCCATTTCCGAGAGAACTTTCTACTACAATAAGTAAACACATGAAGGAGAAAAAAATGTTATCCATGTACACAGTGGCGTAGCCAAGAATTTTGCCAGGGGTAGGTGAATATATATAATTGCAAAAAAAAAAAAAAATTCAACATAACAAAAATTACAATATCAATCAAAATTAATAAACAAGAAGTCAATATATATAATTGAACATCAAAAGTTTCAACTAAGTCAAAAGTTTATAACATATTCGTTTACATATAACAAAAAAAAAATTAATGTTACATAGTCCTAGTTAATGAGATATGGGTTTCCTTTTAGCAGGATCATAAGGAGATTGTGATCCTTCAACTTCATTAGAACGATTAGGGCCTAAGTTAGACCTAATTTGTTGTGATCCTTCAATTTCATTAGAACGATTAGGGCCTAAGCTAGACCCGATTTGTCGTGATCTTTGTGAAGATGAAATAACTGGAACTTTAGATTCCTTCTTATAGAATCTCTCCATTCTATAATTGACAAATTTAAAGAAAGAAAATAAAAAATCAAAAGACTTTCTAAATTGATATGATAATTCTTAACTAAAAGAAAGAACAGTAATGTAATTTTAGTCCAAGATGACAAATCAAAAGGGTTGTAACTTAAATATATATACTGGCATACCAACACATTGGCACGGTTCAAACAAAATAAAATTACTTAACAGTTTAAACAAAATAAAATAAAATTCTTAAGACAGACTCATTGGCACGGTTCAAACAATAAGGGCTTATTGGTCATTTTTTCTTGCTAAGGATTTGGTAATAAGCAAAAATATCCAAAGATATCAAGAAGCAACAAATTACTAAAAACTATAAAACAATAAATCATACTAAATGTAGCGTAAGGCTAAACAGGAACTCCATTTTACTAAATTAATGTTTTCTGATCTGTCCACTAATACAAATTAATAAGCCTGTTGCTGTCTGTATAAACCATCTCAATTGAATGATTAAAATTGACCTTACAAGTACTGACCAGCACATAAAGGCCATGAAAAATTAATGAAGAATGATTCTTCTTAAGGGAAATACTTGATCCAAAAATGAATCGGTTTGAAATGATTTACCAGCACATAAAGGCCATGAAAAATTAATGCTCACATTCTCTTATTGTTTGTATTCAGCATAATTAATATTTTGCTGGTTCATAACCTTACACCCAATTTCCTTCCTATCCAGCTTCACATGTAGTTAATTTAGAAACCACACATATTCAGACTCATTGGCATGGTTCAAACAATTATAATTAATTTAGAAACCACATATACATACTTAATTTAGAAACCACACATACATACTTAAAACATAGAAAAAATAAAACTAAACTGTTCAAAGTAGATGGTACGAACTAGCTCTTCCCGACATTTCTCATACTAGCACAGTTCGGGTGTGACCGGAAGTTGTATATCACTCTGTGAAATAAAGAAGGTTTGAATTAGAATTAAAAGGGCCTAGCAATTTGACGAGAGCTTAATATAATAGCTGGTCAATTTTATTAGTGCCTAGAAATTTGATGAAAACTTAATATAACAGTTAAATTCTGTTTTCAATTTTTATTCAACAGTTCTAGATATTACAGCTGGTCAATTCTGATTAGTGCCTAGCAATCAATTCCTTTGAATATTAAAATGTACAAATAAATCAATCAGTCAATTAAGAAACCCCCAATACCCATTTCAAATAAATCAATTAATTAAGGCCAATATCAAAACCAGTACTGTCACTGACATATATAAAATTGAGAGAACCAACCTGTTGACTCAAATTGGAGAACTGAAACTCAGTTTGTTGAAGGAGAGAGACAAAAGAGAGAAGCTGTTGTAGGGGATGAGGCGTGGTCAGAGCCAAGAGCGGAGGAGAGGCATGGTTTAGGGGCAGGAGCGAAAGTTAGGCGGAGCCGCGGAGGAGCTAGGAGCGGAGGAGGGTTTGCCGGGAGATTTAGTGTCGTTGTGTTCAGAGTCTCGGAGGCACGATTTAGGAGCGGAGGAGGGTTTAGTTCAGAGGAGAGGCATGATTTAGAGGCACGATTTCAATCTCCAGACCTAACGGAGTGGGAGCCAGGAGCTAGGCGTGACATCTCTTCACTCATGTGGGTTCTATTGGGCTGGGAGTTGGGAAACAACTTGGGTCAGGAGTAGGCAGACTTAAATTCAGGGGTAGGCAAACCTTTCAAGACCCATTAGAAAATCTGGTCCAAAATTTTTATTTTTTTTCAGGGGTAAGCAGCTGCCTACCCCTGATACACAGTAGCTCCGCCCCTGCATGTACACCAACATGCACCAAACAAAAACAGTAACAACACACCTAGTGAACCGTAAGGAAATATACTTATAGCACATTATTACTTTTCCAACAAACATATTATTTGTAATTTTTTATAACGACCTTGTTTCGATGTAAAAAATTTGGACAATAGCCTCACTCGGATTCTTTTGTCATGTTTTAATTGAGGAGGGTTAAAATGCCTTCATTTTTTGTACCTCTATTATACCTCTATTTTTAAAAACATTAATAACTCAAAATTTAAATCTTAAAATTCAAAATAAAATCGTTGGATATGAATTATATCATTTTATTTATACACATGTACAAAATTACGGTATTTCAACTTTTTTTTTATTGTCATCTTGAGCTTGTAAAAATGTATACAAATGTGGATAATTTCTAAACGTTGATTTTTCAACTTATTGATTCATATAAAAGCAAAATCAAAATGTGATAATTTTATATGGATACATAGAAAAAATAACATAGATTACATCTAATGGTTTTATTTGACGTTTGAGTTTTAAATTTTAAGTTATTTAGGTTTTTAAAAATGAAGGCATGATGAAGACATTTGAACCCTCCTCCTTTTAATTTTACTCTCTGTGATATTAGTTCAGTAAAAAGGCCTGCAACCTGGCCCGTTAACCAACATTTGATCTGCAAGTTCAGTTTTAAGACGACGTACAGGCCCAATACGGAGCAGCACTTCTCAGACCCTCAAGCCCAAGATCAAGCAGGGGTCTGTCTATATAGGCCTGTTACTATCAAACTCTGAAGCCCAAGACGGATGACAATCTCTGGTAACCATTACAATGTTAGGGATCAATAAGACCGAAATATTTATTGTTGATTAACGAAAAAACAAACAGACACAATAAGACGAGGAATGCAAGAATAAAGCACAGGAAAATAATACACTGAATATTATCAAACTGGAATAGCAAGATGACAACTCAAATTAACCCAAGGAAAATATTTTTTTCCCATGTGATGTCATGTCAGTAGAAAATTTTAATCGTTCAAATTGGATTCAAAAATTCAAAGCAATGAAAAATGCTTGTAGATGTATAATAACGAGAAAAATATATAAATATAAGTATTCTTATCACTAAGTATAAGCTTTATATAAAAAAATACTAGGTAAATCATGCGATTATATATAAGAGCGTAAGCGTAAGATTTCAGATTTAATTAATAAATACAAGTTGTGTCAAGTTGGCATTCTTTATACTTCTTATCTATTTGATGTAAATTTGTTTGGCCGTGTTTAATTGAGATTTTTGAAGTGATCACTGTTAGGGTTTTAATTAAGCCCCTCATTCAACCAGAATTGAGGAGATGAGAATCTTTTTTGTGTCCCAATCAAGATAATTTCAACTTTGTTAACTACAGGTTAGTTATATGATAAAGGACTGTTGTTTGGATGCTTCATCCTACAACATTTCTTCTTTGTTTTCCTTCCGACGCGACAGAGGTGGGTTAATTTTCTATTTATCCTTAAAGACTTCTTTAATTTTTTATTTACCCCTACACTCTTTATAATATTTAATATATCCCTCAACTCTCTTTACATTTTTTTCATTTACCCATATAGCTAAAAATATATAGTTAAATCTTGTCAGAATTTTTATTTTCCTATTATACCCTTCTCTTTTATTTCTTCTCTTCTATTTCATCTCTTTTATTTCATCTCTTTTATATATACTGACAAACTTAAAAACACCCACTGAGTCATGTTGGCGATCAGCTTCAGGATTTGAGAAGGTAAAGTTCATGATGAATTATCTTGATTAGTGTCGGTGCCGTGTGCTTGCATTTTTTTGTTTATCTGGGTTATATTCTTCGTGAGTAACTAGCATTTGTCAGGTGTTGGGTGTGATGCCAAAGTGGCTTACCAGTTCCACACCATGAGAGAAGAAAGGCTTGAGTTGTTTTACCGTCGGGTAATATGGATTTCTATTTCCACCTCAAGTTAGCCACTGTTACTTGTGTAAGTGTGATGGTCCAAACTTACTGACACAAGCTATGAGATGAATAAACTATTAACTTATTGTTTCAAAATCGGACGTTAATTGAATAAACTAATCTATGCAAAAGAAGGTGCTAAGGATTGTACCAGTTCAACCAAGGAGTAATACACATTCATATTTCTCATAGCCTTTTCATCAAACACATACCGGAGAACTTGAGTGTGTCCCTGAATGCACGTGCATGTGATTTTGGCTTCATCTTTATACATATATCATTAAAAGAACAAAAATAAAAAGTTTATTGGATGGATCTTTGATTAGATTGGTACCAAGCTCACTTCTCATTGAATGTAAACTAAGCTCATTATCTGGTCAGCACCAGACAATACATCCGGAAGGCTACAATATGTAATATGTTCTTACTTGGTTTGAGAAATTAGACAGAAACTCAAATGGGTTCTTAATTAGCTCCAAGCTTAATAATATACTCTTCTTAGCGCCCTTCTTTTTTACATCATCTAAAACAACAGAGAGGAGATATGCCAAACTGTTGTGCGACACTCTACAGTTGGAACTTTGTACCCTTCACAGAAGTGGATGTACGATTATGGATCTGTATCAAACCCAAATGCTCGCTTTATTCTCTGTTCCGAATAGACCACTTTAATTTTTTGAAATATGGCTTTGAAAATAACAATTACCACTTATCCAGGCAAGCAGAGTTAACTACTCTGCTTTCTCGCAGATACCAACAAAAAGTATTTTTCTCACATTGCACTTGAAATCTCGTATTTCATCCGCTAATCTTTATGACGCTTGTTATGTGCCCATTGCACTGGAGAGGTCGCACAACAATTCAACCTTTCTTCTCTCTTTGTTGCTGTACCATTTATTTTAGTTTGTCAAAGGATCAAGATAAAAGAGAAGGGTATAATGGGAAGATAATTTTGTTGACAAGACTTAACTATTGAATTTTATATATATGGGTAAATAGAAAAAAGTAAAGAGAGTCAAGGGATATATTGAATATAACAAAGAGTATAAGGGTAAATAAGAAATTGAAGAAGTTTCTGAGGGTATATGAAAAATTAACCCGTAAGCATGTATGGAGTCATCAAATCTTATAATCAGCATTGATTTGACAAAGAACAATGAGTGGACAGGTTGTCATCAAATCCTACCCCTGATTAATAGTCCGTCTCCCTTACATACTTTTTATATGTCATACATTTTCCTTCTCTTGTGTTGTTCTTGATGATTTTGCAGCGACCATTTATGCGGACACTAGAGAAGAAGCCTGTGATTATGCTCGGCTCAGGATTATGTGCTTTGAACAAGTAAGAACTTACTAAATTGATTATATTTGTGCAGGGAGAAAGCACAGAACATTTCAAGGGATTGAAGGCAGTGTTGCCAAGTGCTAACTCTCTATTCTTCAAAATGAGAAAGGAAAAGGAAGAGGTAGGAACATAAGAAAAAGAAATATTGTGAAAAGAAATTAGAAGTAATTTCAAAATGCACCGGTTGTCAAATTAAAATCTTTTTTATTTTGCCAATAGATACATCATGTTTTGCAGGAATTTTATCACATAAATCAGAAAAAAAAATTAAGGAAATGCAGTTGCATAATGATAAATTAAGGAAATTAAGGAAATGCAGTTGCATAATTATCTATGAGAATCGAAGGCTTGTACTTCTGGCTGCTGCAATTTGTAATGTTACTATTTTTATTTTAGCTGATTCAAAGCAGGGAACAACCTGAGTGCTGTTTTTGCGAAATGAGCATTAGCACTAACTTATTTTTTGCCTAAATGTATCATGACGCAATACTGGGTAGTCTAATGAAGTTCAGAAATTGATAGCAGGGACTAAATTAAGTAATCATGTATGAGAATCCAAAATTAATTCTAGACAATTTTTAAAGGAAATGTATATTTGGAGAAATGACATCAGAAGCAATAAGGTTTTGATATCTGACTCCCTTTAAAGTAACAGATGACAGAATGATCTATCAAAACTGGAACTATACCGGCTGTCAGCATATTTGGAACGATTATCTATCAGAATTACGGCAATAGCAGCATCAAATAAATATTTCTCTGACACGAGAGCTCAAGTGCAACATCCAGGTCAGCACTTCCCTATCAGTATTTTTCAATGTTTTGTTGATGGCTCTTGGTCAGAGTTGGGTAAAGTGGGTATTGGCATATATCTAACAAAGGATGGGGAAGTGATTGAATGGAGGGTTGTAATCTGATGCTCAAACATGCAAATGGGGGTGGGGACAGTGGTGTCAGACTTGAAAGAAACTGTAGATGCTGTTTCAGAGGATCTTCCAGTATTTGAAGCCTGATCAAAAGTGATTCGTGTTTTGAAGAAATGGGGTCTCTTTACCAGTATTTGAAGCCCGATCGAAAGTGATTCGTGTTTTGAAGAAATGCCGAATATTAATGTGGTTGAAGCACAAACAGTCCTAGAAGGTTATAAGCTGCTCCAGAAACAAGCAAATGGTGAGGGCATTGTATTATCAGATTTTAAAAGGGACGATACAGTCACTGGTTCATGGATATCTGAATATATAGGTTTGGAGGTGTTATGGGGAAACATGGCACACTGGGAAAAATACAAAGGGAGCATGCTGGGAAGCTATGCAACACATTCTGTAATGCACATGAAGCGGCGGGTATCAGAGCAGCTCATGTACTGGTAAATTGGGGAAGGGTCAATTGTTGGGGTAGAAATGGTTAAGCTGGGATAGAAATCAGTGAATTGATGTAACAGGCCCATGGGCCGTGTATGAAACAAAAAAAATATATATTGCCAAAATTAAAAATAATGATAAGTTGAAGAAAAAATCATGCAATTAGGCAAAGATGGTGATGAAAAATTTACTCAAATGTCCAAAAAAAAAAAAAAAATATAAACCAATTACCACCACTCTTTCAGTTGCAAATGCTGAAAATACAAAAACTTTCACTTTGAAAGGCAAAACAAAAGATATAATTGGAAGCCTATCTGGTAACTGGTAAGGAGACTGAATAATGACTGATATAGAGCCAATTGGCTATTGAGCAGATGTTCCCAAAAGGCGAAGCATAGCTGTTTTGTTCCATTTAACACGGCCATGAAATATTTTAAGTTGTTTAGTTCTAGTTTGTACATAATTAAAGCATTTGTATAATTACCTGAACCAATATGTGATGTTCTTGGGGTACTAATTCTGGTGGGCCTGGGATCAGTAGTATACTAGTATTAATTAACTGGTAGTGCCATTTGCCATAGCACAATGAATTGAAAGTCACAATATTGCCTATAGACTTTTAACACAGTGTTGATGTCTAAAATGTTGCGCCTTTAGAAAGAAAGAAGGAATAAAAGTACATATAGTCAATTGAAGCTCTCTTACATTATTTTTCATTTTGGAAACAAGAATTGCTTAATTGTCATGGGGGAAAACCAAGTATAGAACCATGGGGGGCAGCCGCTTCTCTGAATTTCGAGTTTAAATAGTGATCTATCGGTACTAATCGATTTTTTCTTTCTCTGAAATTTTTTTTGTCACCTTCTGGATGTTTGAATGTAATTCGGGTAAATTTAGTGTTAAAATCAAAATAAATTTCTTAAATTATAATTGATAATTAGAATTATAAGTTAAAGCATCAGAAATTATAAGTCGGAACATTAGAAAATATAAATCAAAGTATTGTTTTTTTATCGAGTACCTAATTAGTTAATGAGTTTAAATTCGATAAGCTATTTAAATCCGATTCGATATTTTTTTATCCCTAACGAAAATTCTAGGTCCACCCCTGATAGTTGCAGAATATATGAAATGATGCCTAATTAAAGTTAATGTCCACTTTCATGCGCTCATATTTAAAACGGTCGTTTATAATTTGGTTTCGAATAGAATAGAATCCCACTACCACCACCGAAAGAAATAACTTATTTTATGTGTTTATCTCCAACTACTTTTCATTTATCTAATTAATCTGTTCCATAGCATCTCCTTTATTTTCTTTCCCCTATTCCTTCTGATCGCTTTTTGTTCATTTTAATTTCTAAGAGCATCTAACAAAATTCTAGGCGCCGGATTATTGTTTTAATGGCCGTACCGTTTGTCGCATGTAATAGCCACATATATCGCATGTATAGAGGAAATGGTTTGACATGATAACTTTTTTTTTTGTTTTTAAATATAACATGATAACTTTGTTAATTGGATGGTCATCATTACAGGGTTTGACTGAACATTTATAAAATGCTCTTTAATTCCAAATTAGAAGGTGTTAATTAGATAATAACTTAAATGTTTGAAACTCTGAATCCAGCAGCGTTTAATTTACAATATATAACTCGAGGAGGAACCCACTTACAATATTTGAAAATTATACAATAATTTAGTTTTACAACTTTTAAAGTCCAAATAGACGATCCAAGCCGTTAAACATGATCTCCATATTAAAATGTGCTTGAAAATCAAATTTTACATTAAAAAAAATTTGTACTATTTATTAAGTATTTTGCAAAACTATTGTTTTTAGACAATTTTGAACCACTAAAAAACAACAGTTTTGTAAAATACTTAATAAATAGTAAAATAATTTAAAAAGAGGAGGGTTCAAATGCCTCCATTCTTTGTGTCTCCATCATGCCTCCATTTTTAAAAACCTAAATAACACAAAGTTTAAAACTTAAACATCAAAATAAAACCGTTAGATGTAATCTATGTTATTTTCTCTATGTGCCCATAAAAAATTATCACATTTTGATTTTGCTTTTATATGAATCAATAAGTTGAAAAATCAACGTTTAGAAATTATCTACATTTGTATACATTTTTACAAGCTCAAGATGACAATCAAAACAAAGTTGAAATGCCATAATTTTTTACACATGCATAGATAAAATGATATAGTTCATATCCAACGGTTTTATTTTAAATTTTAAGATTTAAATTTTGAGTTATTAAAGTTTTTAAAAATGGAGGCATGATGGAGGCACAAAAAATGGAGGCATTTGAACCCTCCTCATTTAAAAAATATGTAAAATTTGATCTCTAAATACATTTTAATATAGATATTATGTTGAACGGTTTTAATCAATTGTTTAAACTTTGAAAATTACAAAATCAAATTGTTGTAAGATATTGTAACTTTCAAATATTATAAGTGGATCCCTCCTCATAACTCTTGGTCAACTCATTAATTAATTGTCAAAACTAAATTTTGTGACATATTGTCAGAGACAGATATTGTTTTCTTCTTCTTCTTTTGCATTGCCAAAATTAAACTCAACTTGCTAGGATAGAATTTTGGGTTTATTTGAAGAGCTGACCTAACGTGTTTTTAAAAATTCAAAGTAGATTTAGACAGCAGAGACAAGCTTGTATTTTGGTTAAGTACGTAACTGGAAACCAACTTAAATTAATTTGTCAAGGCCATCCAAAGTACATAGCTTCTATTTTTGAGATTTGATAAAAAGTCAAAACTCTTTTTCAATGCAAGGCTTTTTTTTATATAGACATCGATCTGACTCTAACTATGAGCTAATGAAATTATCATGTTTGCCTGTATTATGTATTATTCATGTGTATACAAAAAGAATGAGACATTTTTTGCGAAGATAAAAAAGTGACTTTTTGCGACAGACTACTCTTATTGTTCAGCCTTTTTTTTTTCGATGATACTTTTCATGAGGGAGTACCGTTATAAATACGTTTTTTTCCTCGCAAAAAGTATTTACTTTGTTGTAGTACTACAATCTGCCAACAAGTATATACTATATGATTATTTCAGACTACTATTACTAGTACAAATTACATCATCACCAACGGTTGAAAATATATCAATAACGATTTTTGGAGTATTTTTATTTCTGGTATTATTATAATTTTTAATTTGAGGTGGCAGTTTCTATTTCGATTTCACGAATGTATTGGAGTTTCTTATTTATAAAATATATATGAAAGTTTTTTATTAAGAAATTGTTTAAAAACTTTATGCTGGTGAAATTATTGACTGGAATTTCTTTAATCGCTAACGTGGCTTTAATAGAAATTCTAATTTCAATTTCATAGTTGTGAAAGTTTATAAATTAAGAGAGACTTAATTTATGTTTAGTAATTAATAATTATGTAGAAATAAATTAGAATTGCTAGAATGTAGATGTTCTTAGTACTGTCAGTAATTTTGATTTTCCCGGGCAGTTATGTAATATAAACTATTTGTGATAATATTACTTTTTTTATAATCAGTTTGCAAATGCGGATAGCCATAAATACTAATTCAACTATATAAAAATATCACAAACAAAGTATGAAAACATCACATTATCACAAATCAAACAAACTGTGAATTATATTTATGTATTTGAATTGATTACAACTATATAATTTGCTAACTAAAAAAATAAAATTACTAAAAATAAACCTATAAAAAAAGGTATTACTAGTTCAGAAGCATCAAATACTGTAGACGGATAAAAAAATCCAAAACTTAAAGAAAATAAATTATTACAAACCTAAACAATATTTTTGACTCCACTAAATAATATTTCCAATTTTGTTACCAAAAAACTAACACTACAACAATTTACATAATTTAATTTACATACACACCATTAAATGGCAATTAATGTTTATGCGATGCATGCCGACTTCGCTTTGATCCAAAATCAAGCTAAATTTTTTATTATTGTTTCAAAAATGTCAAACTTCATAATTCAACGGACTGACCCGCAGTTTTACAATAAAATATATATATATATATATATATATAGAGAGATGGACTTGGGTGAGACGCGGTGTATACGCCGTTTGTACTTCACGCCGTATTTTCATTTTGAAAGTCCAAACGACCGATCCGAACCGTTAGATGTTTAATCCATAATGAAATGTGCTTGGAGACTAATTTTTACATTTTTTGGAATTTTTTTACTATTTATTAAGCATTTTTGAAAGTTGCTGTTTTGCTGTGAACAGTAAAAAACAGTAAAATTTTCTGAACCATCAGATCAGCAGCATTCAAAATTGCTTAATAAATAGTAAAAAAATTCCAAAAAATGTAAAATTTGGTCTCCAAGCACATTTCAATATGGAGAACAAGATGAACGGTTCGGATCAGTTGTTTGAATTTTCAAAATGGCTAAACCGTACCGTGGAGCACCAAACTCGTATACTCCGCATCTCACCCAAGTCCATCTCTCTCTCTCTCTATATATATATATATATATTAGAAGACGTGAAATTTGACCTAGAGATTTATGTTGTAATCAACTCAAGCTGGAGAAATATAATTAGAAGCAAGGACTTATACAGGCAGCCCATATTCTATAAAAGTCAAATAATAAACTATAGTATACACCCGTACCTCTCAAAATACAGAAAACTTCATGACATAAATCTGCTGTTATTCTCGAGGAATAACAAAATCTTCGATTCCAATCTCATCTGTTAATATTGATTGAGATGCACATTTAAAAAACACTTTCTGATTGAGATTCGCACTTAGAAAGATGTAAACGGATGGAATTGAAATTGTAGGTTCCTGTTATTACTCAAGAATAACTAGTGTTGTAAAATGTGGTCGCATGATCTGCATATGCTTATGCAGTGATCTTTTGCATATAAAATCTCATGCAATTTTGAATATACAAACATATATGGTCCATGCGAACTTGAAAACGACCTAAAAATTATTTTGCATCGGAGGAGATTATAATCTATAACCTTTATAATATAATAAATAGCATAAACTACTAGACTAAACAAGTCTTTAGATATAAATTAGTTTTATTTTATCTATATTCTTTAACAAAGCATAACTGCATATGTACTTCTGCATACATATTCACATATGCGGCCGTATACTGCATATACAATATGCAGTGGCCTTCCACATGTATGAACAAAATTGTATTTTACAACAATGAGAATAATAACATATTTATACTATATTCAAATCGATTATGATTGGAGGGGGAATTTCAAGTATTGGGCCCCCACTCTTTCCTCTTCGGTCGAGGAGGTAGTGTTGGGTAGTGGTAGAGAGGAGCGGAAGTACTCGGTGAAACTATGAGATACATTTAGGAGTGAAAATGGAAAGGTTAATATTCGATCAGTATTCAAAAAATCAAATATGGATATTTATATTTGAATATTTGTATGGATATAAATACATATATTATCACATTCTAAAATCCCTAGTCGTGACATAACCTGCCGTAAATATACAATTTTATGTATATTTACAAAGCATTTACGATTTAATTGAAAACATATACAATAAAAGTAAGATGCGATATCATTTTGGTAGTAAAAATTATAATATGTTTGGTAAAACTATAACATACAGCCTGTATCTCAAAAGGATACTAACCATGGGATACGACTTAGAGAAATGTACAACAAAATAATATATAATATATTTAGTCGGTAAACAAAACAAAAGTAAATATGGTATCATATATGAGGAGGGTTCAAATGCCTCAATTTTGGTGCCTCCATCATGCCTCCATTTTTTAAAACATTAATAACTCAAAATTTAAAACTTAAAAGTCAAAATAAAACCGTTGGATATGGTCTATATCATTTTATTTATGTACGTGTAAAAAATTATGACATTTCAATTATATTTCGATTGTCATCAAGAACTTGTAAAATTGCACTAATGTGGATGATTTCTAGACGTTGATTTTTGAACTTATTGATTTACATAAAAACAAAATTGAAATGTGATTATTTTTTATAAGCACATGGAGAAAATAACACAGATCATATCTAATGGTTTTATTTTGACTTTTTAGTTTTAAACTTTGAGTTATTAAAATTTTAAAAAATTGAGTCATGATGGAGGTACCAAAAATGGAGGCATTTGAACCCTCCTCATCATATATATATGCATATACATAAAGGCCTACTCGCGTGCCTCTTCAAGATCAGCAATATCAAAACCTGTAAAAGCCCAAAAGGAAAGTGGGTGACAAATAATAATAATATTATCTCGTAATCAATTCATATTTAGAATTAAATCCTCATAAATGGACATTAACAGTTCAATTTATATATACAGATGAGTGCAAATACTCAAGCACAATATTCAATCGAATTTCAACTCACAGAATCTCAAATAAAGCTTAACAGAGATATATTTATTTAAACTCAGATTATCAAGACTGGTAACACACATATGATCCACCAGCCTGTCACACAAGTGGCCAAGCTAAACCCGCACATGTCGGTACCTGTATAGTACCCTCAAACTGACCCTCATATATAGTGTTTGGGCTTATACCATTTATTAAAGTCTGGTTCATAGTCAGATAATATTTCGTACTCAGAATTCATAATTTTCAAAACATTAAACAAAACAGTCAATGCCCTGTAATTGACTGGATATGACACCAATAAGACATTTTTTTATAGTCACTCAAAGTTTCCATCATAATCAGTCAATACTTTGCAATTGACTGATTCGATCAATCACCGCCTAGCAAGTGATGGCCACACACCATATACGGATAATCATTCAAAGTCAATACCCAACAATTGGCTTTGATAAGTTAGTAGTTATCACAAATTTATGATGGTTTTTGACCATAGTCTAAAATAGGAGAACATATAAAACGATAAACCATTCGAAATGACAGAGTATCACATAAATCCAATCCGGTTATAATTTGATTGGACTAAATTAATCTCTATTCGATAATTAACGAACAGATTTTGTATTCCATTATTGAATTCATTTCGCATCCGAGTGCTTTTTACGTATTTGTCACTTTAATTGAACTAAGAATCTCCTATATAGTTCATTATTTCCTTAATCCTTTAATTTAATTCAGTGTCAGCCTATTTCAATTTATTCGACAGTACTCCAGACCAAAGTTTGTTTCCAGTTCAAGGCAACAATTCAAAATTGTCCAAGTTAATTTCATTTCTATTAATTAAAGTTTCAAGTTCAGCCACTTCTATTCTTCTAAATTTTCATTTGTCTGGACAAATCGGAAGGCCAAACTCAAAGGTCTAAAAGAAATTTAGTTATCTGTTCCTAATCCTAGAATCTTTAATTATAACTTGTCCATTTAATTTCCAGCTGACTTACATATGTAAATTTATTTTAAGACCCTTCTGACAAGCTTAAATTACCAATTAATTGAAATTAATATATTATACTTTATGTATGTATGATTACTTTCTTCATAAATGAATTCCTGGAAATCTGAAACTATTTACTATTTACCAGTAAATAGACTATACTGGTACAAAAGGATACCAGTGGTCATATTGCATTAACAACCCTCAATTTATTTATAAATACGTTAAGAAGTCAAAAACAAGGAAAGGAATTAATGCAATGATACGAGGTTGTTTATGTGTGATACTAATAGATACAATCAAGGTTTGAGCTAAGCTTCCTAGAGCTCAACAGCACAATCTGGAGCAGCAAAAGAAGCAAATGAGACTATCAAGGATAATCGGGTTTAAACCCGTTAAGAAACAGAGGAAAGAAAGATATATCAAGAATTTCACTAGTTACTGCTTTTGAGAACTTTCTACTTTAAACATAATTTCTCAAAACCCTATATCAGTTAATAGAATAATCAAATAATCAAAACAGAGAAGAAGGGAATTACCCAACAATTGCCTAGTTGTGATGAAAGATAGCAAATACATACAACTAGTAATCAATACCGTAAAAGTGCTTCACCAATCACCAGTGAGAGAGAACAGTGACAGTTTCTTTACGAAGGTAGAAAAGAAAAAAGAGTGACTCTATGGCACTATGCATATCACGGGTTGTTACTGTGTTATGACTTTATATTTAAATTTTTAAATCCTAACAGTTGATTCAAACCGTTCATCTTATTCTCCATATTAATATGTATTTGGAGACCAAATTTTATATTTTTTAAAATTTTTTTACTATATTTTTAGATATTTAGAAAATCACTTAATCTGAAAATTTGAACTATCCAAAAATAGTAATTTTCAATAAATCTAAAAAAATAGTAAAAAAATTTAAAAATATAAAATTTGATCTCCAAACATATACTAATATAGAAAATAAGATGAACAATTCGGATCGACCATTAAAATTTGAAAACTCGAATATAAAACTATAACACGGTACTATATCGTAATATACATAGTAACATAGACTAACTCAAGAAAAAAAAAAAAAAGCGACAAAAAGAAGGTTCATGAAACTTAGAATAGCTGTGAAAGAAGATATAATAGAAAATGAAAGTCAAAGCAAAATTAGTGTTTACATTTGACCGTGACCCACGTGTGAGAACTACATTTCACTATTGATAATTTCAAATATACCTAATTAAGTCCTTCATATTTATAATATTTAATTCCCTGATTTTCAATATTCTAAAATTTGTAACTTTTCTAAAATTTCCAGATTGGTTTTACAATAACCTATATTAAATTAGACATGTAGCTTAATTAAAAATTCTCAATTTGTGTTTGTGAAAATTTTAGTGTAACATATATTATTTTAAATTTTAATTATTAAATAATAAATATATACTATATAGTTTAATATATATATTACAAATTAATTTATCTTATTCACTGTTATAGTTAGATAAATTATAGACTTTAATATTTCTTTTTAATAAATATCTAATTTTATCTGTATCTATATCTATTTAATATGTGATTCATATTTGTATCCGAAAAATATAAATAGATACAGATATAGTTTTCACTCTATGCTCTCGTAATTCGTATTGATCCGTTTTCACCCCTAAAATCATATCCTCTTTTTTTTATTTAAATAGAAAATGGCGTAAAGTCTTGACAGTTGACAATGCAAACAAAATAATAAAGTGGGACTATTTTTTAGTGCTATGAAAACAACTTAATAGAATAATTGGAGGAAATATAATAACATTGTCATTTGTCAAATCATCGAAACCGGCAGCACACTGTTTTTTCATCTAGAAACCAGCAATACTGCAATAGGATGGATACTCGGAACAAAATAAACCCTTGGAATAAAAAAATAAACAAATAAGAAACAGAGAAGAAATTAATAAAATCTAGAGGAGAAGACTCTTTCTTTTTTACGTGTGAGGCCGACAACAATTTTTGTGCATTGGGCCCCGCACCCATTCTTTCTATATAAAGGCTCGAAAGAGCTGCTCTGTTTCTCCAACAGAAACCATTTCTTCCTCTGTTCTTCGAAACAAATAATTCATCCCTCCCCTACAAATAAAAAAAAAAGGAAAGCCATACTATCGGGTATTCTTCCCTTTGGGGAACATCCGCCACACTCGTGCGCTGCTCAACCAATTTAAAAACAAACATGTCTCACCAAGACAATAACATGAACAAATCTCTCACAGACCCTTTGCTTGGCCAATATATCATCAATGTCCCCATACCAGAGGCAGAGGTGCCACAATTAGGCAATAAACACAAACACGCTAACGAATCACTCACTGAGGCCGGAAAGATTCTCTCCCTCGCCATGCCCATGATTCTAACCGGCCTTCTTCTCTACCTTCGATCAATGATCTCCATGCTATTTCTCGGTAGACTCGGGGGCCTGGCACTTGCCGGTGGATCCCTTGCCATTGGATTTGCTAATATCACAGGCTACTCTGTCCTCTCTGGCTTGGCTATGGGGATGGAACCCATTTGTGGCCAAGCTTTCGGTGCCAAGCGCCACAACCTTCTCGGCCTCACATTGCAACGAACAATCCTACTACTACTCTGTGTTTCCATCCCCATTGCATTGTTATGGACTTGCATGCGTCCCATTCTACTTTTGTGCGGCCAAGATGAGTCCATCTCAGGTGCAGCGCAAGAGTTCATTCTCTACTCAACTCCTGACCTTCTTCTTCAATCTTTCCTCCACCCGCTGCGCATTTACCTTCGCACCCAATCGGTTAACCTACCGTTGACCTTGTGTGCCACACTAGCAATTGTGCTGCACCTACCCATTAACTATTTATTTGTCTCTGTTTTGGGTCTTGGAATCAGAGGAGTTGCTCTTGCCTCTGTTTGCGCTAACCTAAACCTCCTTTTCTTCCTCTTTTTATACATACTCTTCTCGGGCGTGCACAAGCGTACTGGAGGGTTCTCTCTGTCTACCGAGTGCTTCAAAGGATGGGGGTCGCTTCTCTCTCTAGCTATACCCAGTTGCGTCTGTGTCTGTCTCGAGTGGTGGTGGTACGAAATCATGATTATTCTTTGTGGTTTGCTGCTCAATCCACAGGCAACCGTTGCTTCCATGGGGATTCTGATTCAAACAACTTCTCTCATCTACATTTTCCCCTCATCCCTCAGCTTTGGCGTATCAACCCGTGTGGGGAATGAACTCGGTGCAAACGAGCCAAAGAAAGCCAAACGAGCCGCAAGAGTGGGTATGGTGTGCGGTTTTGTATTGGGAATGCTGGCATTCGGATTTGCAACATCTGTACGAAATGTGTGGGCCCATATGTTCACGGTGGATCCAGCAATCATCCAACTGACGGCAACTGTACTCCCGATTCTCGGTGCATGTGAGTTAGGGAACTGCCCCCAAACAACAGGGTGTGGTGTATTGCGTGGCAGTGCACGGCCAAAGGTCGGTGCAAACATTAACCTCGGTTCATTTTACGGGGTGGGAATGCCAGTTGCTGTTGCTCTGGCATTTTGGTGCCGACTCGATTTCAACGGTCTGTGGTTTGGCTTGCTGTTTGCACAGTTCACTTGTGTCCTTATCATGATTCCTGTGATTTGGAGCACAGATTGGAAGTCTCAGGCTGAAAGGGCACAGTCACTGACAGGCGGGGCCGGTGTGGTGACAGTAGAGGAGGAGAAAGCGGTGAAGGGTGAGAAAGAGAAATCAGGAGTGATTAGCATAAGGGTTGTCGTGGAATCGGAGTCGTGAAGCCAATGGAGACGGAGAGGGGATCGATGAAGCATAATTACTGGAGGATGATTTGTGTATACTAACTAATATTTCATCACATTTTTTTGGCGGGAATTAATTATAGGATTAACCATTTTGTTTACTTCAAATATTACTTTTGTAATTTTATTATATATTCCTTATACTTGTAACAAAGAAATTAAATGATACTCAGTATATATAAAATATTTGCTCTTATGTCCTTCTCTTTAATTTCTTTGCTGCAGGAACTGTTTTGTTACAGCTGGTTTTATTATTTATTAATTATACAAGTTGGCAACCAATGTATACATACATGCTGACAATGATCAAAAGTTTAACAATTACAAGAATTGGGGGTCGGCTTATCACTCTTTTTGTTATATGAGTTTGCCAAGGGCTTATCTGTAACTTATTCCTTGCAAAGGACTTCTATGTAAATTGTCAGAATTGGAGATTGGTGTATCTGTTTTTCTGGTACAAAGGGTTTGCAAAGGGCTTTCATGTAAATTATTAGAATTGGGGGGGAGTGTATCAGTTGTGCTTAGGGCTAAGCAAAAAAGTTTGAACTCGTAACTCGCTCATTTATAGCTCGTTTAACTCGGTTCATTTACAACTTGAGTTGGCCAACTCGTTTAATAAATGAGCCGAGTTTGAGTTAGCTCCAACTCGCTCATTTATAACTCGAGTTACATAAAGCTACATAGTATTGATCATAATAAATCTCAAAATAATTAAACCTGAATCTCTAGACTGTTATTTGTACTTTGAGATTCATGTAAAATATGTTTGAACTTGTGTTGTAATATTATCACTAGTTAAACGAGTTGATAATGAGCTGAGTTTGAATTTGTGTTGTAATACTATCACTGGTTAAACGAGTTATAAACGAGTTGTGAGCCAACTCGAGTTAATAATGAGCTGAGTTTGAACTTGTGTTGTAATACTATCACTAGTTAAACGAGTTGTGAGCCAACTCGAGTTGATAACGAGCTGAATTCGAGTTGGCTCTACAACTCGTTATTATCATCTCAACTCGAGTTGGTTCACTCGTTTATTAAACAAGCCGAGTTCGAGTTCGAGTTGGAGGTAACTCGCTCAAACTCGGCTTATTTACAGCTCTAGTTGTGCTACATAATATTCCTTCAAAAGGACTTTTTTGTAAAATGGAAGAATTAGGGGTGGGATTTGCAGTTTTCCGGTACAAGGGATAACTGGTACAATTGGGGCTGGGTGTATCGGTTTTTCTGGTACAAAGGGTCTCAGGTCATAAACGGTTCATGCCACAATCTAATGTTTGTAACAATTTTGCTATATATATTAATATATGACATGCCTACGGGTTTCTAGCCATTTTTTTTTAATAATTTATATTTTGATAATTGCTAGTGAATCATTGTCGCAGTCCTCAATTTTTGGAGCCACAAACTTAATTAGATTCTCTGGCATTACGAATTCTAAAATAAATAGGTCACCTTCAGAACTTTAATTAATTAGGAATAGAATATAGAATGAGATGATATTATTAATTTATAATGGTTGGTGGACGGTCCAAAAGAGGAAATGCCATGAGCATTGTTAGTGTTGGTCCCTGTCGTCCCTTTTTATTAGACAATTTAATTAATAACATTTTCAAAATACAATTTGCATAACATTACAACTATTTAGGGGCGGACTCGGAATTTTTGTCAGAAGGGAAAAAAAATATCGAATCAAATTTAAATAACTAATTAAATTTAAACCCGTTAACTAATTAGGTACCCGATAAAAAAACTATGTTTTAACTTATATTTTCAATACTCTCATTTTTAATTTCTGATTATCTAACATATAATTCTAATTACTAATTATAATTCAAAAAAATATTTTAAATTTAACTCTAAATTTAACTCAAATTATAAAACAAATATTCAAAAAAAATAAAATAAACCGAAACATTCAGACCTCCACCAAAACTCGAAATCCATTAGAGCAGCTGTCTCTCCGAGACTACATGAATCTGCCTCTGTTCCTATTGATATTCTTCTAGAATAGAAGACATTGCACGCCGTCTCCTCTCAGTTCCATATCTTTTTTATCCATGCTAGAAAAAAAGGATGGTACAGAGAGAGACAGTATTGTTCATGTTTGACATATATCAATAACTGTTGTTGGAACTTGGATTCTACACTAATTAAAGCAGACGCGTTAAGACTAGGTCTCTTGCTCGATTTTGTCTCAGCAGGTTGAAGTCAATCCTGTTGCCTACCTCTTCAGTCGTCTTTCTTAACCCATACACCCCCGCTAGCTGTAGTGATGTGCCACACACCTTTAATTTTGGTTTATATGCATGCATGCTTGTTTGGTGGATTTTTTATCCGTGTTTCTCACCGTTTTTATTGAGCCGTTTCGCCGCTTTGACTCGGTCAGGCTGCGCGGGTGAAAAATACAAACCAAGAAAATGACTACATCGCTTTTGCCGCGTCCGACGACTCAGTCAACAACTCACGTTTTGAAAAAAAAAAAATCCAATTGAATTTAAATAGCTCATTAGATTTAAATTTATTTATTAATTAAATATTTAATAAAAATAATATTTTAATATAATACTTTAACTTATAATTTTAATTATTAATTATAATTCAAAGAAATTTATTTTGATTTTAATATTACATTTATTCCGAATTATAAATTAAACATTTAAAATGAGGCAAAAAATTTTTTTCAGAAATAAGCAAAATTGATCGGTCAGGAATCCAAAAAGAGGCGGCTGTCCGCCCTGAGCACCCCTGCTTCTGAGATAATGGACTCATAAGTTATTATTTAAATTTTGAAGGTTAGGAACGCAAAAAAGTAAAAAATATATATATATGGGAAGAGAAAAAGAGCAAATTTGCAAGATTGTCTGGTGGAAACCAGCATGAGATGAGTGGTAATTGTGGGATTTGACCGGGACCCTGTCTCCTGCTGTTCATGCATTATCTATTTATCAAATTTGGTGACATTGAAAGCCAACTAAGTCCATATCTTTTATCTTAACAAATAAAATCACACGTATTGTTAAGCAAAAACTTCACGGATTTTTTTGCTCATACCCAGAGGAGTATAAATTTTGCATTATTGCATTATATAATTTTTCCAAATGACATATATATATATATAATATGTCCAGTGATGAGGCTTTAGGAGTTCTTAGTGGTCATGTATTAAATTTCACGGAAATATACCAGAATATGAGAATCGTGGATTGTAGAAAGAAAAAAGGAAAATAATCATAACAACCCAGGACATACGCATAAATTGTACTTTCTGTTGGATATAAATAGAAAAAGTCATATAATAGTTGGGAACTTGGGTTGTTTCACCGTTGACAACATAAGAAACAGTGGCAACGATGGCTACTGTGGTTTTAAAATCTTCAAGCTGGCAGCTAAACAAATTCAATAAATAATAATAATAATAATAATAATAATAATAATAATAATGTTAATTAACCTAACTAATATAAGTATTTAGTTGACATATCAAAAACTTAAAACATGCATCCGTTCTTAGGCTCAATCCTCGTCGTGCAGTGATTACATTAATTGTTCCAAGAGCTGACTTCTTTCAATGTCAAAGTATAAATTGCTAATTGGATGACTAAACATAAAAGTATAATAAAAAAAAGTGCGACATTTCTCTAGCTTTCAATTTTATATTATTTTAACTATTAGTTTAACTTAATTGTAGGTACAGGTACACAATGGTTGTGCTAGAAATATTTTAACGCATGAGTCAGCAAGGGCTTCATTAATTTTAAGAATATACCTTTAATTTAATGGAGGATAGTTTGTAAGAGTAAATGTTAAGGCGGTTTGAGAATTTTAGATTTGAAACTTATGAATAAAGTTTTATTGGCTAAGTGGTGGATTAAATTTTTTAGATAATACAGTACATGATAAATGAAAAGATATAATTCGAAGTAAATATGAGACAAGAACTATTCATACAATTTGCTCTTTTTTCTGGAGATCAATTCTTAAAGATATTCTAGTTATTAATTTAGGATTAAATAAAGAAATAAGTAATGGTCAAACTACCTCATTTTGGTTAGATAGATACACAACAAAAATGAGACACTTTTCACGAGGATAAAAAAATAACTTCTTGCAATGGACGACCATCACAAAAATATTTTTTCTCTCGCAAAAAGTGTCTAGTTTGTTGTAGTGATAGTGTTTTGTTTATGCTTTACAACATCAATATCCACACGTATTTTCTATAGTATTTAATAGATTTATTTCAGTTGCCGAGGCCTTTGATAGTTCTACTTTTCAAGTGTCTTTCAAAAGACAGTTGACTGGTGTCTGTTTAAAAGAATGGCAAGTTTTACTGTTTAGATTTTAGTATTTCATTTTATCTAATCAGTTAGAACTTAGAAGATAGATTGATTTGGAGATGGTCCAAGGATGATAACTTTACCGTATATTCTTTTTATCAATGACCTGAATATGAGGGTATTTCAAATAAGGAGTATAATACTATTTAGAAATCACATATTCCTTTAAAAATCAAAATATTTTTGTGGTTAATTAGGAGGGACAAAATCCTAACTAAAATTAATTTAGCTGTCAAAGGTTGGCAATGTGATATTTTTTATGTTTTTTGTGATCAACATGAGGATACTGAACATCTTTTTATACATTGTTCTTACATTATATTAATATGGAATTAGATTGTTGATCATAATAATTTTACATTTACTTGTGTATCTTTAGAGGACTTATGGGTATTAGATGCAAATATTCCTTTAAAAGATAGGCTATTGGTTGAGCTATTAAGAGGATCCATTTTATAGGCCATTTGGTTGGAAAGAAATGAAATTTGTTTTAATGATGCTAACTTATTATCAATTAAATTTATTGGTACTAAAATTATTTCATTGGCTAGTTTTTGGTGTCAATCTCGATTAGATGATTCATTTTTAAAATTGAGTCTAATGCTCCCTTCTGATGTTAAGGATCTCCCAGATCAAATTCAGGAGAAAGAGGTAAGAAGTCCAGATTTGGCTCAAGTAATTGATATTTTAATGTCCATTTCCCAAGTGGACAGTTAAGAGGATATACAGGGTTTTGGAGCTGTCAACCCTTCATCTCCAATGTCTAAAGAAGATGAGAATGATGAAGACTTATTAGATATGTATTTCTTAGTTTTATTCATATTTTGATATTTTGGGTATTTTCTTATGTTGTTGTCTTAGTTGTATGCATGTTATGATGTTTTGGTATTTCTTTTGTTTTTATTTTTATTTTGAACAGCTATATAGACTTACCATATTTGATATTGGTACCAATTAGGTACTAAGTCGGATACGCTATGATTTCAATAAAATCGGTGATATATACTACTATTTTTCAAAAAGGAAAAAAAAAAGGTATGCATTTGTTGGCCTAGCTAGGAGAATTGTAGCAAATTTCATTGCTAGAAAATGGTAGCTCTAATTTTATAATCAATTCACCCTCAGATTATTAACAAATTAAGAACCAGTTCTAGGACAAAAAATTGAGGGATCTTCAAAGATAAATATGGTTAGAGATGTAAAAACATCATAGTATTAATAGTGTTGCCGAATTGATTTTGATGTCATGCCACATTTGATATTCACATTGAGATTTATCACAAAGTCAATTTCACAATTTGACAAATATAATTCGGACTAATTATTTCAAATCTGGTGGCTTGAAATTAATCAATTTCAGCTTATGAATTGACAAAATAAAAATAAAGTTTCTAGAAAGCTTGAGTCCACACTAGAGCAGTGTTTTACAAATCATGTTCTGTTACTTCTGTACCAGTATTAATTTATAGATACAGAAATATATTATTGGCAGTAGATTTTAAGATCAGGTAAATTTACATTCATCCATAGAAGTACTAAGCCACTCTATAATTTTAAAATTTTAATTATGTATATTGAAATTTAATTAAATTTTATTTTTTTTAGAACTTTTTATATAGCCTAGCCTCCTCATAAAATATCACATGTTTATTTGTAGTTTATTGGTTAGAACTTAGATTCAATTTTTACCGACAGCATTTTGTTTATTTTAATTTTAGCATCCCTATCATTAATTAATTTTTAGTTCCACCCCTTTGACCAGGGTAAGAATAAATAAATTCAACAGCTATATTTAATATACGAAACTTACAGAGACAGGTTAGTAGGAACTTAAATTTATAGTTGATTTGAATTAATAGACACAAAAAGGACAACCTGAAAAATCAAAGAGAAGAAAAGTAAACTAAAAAAAAAAATCAACTCTTGACTCATTGCTAAGATACCAAAAGTCAACCGGAGATAATTAGGTTCACAAGTCACTAACTCAAAACAAATTACTCTACAATATTAGCATCTACATATAACAACTGCCAGAACAGAACATTAATTGACTGAAAAAATATGAAACTAAATGCAAAGAATTTGGTATCTAGAGTAGGGTATGCAATAAACTGCTGAGAATAAATTGGTTTATCCAACATTTTTTTTATGTTGGTATTAGTTATTGATACACAATACAGATTTATTTATTTATTTAGAATTACGTTAAAATAATTCATTCAAACAAGCCTCCTAAGGCTTGATTTTCTGTAACTAGCCTCCACCAATTTCTAGGATCGGTGAAGCAAAAAAAATCAAAACTACACCGGTCCTAGGGACCAATGGAGGCCCATTTGGCCCTGCCACACATAGTTGCACGAAAAACTACAAAATTAACTCTACACCGGTCCCTAGGACCGGTGAAGTCTCAAAACCATCTCTGCACCGATCCTGTGGATCGGTGGAGAACGTAGGTATTTCACGTGCGTCCCGCACCTTTCTTCTTCCCTCTTCTCCCTTCACTTCTCTGCCGCCATTCTTCTTTCATTTTTTTCTTTTCATTATTTCATTTTTTTCAATAGAATAGAGGAGTTGCCATATGAATAGATCGCCACCACCATTGTATTCAGCATCGTCTCCTGATTATTATTGTGAGTTTTTTTTTACTCATATGTTTATATTTAGTGTTGTAAAATTAAAAAATATTTGGAGTTAATTTAGAGTTTGATTTAGTGTTTATTTTTTACTCATATGTTTATTTTTTAGTTTTTTTTACTCATATGTTTATATTTTGAGTTTTTTTACTCATATATTTATATTTAGTTTATTTTTTACTCATATGTTTATATTTATTGTTTTTCTGTACTCATATATTTTGTAGTGTTTTTTTATATGTTTATATATTAAGTGTTTTTTTTTTACTCATATGTTTATTAATTTAGTGTTTGATTTTTGTTCAGCAAAATGTCACTGCTATTGATCAATGTGTATTATGGTGATAACCTCCAAAGCACTTCAACAGGTGTTGGTTATGACATAGGGGCTGCATTTATCTTTACTGTATCTGATTCTACCATTTTTGCTATTATAAAACGACAAATATACGTTGGACTTAAATTGCTTCCGAGTCGAGTCAAATTGACAATCAGGGTACGTATGAACACAGCACCGCCCGGATCGTACCATTTCTCACTATTTCGGATAGAAAATGAGGAAACTTGGAATGTCATTAAACAAATTGCAACTCAAGTGGCTGGATTTAAAAACAATTATAAATCTATCGAATTCATCTCGAATTATAAATCTTTATACCTAAGTGAGGGTTGTGTTTCCACAAATGTCGAGTGGTCCACTTCACACCGAAAGCATTTCTCGTATCCTCATCTTCACCATCGAAGGGAGGTGGCTCTTCCCGGGGATTAGGCCGACCAATAGTAAATTGAGTCCATGACCAAATCTGTAACAACAACATCAGACCCGCTATCGTGTCTACTCCTGCAAGGCAAGTATGCGACAACTCTCGATAGAGATGTACGAGTACAGCACCTCCCCAATTGTATTCTTGTGGAGTCTTTAGATCATTAATAAATTGCAAGTACATTGCAGGGACTCCATCCGTACTAGAATCCGAAAACATAACTGACCCGAATAAATCCATACAAAAACCTCGAGTGTACTATGCAGCTCTCTCATTACTATCCCATTCTTGTAAGGGTTGACTAAATTTGGCCCGCACCCATTTCAGTCTAATCGAATAAGCAGAGACGGACAATCGTTCTTTTGATGTGTTAGGATTATAAATCCTATATTTATACGGTATTGTCTCAATGAGGTCATCGTAAAACAGAGCCGGATCAGCCCCTAGATCATACTCTAAGTATGGGTTCCAATCAATATCGCTGGTGCCAGTAATCGGGTCACCTGCAAATTAAAAGAATTATACAATCAACAATTCACCTTAGAAAAATAGTGTTTTAAACTAATCGATAAACAACTTTAATTAGTTAATTACCCTTAATCGGTAAGCCCCATAGACATGCAATATCTTCTAACGTCACTGTCATCTCACCGACAGGTAGATGAAATGTATTGGTCTCCGGCCTCCACCTCTCAACCAGAGCACTAATCAAATGCGGATCAATCTTGCAATCATTGAGGCGAGCTATTTGATACAACCCTAATCTCTTCAGAGCATCTTCCATTCGACTGTTGTAAGTAATACGAGTCTTATGTGAATTTATCGGGTTCAATGAAGAGGAAGGCTGTCAAAAAGAAATAAAACATTATAAACCCTTCAAATACTTCATATAATATTTATTTGCAACAAATAATTAATAGATATAATCAAAATTACCATATCATGAACTTTCCATGCTCTGTGGTTCTGTGGTGCTAATTTCAATAGCTCCGGATAATTCACATTATCCATTGACTCTGTTAGCAAATTTGATAAACAATATTTTTGCAACTAATGAGAGTCATCACACATAATTATGTAAACAAACATTTTTTTCAAGCATATGGCTACAATAATCAAAATTTATGTAAACAACATATCATCTAATTTTGATTTTAATAATAAACTTCATGAATATTACTAATTTTAAACTTCATGAATATTACTAATTTTACATATTTATAATTTTATCTAATTTTAAACATCATGAGAGTCATCACACATTTATCTAATTTTATACAAATTATAATACATATTACTAAAAAGTTACATTATACTACATGAATACTTAATTACTCAAATTCATTCTACATAAATACTAAATTACACTAAATTAACATCAAATGAACTATAAATAAACACTACAGTAGTACTACATTACATTAAATTAAAATCAAATAAACGCTAAATTAATACTACACTAGCACTAAATTACACTAAATTAAAATTAACACTAAATATACTCTAAATTAACACTAAATTACACCAAATACTAATTTCACACTACATTTCACAAAAACAATCTAAAAATACTAAACAAACTAAATTAAATTAGTTATTTATTTTAATTCGGCTAAAATAAAAAAAATTTAAGAAAAAAGAATTTTTATCTTATCAAAATCATAGATCAGAAGAGTTTCTAATTCTCTTCGACGATCTGAACATTTTGAAATAATTGGATGGAGAAATGGTTGAGTATATTGAAAGAATAAAAAAAAATAGAATAACTCACCGTTTGGAGAAGAAGGCTCGAACGGGGGAGAAGAAGCAGAAATGGGCGAGTTTGCGCGGTGCATTTTGAGAACAAAGCTCCATCGATCCCTAGGATCGGTGTAGGGCTTTCTGGGATCTTCTGTGGCCGAGTGACTGGGCTGAGGAAAAGTTTGCTACACCGGTCCTAAGGACCGGTGTGATTTTGATTTTTTTTGTTCCATCGATTCTAGGAATCGGTGGAGGCTAGTTACAGAAAATTATGACTTAGAAAGCTTGTTTGAATGAAATATTTTAACGTAATTCTAAATTAAAAAAAAAATCCACAATACATGTAGCTGGTACAGGAGTGGATGCTTTAGTCAGATGAATTAAAGTATCCATCAATTTATATTTATGAAGGGCTGACTTTTGTATATATTTTTGAGGCATTTTCTAATTTTTGTCCTTTCTAACTTGAGATATCTCAACAGATAGAAAGGACAAATTAATAAATAATGGCACCATTAAGAGACGTGAATAAACAAGAAAGAAAAACAATAGTTTGAATTCTTATGTGAAGAAAGCTAACATTATTTATTAATTTGTCTTCTCTTTTTTAAAAAAACAATTATTTGCGTTAAAGGTGCCATTATTTATTAATTTATCTTCTCTTTTTAAAAGCTAACATAATTAACTTATTAGTAATCGTAAATTAATTTATAATATTTGTTGTTATATAAAAAAAATCAGAATTTTGATAAATAATAATAATTTTCAGTATAAAAAAATTGTAAAAAAAAAATACATATTTGTATTTTATTTCAAGCAAATTAAAATCGTTAATGCAAAACTTCAATTACAATGTAAGATATACCTTCGGCTTGTTCACACAAAAAAGTCGAAAGTTGTTGACTTGGACGCAGTCAGAGAAGTAGACTTGACTAACAAAGTCAAGCCGACACGAGTCCCAATTTGTGAGCCAAATTATTACCAGCCACCTAGGAGGTTCATACCTGAAAATCACAACACACATAGGAAAGCGATTTATCGAATGGAGAACGGTTCCACTGCCTCATAATTTTATACTCTATCGTATCTTATATTTGAGAAAAAAATTTCTGTTCACTCAATTTTATCCACCATTTGTTCACAATTTTATTCACTCTTATCTATCTATCTTTTTACAGTATATAAAATTCAATTGAAAATTTACATAATTATTTGAAAATTTTATAGTATACGAAATTCAATTTTACAGTATATATTTTATAGTATACAAGATTCAATTGAAAATTCTACTGTATACAAGATCCAATTTTACAGTTTTGCTGATTCAATTTTACAGTATACAAGATTCAATTGTAAATTTTACTGTGTAGAAGATTCAATTTTACAGTATACAAGATTCAACCCAGTGCGGACGCTAATAATTAACTCTAACTGCCAATAACCGCTAATAACTAACTCTAACTACCAATAACTTTCTATAACTGTAATTTCCGAAAGTACAGTTTGAAAGTACATTTTTTTTATCTTGTTGTGCAAGTTGCAATCTTTTTCTAACTATCATGAAACCACTTCAAATAGTTGCTGGATGTTTTGTAATTAACTGATATATTTTATATGATATATTGTATAATTATACAGCATGTAAAAGTAATTTTACAGTATTCGCGCAAATCAAAGCTATGGACAAATGATGGACAAAAAGCTGTGGACAATTAGACGCTTCTCTTATATTTTATATCTTTATTTTCAAAGTTCAAATTGTTGATCCGAGTCGCTCAACATAGTATTTATACTAAAATATGTATGGAAATGAAATTTTATATTTTTTGAAATTGTTTTACCATATTTTAAGATGGATACAAAATCACTGTTTTGGACCGTTCAAAAACCAGTGATTTTGTACCCATCTTAAAGAATAGTAAATTTTTTTCAAAAATTATAAAATTTCATTCCTAATCATATTTTAGTATGGATATCATGTTGAATGGTTCAAATCAACAATTTAGACTTTGAAAACGAAAATATAAAATATGAAGTATGATGAGGTATGAAAGGCATGAGGCATTGGAACTTTAATAGATTTAATAATTTTCTACCAATAAAACAAATAGTAAAAAAATTATAAAAAATATAAAATTTTGTTTCTAAGTACATTTTTATATAAATGAAGATCATGCTGAATGGTTTATAGTTCAGGCTTGGACATTAATCAACACCATAAAATCCAATTTAGGATGCTTTTAAACTTGCTTTCACTATTCAATCAAAATATACGGTGTTGAGACTTGAGACCATCTTCACTGGGACTTCTTCCTCTTCACTGGGAGCTCTTCCCCTTCAAAAATATTTGTATTCCTTTGCTTTCATATTGACCAACAAGTTGATATGAAGTATACTGACCAAGGTTCTAAATAGCGTTATCGCATTATAAGGGTAGTCTCCAAAAAAAGTTATAACGAAAGTTATGTCACATAGTGTTTTTTTATTTTTATAAAAATTATATTATATATTTATACTAAATATCAACGTTATTTAATCTCATAGAACAATAAATAATACCAAATTGATTAAAAAATTATAATATTCATATTGAACTAATACCAAGTCCAAATCGCAACTCAAAATATCCATAGTAATACTAATATCATAAACTATCGATTTTTTTTTATTCAAAATATCTTCAACATCATAACATAATTTCTCTTTTTTCTATTTAAATTTTAAAATAACCTAGAAATTGAAAAGAAAAAAAAATCATACTTCTAGTAAAATAAACAAATGATCCTTGAAGAAATTCTTGTTAGTCCAATTTTTTTTTTATAATTTAGCAATTATTTATTTGATTTATCATCAGTTAAAAAAAAATCAAGGGCAAAATGAAAAAATTATTATAACGGACCTGAATTTGATATAATATAATATTCATCAAAATTAAACAATATCTTCACCATCTATTTATTTTAAAGTCTATATAAATTAAAAAAAAAAAAACTCATGTTGCATAGAGCGCACTATTTGCGCTACACGCTATGCGCTATAGCAGACCGCTATTACCGCTATAGCATCCGTAGCTCAAATAACGTGTTTTAATGTTATAGCTTAGTGTTTAGGGTCCAAAAACGATATAGCGCATTATTTAGAACATTGATACTTACCACTATTCATTGTTGAATTGTTCCAAGTATCATGTACTGTTTCTAGTACCGTCATGAGACGCACTCCTAAAATGGATTCCAACCTATTCCCACAAGCGAACCGTCTTTGAACATTTAAAATTTAAGTGCAAGATGAATTCCACTTCTTTTTTTTTTGAAAACTTGGTAGTAGCTACCAAGATTGCAATATGGATTCCACTTCATTGTAATTTATAGTTATAATGATGTCGTTTTCTTTTTAGACAAGCGGTCAAAAAGTTTTGGATATTAGTGGATGGTTTAATTCAAACATTGGAATTTGGAAACAGTCGAACTTACTAATTTTAATTTGCTGGACAAAATTGCCCTCCATCCGGAAAGGGGGCGATCAAAATATACGCAATAACTCACTTGTCATTTACAAAAAAACCTTCGTTTAACATCAAAATTTCTCTCCATTTTGTGTTGAAATTTCATTAATATGTTAATACATTAAACTCTAAATTCTAAAGATTCTGCTATACTCTGTCTCTCTCTGCCAGGTTTAGTTATTCTGAGACTAGAAAAAAAATGAAATTGATACAAATTCAAGATAGACCAAACAAAATGATGTAAGCGTAAAACAGAGTATAACTAAGGTGTTTTTAAGTTCACCAACTTTTTTTTTTTGAATTCAATTCTAAAATTTGTTGGATTGATTTCAATTAAATTGAGAATTTTGTATATTATTTTTCAATCAAATAAAAAGTTTTGAGAATTAAAAAGAAACTTATAAGGATCTCGTTTGATCTCATAGAATGATTTTGTATCAGTATCGTGCTGCTCAAATCAGAACGGGAACTAGAAAATTTAGATAGAAAGATTTAAACTTAAAATACATAATGTATGGCTGGGTTTCGAACTCAAGTCTCTACAATAACAGATTGAAACTCTTAACCACAAAACTACAAGTATACATGCAAAAATTTATGAAAAGAAGGGGGTTGAACTATATAAAAACTTAAAAATAAATTAAATTAGATTTCAATATACATGATTAAAAATTTTAAAATTCGTGGCAAAGAATCCTACAAGCAATATGTAGATTCATCCTGACTCGAATGTCATTTAATATCTCATTGAAATCTGAATATATGAACAATAATAAATTTCAAGTCGTTTGATTAAACAATAAAATTAGCGGGACAAAAAGCAGTTGTTGCGGTCATTTTTATTAATATCCATAAAAAAAATGAAAATTTTACAAATGTCTCTGCCCTCAATTTTTTTTTAAATATGTTCTGACCACCTGGACTTGGGGCGCCCCAAATAACCTGTGAGGCGCCCTAGGCTGGGGTGGCCCACAAGCCAAGTGAGGCGCCACACCCTGGGACGCCTCATTTTTTTTTTTAGAGAAATTTTAATATTTTGATTTGAATAATTTTGTGAATTTTTTTTCTTATTTAGAGTGTATGCAAAAAAATAAAATATTTGATATATTTACGAAGTGATGTCGTAAATTTTTATAACTTTAATTTTTTAATTTTTATTTTTTTGGTGAACTTTGATTTTATTTGTCATTTGAATATCACAAGTCTAAATATAACACTAATTAAGGACTTGGCATTTATTATGGTTTTTATAATATATGTATAATATACAAATATACACATATACATATACTAGTATTTTGATTTAAATAAATTTTGTGAAGAAAAAGTTTTCTTGTTTAGAGTATATGCCAAAAAATAAAACATTTGATATATTTATGAAGTGATGTCGTAACTCTTTATAACTATGATTTTTTATTTTTTCAGTGAACTTTGATTTTATTTATCAGTTATATATCACAAGTCTAAATATAACATTAATTAAAGACTTGGTCTTTATTATGGTTTTTATAATATATGTATAATGAGGAGGGATCAAATGACGCCGTCCATTTTCAAAGTCCAAACAGTTGATCCAAATCGTTCAACTTGATGGATATGTTAAAATGTGCTTGCAGATCAAATTTTACATTTTTCTGAATTTTTTTTGGGTTTATTCAAAGGGGTTCAAAAATTCAACGATCTGAATATAGCGATTTTGTTAAATACTTAATAAATAGTAAAAAAATTCAGAAAAATGTAAAATTTGATTTCCAAGTTACTCTTAATATATCCATCATATTGAATGGTTTGAATCGACTATTTAGATTTTGAAATTTCAAAAATGGACATTATCACCCGATGTCACCAAAAATGAGGTGTAATCCGATCCCTCCTCATGTATAATATACACATATACACATATACATACACACACACATATACACATACACATATACATAATAAAAAATAAAAATTCTCAGCTAAAATTTTCTGATGCAATATGGTCCTACGCATGTTTCACGAAAAGGGGCGTAACTTTTGATCCGTCCGTCGGATCGGGCTGAAATTTTGACAAGAACTCCACAGCCCAAAACTGGATCAGAAACGAATTTATGATTGGTTTCACCCATTTTCAGACTCAGATTTGCGATCCGAGTCTTCCTTCATGGACTTTTGGACCTTTCTTTAGAATTTTAGAGTTTTTAGGGTCTTTTATGTATTGTTTATGTATTTTCTGTTTTTAGGGTTTATATTTAAACAGATGTGATGTCTTTTGGCGGAAGTTAGTTTTTGATATATCAGTTTTATCAAAGAATTGAGAATCTGTGTGTTTCCATTACTTTTTTCCAATTTCTTGAGTGTTCATGCATCATTTTCGTTCAAAATTATAAGAAAATATTTATACATAAAATTAATTGAATCTATATAACTTTTATATGAACCACTGAAAATCAATTTCGTAAAAAAAAATTATTACATATTTTATGAATTTACGACATCACTTCATAAATATATCCAAATGTTTTATTTTTTGGCATACACTCTAAACAAGAAAACCTTTTCTTCACAAAATTATTTAAATCAAATACTAGTATATGTATATGTATATGTGTGTATGTGTATGTGTATGTGTATGTGTATGTAGATGTATATGTGTATGTGTATGTGTATGTGTATGTGTATGTGTATGTATATATTATGCATATATTATAAAAATCATAATAAAGCTCAAGTCCTTAATTAGTGTTATATTTAGACTTGTGATATCCAAATGACAAATAAAATCAAAATTCACCAAAAAAAAAAAATTAAGTTATAAAAATTTACGACATCACTTCGTAAATATATCAAATATTTTATTGTTTGGCATACACTCTAAATAAGAAAACTTTTTTTTCACGAAATTATTCAAATCAAAATACTAAGATTTCTCTAAAAAAAAAAAAACATGAGGCGCCCCAGGGTGTGGCGCCTCACTTGGCTTGTGGGCCGCCCCAGCCTGGGGCGCCTCACAAGTTATTTGGGGCGCCCCAAGTTCAGGCAGTCAGGGCATATTTAAAAAAAAATTGGGGCAGGGGCATTTGTAAATTTTTTATTTTTTTAGGGATATTAATAAAAATGGCCGATAAATTAGCATACATTATGAAATTTTAATTTTATTTAGCTCTAGCTACCACCTAGTAGATTAAATTTATCTACAAAGTGTTTGAATTAAATATTTAACAAAGCACTCGTTACTATACCATTATTTATTGCAAAACTGAGAATAATTAATTATGGGTTACTATACCATTATTTATTGGAAAACTGAGAATAATGAATTATGTGTTTATTGATGTTTCATCATATTTTATGGTGGAAAAATTATGAAAGATACATATCGCCATTCCTTTTCTTTTGTAAATTTGAACTTTTGATCAAAGAATGCTTATATTTTTGATAAAAATATTTAAAAAATTGTAATAGTTCATAATATAGTAAGTGGGAATTCAGAAGGAATAAAAATTAGAGACATTAAGTGCACTGGTCATTTATATAGTTATTAAGTTGCATTTGAGGAAAGTGAGCAAACATAAAATTTGATTAATTAAAACTAGATAATTAAACTTCAACAACAAAAAAGCATCAGGTGGGCAGCGGGTAGCTCTGACCTGGGTGGGTGCAAGCTGTGCAATAGCTCTGATCTGGAGATCAGAGACCACATTTTCTGGGAATGCCCGTATGCAACAAGATTATGGAGAGGCCTGACGGCCCAACAAAACATCATGCGGGCAGCAGGTACAAATCCTATTGATATCAGGTGAAACCAGAGATAGACAATGGAAAAAGAGCAGAGGTCGAGATGGGACGTGACATGGGCAGCGGGAACATGGATACTGTGGAAAGAAAGAAACCACCGAACCTTCACGGTTCAACACAAACCGGAGCACGTTCTGATTAATGCAGCGGCTATCAATATACACAGTTGGTTTCTATTTAGTTAGGGCATCATTCTCTAGAAATGAGAAAAAAAGAAATCGGGTAGGGAGTTAGGCTAAAGAGATTACTGTGTAAATAACATTTAATTTTAAGAGTGGACTAGCGACTACTGCGAGCAGTTATGTAAATGATTTTTTTTATAAATATATCGGACTTTCCCACTAAACTTCAAAAAAACGAAAAAACCGAATTCTATATAAAGTTTTGTGATCTCAAAAAATTTACCCTCATTTATATTAGAGCCAAAAATATTTTAACTCCGTAACATTTTATCCTTGTAATCACATCATAAATTCTTCTTTGATTTAAGCATCATGAATTAATTAATCTCCACCAACTACCCTTTGCAACAGAGACGATGTGTTCAATAGAGAGTAAATGACTTGATTTGACCGTACAAGAGTAAATGCAGAAGTTGAAACGATGGCAAAATTGAAAAGAATAATTAATCAAACTTTATCGTGTTACAAATTACAATGTATAAGTAGAGATTTGGAGATTTGAGGTGAAGAGATCCAGTAGCAGGGGGAAGAACGAGACGGAGAGAGAAAGAGAGAGAGATCATGAAAGGAAGTGGCGAATTGAGTCCAAAAATGAATAATTTTTATGTGGAGATGGATACTATCTTAATGCACACAATGGTAAGTTATACATATTCTTAAAAGTTCATTCTAAATTCTCGTTGGTTTTTTATACTTCAGTCCCTTGTAGTTTTAGTTCTTCTCAGTAAAGCATACAATGACAGTGTTTTTAGATGCATACAATGACAAAGGAATTTTTATCTCCTTGCATTGTATGTTGCAGAATATTCCAAAGAAGTTTGCAAAAATCTTCAAAGGGTCCCTGAGAGAAAGTGTTGAACTTGAAGGTCCAAGCGGAATTACTTGGCATGTGAAAATGATGAGGCCTAAGTCTAACAATACATTTGCTATGCGATTTGGTTGGAAAGAATTTGTAATTGCTAATCAAATAGATAAGAATGATGTTTTAGTATTTACATACAACGGTAATTCCTCTTTTAAAGTTGCAATCTTTGATCCGAATGGATGTGAAAAAGCTGCTCCTTTCTTCCCAAAAAAGATGGAGACGAAGACAGAGACACAGTCAGAGGAGTCGAACAACAGTTCAATTCGAGAAATTTCTGCACCTCATAATGAGGTTAAGAAAGAAACCATCTCTCTATCCTCTGGTAATAGTGTCGGTGATGAATCTTCTAGTGATATTTCATCACGTGCCACTCGAAAAAGGGTTTGTTGTAAGAGGAAACAAAGAGGTAGGTATATTTTGTTCATATTCGTTATTTTTGAACTTTTCAATCTTTTATGCAACAAGGATATTATTTCTTCAAGGAATGTGTTTTGATCCTATAATTTATTTTTCCCCCTATTTGGAAATTTTCTGATTACAGAATTTGTACAAGAATCAAGCGAGAGTGACAAACAAGAGCATGCAACTGTTAGAAGAAGAAAAACTAAGGAGAATAGAGCTAAGATAGCTTCCAGTTTATATGGCATACCACTCATGACCCATTTGACAAAAGCTCAAGAGGATATTGCTAACAGAATGGCCCAAAAAACTCACAAGGGTAGTGACTTGTTTGTCAAAATCTTGGCTTATACAGATGTGAGTTGGGCACTGGTACGTAAGCATTTTTTCTTTTGTAACTTTTAGTAAAATTGTAATGTTGGAAAAAATGAAAAATTACATAATAATGAAATAAATATCAAGTACGTATGCAATCAATCTTACTATCTTGTTGTACTATGTTTAATGTATTAGAGGTTTCCAAGTGGCTTTGTGTGCAAAATTCTTCAAGGAGAGAAGAAGAAGAAGATTACTTTGTTACCTGCAGATTCAGATAAGAGGAACTCTGTTACTGCAAACTACAACTTGAGGAACGAAAAGGTGGGATGCATAAGTAAAGGTTGGTGCCAATTTGCACGCATAAATGGACTGAAACAAGGGGATCTTTGTCTTTTTGAACTAAGGAAGCAAGACAAGCAAGGAAATCTGACTATGGTAGTTCATTTCAATAATTAGTAGCTAAGATGTATATAATGGTTTAGTTTGTTTGCAAAGTACAACACCTTGTTTCTTTGCAATTAAAACATAGGGTGGTGCACAAGGAAGGGCATGAGCTCTTAGGTCAGGTTAATGACTTTCTTAACATCTTTGTTTTTATATTGGTTGTTTTCTTGTTATGACTGGTAAACTTGGTTGCGGCCGTTCTGTTGTTACATACCACTGATACTTGTTTTAGTTTCTCATGAAATTGATGGCTTGATTTTAGTTTCTTGTGAAAATTATGGCAGTTCTATTGTTATCTCTGATATTGATTTTAGTTTCTAGTCAAATTGATGGCTTGAATAAAGATTTATTATATAAAAACTTAGAAATAAAAATATAAATTTATAATTGTGTTGGTGGTGTATAAATTGATAGAGTTTATCGAAAGAGCAAGTCTGCCAACTTTTTGTAAAGGGTCGAGATTTATTGTCAGTGGATTATTTTAATTATGTTGACAAATATTTTCTCACTGGCCGGTATCAGTTGGTACTATTTGGTACCATGGCTTAATGCATTGTCCAGAACCCGTGGTACCAGTCTGTACCAGCAATGAAATATTTGTTGGATCTGATTTGCTGTTCTGATAGCATTTTAATTTTCTTGTTAGCTGTTCTCTCTCTTTTTTAAACATGAGCGGGATGATATGGCCACTGATAATCCAAGTGATATCACTTTTCCCAAACTGAAAAAAAAAATTAGAAAAAACACATCTTGGAACGTGTTGTATCTTTTTTCCGCACTACAAGGTATGGCAAGGCACTATTCGGTATTTCCCCGTGCTGGCACGGCACTGCATGTGTATCAGACATCTAAACACAGCACGTTGGAACATGGCATATCACGTTTGCAATTCCATTAGCATATTGACTCATACACAACCAATAGCACCGTAGCCTTACTCTTTTTCATGATTCAGTTTATGCACACAAATTGTAAATTGTTGTTCTCTCCTAAATTCTACCACTGACATTTAACAAACTCTATCTCGTTGCCATTTGCTCCTATAACCCCTCATAGTTGTTCTTGTTTGACCAATAAATTAAATGAATGTTGTCATTTGTATTTGTCAATGCATATTTGACTACTTGTATATGTTGAGTGGCAAGAGAAAATGAAATTAATTAGCATGAACTGTTGAAGATAATACCTACTAATTTAATTTATACTTCTTTGTGTTCACATGTAATTCGTTAGGAGAGTTATTTTCATAAAGAGATGATTTATTGGCAATTAATATTTGCATTACATTGTATCCTAAAAAAAAATATACATAATGCTGTTTTTCTCGGATCGATCCTCCCATGCAAAATGTTCCCAAAAAAATTTGTGAAATCTTCAAAGGATCCATAAGTGAAAACATCAAACTGGAAGGTCCAAGTTAAATTAATTTACTTGGAATGTCATATTGATCAGATAATAAAATAAATAAGAATGATATTTTAGAGAGAGAGAGGTTTCTTAGGAGAATTCAGGCGCCCACCATCAATTCCATTAGAAGCTAAATTAAAGTATCAGTGGTAACAACATAACTACCATCAATTTCGTTAGAAACTAAAATCAAGTATCAGCGGTAACAGCAGAACTGCCACAACCAAATTTAATAGTCATAACAAGAAAACAACCAACATTGAAAACAAAGATGTTAAAAAACCAGTAACCTGAGCTAAGAACTCATGCCCTTCACTGTGCACAACCTCATGATACTATGATTTAATTAATTGCAAAGTAACTTGGGGGTGCACTACTTAGCAAACAACCTGTAACTGCTATATATATCTTTGCTACTCATTATTGAAATGAACTACCATAGTCAGAATTCCTTCCTTGTCTTGCTTCCTTAGCTCAAAAAGGCACAAGTCCCCCAGTTTCAGTCCATTTCTACAAACAAATTTGGGCCAACCTTTACCAATATATCTCATACATGCATTCTTGTAGTAACCTGCGGTACATATCTTGCTTCTCTTATCTAAATCAGCAGGCATCAAAGTTATCTTCTTCTTGTTGCTTTGAAGAACTTTGCACGCAAACCCACTTGGAAAATTCTGGTACATAGTTACACAGTAAAAAATGATAGTAAGATTGTTTTCACATGTACTTGATATTTATATCTTCCATAAACAATTTTGTCCTTAATTACACAACCACAGAAAATGGAAAAAAGAAATACTTGCGTACCAATAAACAATTGCTACGTCTTTGAGTCTGAGTATTAATTTGAGTCAAGATTTTGACAAACAAGTCACTACCCTTTTGAGTTTTTTGGGTCATTCTGTCAACAATCTGTTTTTGGGCTTTTGTCAGATAGGTTCGGCTGGGTACGATGTATAGCATGGAAGCTTTCTTAGTTCTGTTCTCCTTTGTTTTTCTTTCTCTGACAGTTTCTTGCTTTCCTTCGTCGCTCTCACTATCACTCTCACTTGATTCTTGAACAAAATCTGTAACAAGAAATTACAGGGCATAAGTTTATTTCTTTGTTCTATTTCACAATAGGGAGCAAAACAATTACAGGACTCCAGAACCACATTTCCATGAAATAAAATGCTTGATACACCTACCTCTTTGTTTTCTCTTACAACGAACCCTTTCTCCATCCATGTTAGCTTGATCGGCACAACTCGAAATCCCGGGAAATGATTCATTAGTGTCACTACTACCAGAGGATAAAGAAATGATCTCTTTTTTCACCTCACAGTGAGGTGCACCAATTTCTCGAATCAAACTGTCGTTTGATTCCTCTGATTGCGTGTCTGTCTCCTTCTTTTGTGCAAAGAAAGGAGAAGCTTTCTCGCATCCACTCCAATTAAAGATTACCACTTTAAAAGAGGAATTACCGTTGTATGTAAACACTAATATATCATTCTTATCTATTCGATTAGCAATTACAAATTCCTTCCAACCAGATCGCAGAGCAAATGTGTTGTTAGACCTGATCATTTTCACATGCCAAGTAATTCCACTTGGACCTTCAAGTTCAACATTTTCTCTCATGGAACCTTTGAACTTTTTTCCAAACTTCTTAGGAATATTCTGCAACATGCAATGCAAGGACATAAAAACTTCTCTGTCAGTGGTAACTAAGCATTAAGAAGTAAAACTTTCGAGGGACTGAAGGAACCAGATTTAATTACAGGCTTAGGGAAAGTTGCACATTGGCACTTCTGACTGGGGTTTATTACCGGCAGCTAGTTTTTACAGAACTGTCTATAGAATTTAGAAGAATCACGAAACAATCACTGATACTGTGGTCAGAACTCCGAAGTGAGGTGAACAACAGAATGAAGGCAATATGCACTGACATAACTATATATTTTTTTAATTTTAGTACCGATGTGTGTGGAGGCTTAAGTTCTATAACAAATCTCAGATTTGATAAGAAAATCAACACATAGAAATATTACACTACAATTTCAGTTTGCTAGAATCAGAAAACCAGAGCAAGAGAAGTCAGTTGAACACTCGAATTATTTAAGAAACTTTGCTGAGCATAAATTTCCAAGCCAAATCTCATATAAAGTAACATCACTTAAAAATAAAACCTAGTTTAACTTAGAAACCATTTGAAAATTTCCTTTCCTCTTTGGTGTTATAACTGGTACCATTGTATGCATAAGCGACGAGACAGTAGAATGAAATTTAAAAGATATGTATAATTAACTTGCCATTGTATACATAAAGGTCGAAGCATCCATCTCCACAAAAAAACTATTCATTCTTGATCCCAAGTCGTATCCTCCTTTCATCTCTGCTCTCTCTCTCTCTCTCTCACACTCGTTCTTCTCCTGGCTCTCTCCACCTCCAAATCTACTACATATATTATATATATTAATTCAAAACAAGCATCGGTCCAAGCGACGCATTTATTGTCTACGATCAACTCAAGCGCGCTTGACAGAATGACAGCTATCGGGTACCACTGCTTTTGACAAAATGAAAAAGAAAGAAAGCTCTTTTCCTCTGTTGCTTATTCTCCCGTAGCTTTCCTGAAGTGAATTACTGTATCTGGTGGGCTCCGTAAGTGAATTGTCTGGAGCTTTCTTTCCTGAAGTGAATTACTGTATCTGGTAGGACCCAGCCGTCTGGGACCAGTATAGAAGTTGAGACAAACAAGCAAACTAATGTTCCAACGGATCGTTTCGTGCTGCACGAAGCAAAAACTGTTCTTTTGGGTAAAGATTTTGACAGAACAGTTTTTGCTTCATGCAGCAAATGGACAATGGAGAAATTTTCGACAGATGCGCTGCATGAAAGAATAACTACTATGTCAATATCTTTTCCTAAAAGAGTATTTAATTCAAGCCGTCTGGGACGGATTGACTTTATATTGAATTAATTTGGATATTTAAAACTTTCAAATATAGACATATCACATGTAAAATAAGTAGATTTCAACGGTTATAACTCATTATTTGAATTTAATTTAATAAATTTTAGAGTTAAGCTCACCAAACACTTTGGTAAGCTTAATAACACTCCAGTTCTACTCTACATATATTACATATACATATATTATTAAAAAAAAAAAGGCCGGGTCATGAATTTTTTCCATGATTCCAATTTTTTAATGGGGCCATGGAAAAAAATCCACAAGTGGAAAAAAAAGGGGCCGTGAAAAAAATCCACAGGTGGGAAAAAAAGGGCGGTCGAAAAAATCCATGGGTGGTAAAAAAACTGGGGCCATGGATTTTTTTTCGGATTGGACATTTTTAAAATTTTGATCGACCCTAATTATTTTTATTAAATTATTTAAAATATTGGGTAAAAATAAAAATCTGGGTAGTAAGAGTATAGTTGGTAGAATTTAATTTACAGCGCTTGAATAAAAAAAGAGAGAGCTTATGATGTGATTAAAGTGATGAAAATTTATGAAGTTAGGACAGTTTCCGTGTTTTTTTTTTGTACCACTCTAAAAAATCGGAATAAATTAAACAGCACTCGAAAAATCGGATTTGAGATTCCACCACGTTCGCGTAGTGGATCTGCGAACGGATCTCTAATCCGTTCGCGTAACAGATCCGCGAACTGACCCGCCAGCGACATGACCCGCCAGAGTGACCCGCTAGCGCCATGACCCGCCAGAGCGACCCGTCCGCGTGGTGGATCCGCGCACCGACCCGTTCGCATATCCACTGTGCGAACGTGGTGGAAATGGATATAAAGCGGCTCCGCAGGTCATTTTCCCCTGTCCGTCCCTGTCCGTCGCTCTCCGCAAAAACCAGGTTTTTTTTTTTTTTTTTAATTAAAATTTATTATTTAATTTTCTATTTAGTAGTAGTATTGTAAATTATATATAAATATGTGTGTAGTTTTAGTTTAGAATATTGAATATTTGTGTAGTTGTAGTTTAGAATACCAAATATTTGTGTAGTTGTAGTTTAGAATACCAAAATATTTGTGTAGTTTTAGTGTTAGTTTAGAATACCAAATATTTGTGTAGTTGTTGTTTAGAATATCAAATATTTGTGTAGTTTTAGTATTAGTTTAGAATACCAAATATTTGTGTAGTTGTAGTTTAGAATACCAAATATTTGTGTAGTTTTTGTTTTAGTTAGAATACCAAATATTTGTATAGTTTTTAGTTGGTATATTTTTGTGTAATATTTGTATAGTTGTTTTACTTAAGTAATATATTTTTTAGTAGACAAAAATAGTAGTTTGGTTTAGTTGGTACATTTTTTATTTAGTTTAATTTAGTTGTGTACCAATTTAGAAATGGATCAATTTAGGAATGTCCAAGAATTGTAATATATTATTATGAGTGATGTTTCTATGGACATAAGGACCTATTTGTAAAATGAACATATTTTTATTTTCAAAGTTCAAACAGTCGATCCGAACCGTTTATCTTGTTCTCCATATTAATATGTGCTTTTGGAGATCAAATTTTTTATTTTTCTGAATTTTTTACTATTTATTAAGATAGTTACAAAAAAATATCAAATTCAGACGATTGAATTTTGTACCCATCTTAATAAATAGTAAAAAAATTCAGAAAAATGTAAAATTTGGTCTCCAAGCACATATTATTATGGAGAACAAGATGAACGGTTCGGATGGACTATTTGAACTTTGAAAATAAAAATATGTTCATTTTACAAATAAGTCCTTATGTCCATAGAAGTCTTTGCCTATTATTATTATTATTATTATTATTATTATTATTATTACATTGTTATATTTAGACCAAAATTGAGTAGAAATGTATGAAATCATAAATTTATCGTTATGCATTATTGTATGATTTTACCGATTCATCCAAGAATAATGATATATTATTGGATTATCATAAATATTTGTATTATTTTTAGATTTCTACTATTCCTGAAATTATTGATAGAGGTCAAAACTGACAAAATTGATAAATTTAATGTTAGTATGGCGTCAACCAGCGGTAGTAATGAAAACCGTACGCAAGATGATTTACAGCTGGATTTATCACTGGCTCGTACCATATTTCCAAATATGACGAAAGAGAGTATCAGTCCTCTTTGCTGGTATAAATTCGAGGAGCACAAGATGAGGAACGCATATGTAAGTTTACGTTTTGACAAATGCAAATAATTTTAATTTTTATTTAGATAAAAATAGGTAAGTTATATATTTGTTTGTTTTGAAATTAAATGCAGACTCATACCTTGACGGGGATGCGAAACAATCAGATGAGTATCCTCTATGACGACCGATACGCTCCAGCGTTGAAGAGTTTGGGTCTGTGGCATGTTTCACAGCTGACCCCTATTATTGCAGATGCCGCTCTTCTATCTGCGTTGGTCGAGAGGTGGCGGCCGGAGACACACACATTTCACCTTCCCGTTGGAGAGATTACGGTGTCTCTTCAGGATGTCAGTTGTCTCTGGGGACTGCCTATTACTGGACAGGCTGTGACGGGTGTGGAGTACGGGGACTTCACAAAGGACGTTGAAGAACTGTTGGGACCCAACCTGATGAAGGAAAGGTCCCTCAAGAGGTCGAAGGTTGCATCAAAAAACGACATCAGTATCCCGCGTTTGCGAGCAGCATTCAAGTAAGTTGCATTTTTTTAATAGTAAGTATTTGATTGTGATGTTCCACACACTGTACTAAATTAGTTCGTACTTGTAGTGGAAAATTGGCAGAAGGGGCGTCTGAGGAGGTGGTAGATCGGTGGACACGAGCTTACATAATGGAGCTGTTCTCTTGCTGGTTGTTCCCAGATTCATCTGGGAACACCGTCCCTGCTTGTATGCTGCAGTGGCTGAGGGACTTAGCAGACCCTCCACAGATGAATTGGGGTGCGGCGGTTTTGGCATGTCTATACCGAGCCTTATGCATTGCCTGCCGGGTATAAATTACTCTATCTTCTTTTTGTAAATAAATTATTTTCTCTTATTGCATTGCAAATAACCGCAACTTGTATGAAAATAGGTCGAAAAAGCTGGTCTGTATGGACCGATTGGTCTACTTCAGCATTGGTCGTGGACGAGATTTCCATTTGGTCGTCCGCAACCACAAGAGGAGGGTTGGGCTCCAGTCTGGGGTCATCCGGACGGGGAGACTTGTCCTGCGTATGCTCAGAGATTCTGCGCTAAAAAGACCTTTGTCGCCACCCCTCACGGCAAGCCTTCGGGAGTTTGGTTTTTCAGGACTCAGTTCGAGCAGATGACTCCAGATCTACATGTTGAGTGGAGGCCGTATGATTTTCGCGTTGAGGTTTTCGAAGAAGATGAGGAACCTTACTCTTTCCTCACAAAACTTCCTTCGATCTGCAGTCGCGAGCGAGAATACTGGTTTGCTCAGGTGCGAGTTATTTTTCTATTTTATAGTTTACAATTTCATAATCGTACTGTAGTTTAAAGTTGAAACTTAGACTATGAAAATATTTGCAGGTACCACTTATCTACTACCAGGTTGTTGAGAATTATTACCCTGGACGGGTAATGAGACAGTTTGGTATGGCCCAGTATCTTCCAGTCCCGGATCCTATCACAAAGGACAGCTGGTATGAGCTTCACCAACCGTTATGCACTGCGGTGGGGAAGAATTGGCGGACGGAGCACGCCTTGCATGTACAGCGACTGGAGGATATGAGTCAGGATGACATGGTCCCTGATATGTATCAGGTATATGCTTTTGAGGAGTGGGACCAGCAGTATCGACAGTGGTATCAAGAAAATTGTGCATTCACAGTGTACATGTTCGGTCAGATGTCAGAGATCAACCAGAAGCCGCTTCATGTACCACGCGACTCGACATCTCCTCACTTAGGTTTCATCCCTAGCGGTGGTCCGGCTGCACAGATTGTAAGTTTTCTATATTATTTTATATTTATTTCAATACATGTACGGTAATCATCTTTTGAAATATTGATCAAATGGTTTATTCGCAGGTACTTATGAATATCAAGCAAGTTCTGAGAGCTGCAAGATATGGGATCACAAGAGGCTGGAAGAAGGTTGGTAAGATTTTGTTGTGCACATCTGCACCTCCGGTAGTCGTCGCCGGGTACAAGGACCAACTAGACAAGATCTTGAGGCTAGCGGATCTTCCAAAATACGAGGATTTGAACGAAATGGATGATAGAGATTCTGCAGAGCAGATGAGCACACCAGAGCCGGATTTTTCAGAGATCTTGTCCGCACCGACGCCTGAGGCAGCATTTCAGCACTTTGGAGATCGAGTGGTACGTGTTCTTCTAATAACTTACATATTGAGAAATGAGCCCCGGATTTTATTAATCATCTATTTTTCAGGGTTTTGAGCCCCGGTTTGAGCAGACTCAGACATCGCAGGATTTTGAGCAGACTCAGACATCGCAGGATTTCGATTTTGGTACCGTATACACTCAGGATTACCCGTCTCCTCAGTTTTTCACACAGGATGAGCCACCACTACAGGACAGTGCAGCAGTGTACCAGACAGAGACAGTTCCATCCTATGCAGAGTCTATTGTAGCTTCTATTTTCGGTCCTGCCATTCCACCTGGCTCATCTGAGGAGCCTTTGTTTGGACATATACCAGAGGAGACCCCACCACAGCCATCGCGGCAGTATACGTCGCCTTTCAATTTTCTAGGTTCAGAGATTGAGGAAGAAGAGGAAGAGGAAGAGGGCTCGGAAGAAGAGGAGTTGGGGCGTGGGAAGAGAAAGAGGACCAGGAAGGAGCCGTACACACCACCGACCAAGTAGTTGATTGTTACATATGTTACCCAGACTCTTATGTATTCGTACTGTTTGGACTTTTATGTATTCGTACTGTTTGGACTTTTATGCATTCGGACTGTTATTCTGACTTTTATTTGGTTTATGCTTGTTTTTTATGATCTTACCACGTCTGCTATTACATTTCTCAAAATTTGAATACCAAATAACATGAGTTCTGATAAAAAAAAACACACACACACAAGATACAAATTTCTGGTTAAAATCACATATCCAGCCCTATTGCGTATTTCCTCTTGCATCCCTTCTTCTTCTCGCATTCCTCTCTAGAGTTTCTCTACTGGTTCGGTGACCCCTTCGCCGTCCTTCCAATACATCCATCCACATTTGGATCCGGTTGTGCCGTCTCCTACCCAATTTCACTAACCGATGTTCTGGAACTAAGAGATCTCCTTCTTGCACTGGCCAATCACATTGATTGTCATACACATGAAATTCACCACTCCATGTGTCGATGAGTGTTTGAATTTTGTAATAATAATTGACGAAGTCATTTGGATTCAAGTTCCTATAATATCAATACATTAGTAAGTAATACCGTCCCTAATATGAAATTCCAAATTAAATAAAATATAATTTTACCTTAAACGACACACCGCCATCACATGAACGCATGGTATTCCACCCATCTGAGGCTTCTGGCACGTACATTCCACCTCATGGTCGTTCTTCAGAATTACCTTGTACCTGCAGTCGCTTGACGTGTGCACCCATCTGCCATTCTCCATGTCAAAATTAACTTTTTCTCCATGTGAGGTCACCATGAACTCATTATGGCCGAATGCAAGCGTTGACATTTTCTTAGTCTTCTCAATGTGCTTATCCAGCTTCTTTTGTACGCGAGTGGAAAAAAGCTGACCTTCTGCCTGCAATTGCACAGCCGTCTCTCTTCTTTGCTCGAACCAGCTGACACACTTGTAGAACGTCTCCTCAATGATTGCGGCAACTGGTAACCTATGATAATTAAAAATTACAATTAAATGAAGAAAATGAAAATAAAAAATGGGAGGATTACAATATACAAACCTGCGAGAAGTTTGGAAGACATGGTTGAGCGATTCAGAACCATTGCTAGTCATTATTTCCCAACGAGATCCATCATCCATAGCTTGATACACCTTCCATGGCTTAGGCAGTTCTTCCTCGTCATTTTCATTATATTTGCCACATGTATCCAAATAAGCCAACCAAGCAGGATTTCGCCTCCCGATTGCATCAAGTCCTTCTTGCAATCTTCTTCTCTTTTTCTTTTTAACCATGACCTTGAAAAAGGTGGAAGCTACCTTATCCTTAGTGTGCTTTCCAAAATTCTCAAACACATGTTGAGAGCAGTAGCGATGAGCACACTCCCCTTTCTCCTCACACCAACCCAAATCATCTTGAATAAACACCTTTTTAATGCCCTTGTGTCGGTCAGATACCACACACATGTATCTGTTTCGCCCAATTACAAACTCCCGCACCCACTTCATGAACCATCCCCAATTCTCAAAATCCTCATTCTCTACCAGTCCAAATGCTAACGGGATTAACTGGTTCTCTGCATCATATCCGGTTACAATTAACAGCTTACCCTTGTATCTGCCAGACAAGAAACAAGCATCGATACTGATGACGGGTCTGAGGTGACCGACTGCGGCAATACATGGTCCCCATGCCCATGCTGCTCTCATGAAAAAACGATACCCTGGCTTAGTGGTTGCCTTTGAAACAATTTTATATTGGGTTTCCGGATTTGCTCTTTTTATTGCCTCTAACAAAGGGATAATTAGCCCATAAGACCCCTCCCAACTACCAAAGGCCCGTGCAATTGCTAATTCTCTACCACGCCATAATTTATTGTATTTTGGAACGATACCCTCGTACCTTTCAGCGCATAAGTCGGCAACTGCCCGGATAGAAATATCAGCATTTTTTTCCAATGATAATTTTATACAGTTGGCGACCATAGCGGACGTCAACTGTGCATGATCTAACCTGGATGCTGATGCGTGACATGTGTGCTTAGCCGCATTCTTCGTGATGGCCCAAGTATTACCAAAGCCTGTAGCCCTCGCAACCAACGCCCACCTGCATCGGGCGTTAACACACTTGTACCTCAGCCTGGTGGTATCACTGTGTGTATTTTTAATCTCCCTATTATGTTTGATGTGCCAGTGGTTAATTGTATCTTTCATCTTATCCTTGCTGTCATACGTCATCCCTTCAGACAATTCATGTATTTCTCCCTTTTGATTTACAAAAGAAACACCAAAATTTATACAACATCAATTTAATAACAACAATTTAATAATTATATTAAAATTAAATACAAATTAACAAACATACCTCAGAAGTCGCAAAAAAAGAGCTATCGGCCTCTTCAAACCCTGATGTGTCATGAAATTGCTCAAACGGATGCCTTTCCCCACGACCCACTATAGGCCACTTCCGTCTACCAAGCATAGGAATACCAGTATCCTCATCACTGTGATCTGATACCCCACCGTCCCCATTATCATCCCAATTAGCCTCTGCCTCCCTTTCTTCAGGATCCTCGTCCGTATTGTCAGCATAATAAAGCTGTTCAGGGGTTTCAGATCGGTCCCTTTCAGATTGGACTCGGCTAGAGGACGAAGATGGAATTTGAGGTCGACCCCTGTCAGATTGAACTCTACTAGGACCCGCTACAGATGGGGTCCGGCTAGGACCCGTTACAGATTGCTCGAGCCCCAAACCCTGAGTCAAGTGCAACAATTGTCTGGTATTCTGTCTGGAGTTCTGTCTAGAGTTTTGTCTGGGGTTGGCTACCACATATAACTCTAGAAACTTGAAAGGAGTGACCATATTCATTGTCATTTGGAGATATAACTCCCAATTGCTGTCGTCTTGTACCGGAAACTGTTGGAACCAGGTTTGGTTGCCTTGGCCAATATTGATCCTTGCGTTAATTACCAGTTCATAATTACGGTGGTCAATACCGAGTTGTTGGTACACTTCCCTATTTATACTTCTAAAATCCAAACCTAAGCCGATATTGAACATTTTCGGCATTTGGTGGCTATAATAAACGCCATTTGGTCCTTGTAATACTTCACCACCAAAATAACAAGCAATTCCAATCATAATTGGTTGAACAAACCTAATATTATAAAAAAGTGCACTAAATTAAATAATACTATAGAAAATAAATTTTTGGAAAAAAATAATGAAAAAAAAACGTACCTTGGCGGCTGTCTTCAGTGAAGAATTGAAACAGAATTGATCTGGTCTGTATATAGTCTAAACCTAATCGGTGCGCATAACCACCGTGCGAACGGGTCGGTGCGCGGATCCACCACGCGGACGGGTCACTCTGGCGGGTCATGTCGCTAGCGGGTCAGTCCGCGGATCCGTTACGCGAACGGATTGGCGATCCGTTCGCAGATCCACTACGCGAACGTGGTGGAATCTCAAATCCGATTTTTCGGGTGCTATTTAATTTATTCCGATTTTTTAGAGTGGTACAAAAAAAAAACACGGGGACAGTTTTGGCTTTATAATAAATGAAATTGTTTTGAAAGATCACAAAACTGTATATATTATTTATTGTTATCGGACTTTAATCTAATTTTAATTAATTATTTTTTATGTTTGTCTAAATTTATTCATTTTTTAAAATGCAGGGTAAAATTCCAAGGCCAACACGATGGGCATGGACTTGAAAAAAATGGATATCCATTTGTCTGAATACGGATAATTATCCGTATGTGTTTTATTCATTTATTTTTTAATCATATATGTTTAGAGATGAATATATTTTTTGTATCTTTTGATTTAAAATATGTTTATATTGATTAATTTTTGTTAACGATATATATATTTTATTAATTTATTTTATAATGAAAAAATTATTGGATAATATGTTAATTTTGCAATAATATTTAAATTCTAATATCTTGTATCCACATCCAAAAAATAAAATAGATATGGACACAAATACGAAGATAAAAAATTATCAGGACATGATTGAAGTACGAAAATAATGTGGCATTTGGGCCCCTCTATTTAACATTCTTTTTCTAACAAAATAACAAAACGATCTGATCCGAAATTCTTATTAATACCCAAAAATTTTATAAAATTACGCAATCTACCCACATTTTTGTGGGAATTTGAAATCTGCCACTTTAGGTAATTAAATAACCGGACAAAGTCCCCTTTTCTGGTTATTTAGTATCATATCCAAAAATTGAATCCGGTGTCTAAATAACCGGTTTCAATAAATTCATCCGGTTATTTAGTAACCAGTTTTGTTGTTTTGTCTTTTTTTTTACAAAACATAATTTTTTTTTAAAAAATTTTTTTGTATTGAAATATTAGAAATGTTGAATATATTTCATTGAAAATAGATCGAACACAATATAAATTAATTTATTAGAAAGATTGCAACAAATAATCCAGATCAACATTTTTCACAGCTGTAAGAAAAATTAATATATTTCTTTATGTGTTATTTGAAAAAAAAATATGCTTTGAATGTGAGTTATTAATCGCGGTTCAAAAGTCACTTCTAGTAATACAAAAAATATTTTAATCCTCCTAGTACATTTAATTTCTCAAAAGTTGTATCTATTTTGATAATTCTTTTTGAATAACAATCATTAAATAACTCAAAGTTTTTGTTTTTTTTTCAAAAAAAGATACAACATTTTAGAAATTAAATGTAATAGAAGGATCATAATAATTTATGTATTTACCTAAAAGTGACTTTTGAACTGAGATCAATAACTCAGAATCTAAGCATTTTTTTTTCAATAATATATAAATAAATATATAAATTTTTCTTACAACCGCAAAAAATCTGGCTTAAAAAAATATTGATCCGGGTTATTTGTTGCAGTATTTCTAATAAATCAAATTTTATGGTATTTTACCTATTTTCAAATAATATATTCAACATTTTTAATATTTCAATACAAAAAATAAAAAAATTTCTGTTTTGTAAAAAAAATGTTATTGCTTTATGAAATCGAAAATACAGATTTAGTCTTGAGTTCAAAAAAATGTTGGTGTTTTGAATCAAAGAAATATATTCAACATTTCTAATATTTTCAAAGAGTCTATTGTCAGGTGAGATATTTAAATAAATTTAGTCTTGAGTTTATTAGATGCATTTGTTAGATGAGCAAAATAATTTAATTGGTTATATTTAAAATTTGAATAACAAAATTGAGAGCTATAGAATAAACAAATTTGATTTATCCTTAAAAGTTTAACCAAAAAGATAAATTCGAAATTTTATCTTATATTAGATGTTGTTGCTTTATGAAATGGGGTTCAAAAAAAGTACATATATACGAAAATTATGTACCATAAACAAAAAATCAAATTAGATGATTTTAGAAAAATATAGGTTCCAAGTTGATATTAGGAGAAATACTCCCACATACAATGTCGAATTTTTTAAATTAGCATTTGAAGAGTAGAAGAAAATACAAAATTGACGTAACTTTAAGAAAAATTTCAATCTTAACTATAATGCATGGTTTGTTTGTGCAACGATCAGAGAGGTGGTACGATGGCAATGCATGCGCACCCTATAATAATGCGCAACTAATGTCCATGTATCGCTCCTGATTAGTGCATTTGCCCAACCATTTTATTATGAAACCACGCACATTATGTCTTTTTAGTTTTTTTTTCGGTAGCATTCTCTTTCCTCAACCTTATTTTACTGTAACTTGTTTTACTAAGTCTCTTAATTGGCAGCGAAATTCGGGAACTTCAAACGAATATGGTTCCAACTAGTACTGAAATGCACACATTGTCTGCGCACTATTATGAAGTCCAGCAGGCATTTTTTGTGTGCCGCTCCTAATTGGTGCGCAAACAATCCAAGATCAATTTTTTTTCTAATGATGTCTATATTCTAATCAAGATTAGAATTTTTGGATGATGTCAAGATTCTAATCAATATTATAATTTCTTTTCATTGAAAGGTAAGTCAACTTTGTATTTTCTAATCAGTATACAATGCCCTTTTTTTTCGATTTTCTTTATTTTTCGCCTGATTCTTTTTATTTTTATTTTGTGTGATATTGCTACCAAAGGGCAGCAATTGAAAACAAAGTGGTAAAGGATTAAAAGACGGGATTCAAATCTGCTATTATTCTAAGGAGGATAGCAGGGTGGTGCTCTCCATTTTTGTTTCTATCTCTCTTGAAAAAAAGAGGTGAGAAAAATAGAAGAGAGATGAAAGAGAGAGAAATAGAGAGAAGAGCATGGATAACAGGGATTTTGAATAGCAGCAGATCTCATTCCTAAAAGATGAGGTTACATGACACAGGGACAGACGCTCTGACAATTACTGAGTCGGGCAATCAGACAGGCCCAGCCTTTTCAGAGGTCCTTCCATCTGATTACGATATTCTTTTTTGAGCTGAATGGCATAAGGTGTGATCCGAGTCCGACTGAATTCGTATCCTCTATATTAACTCAAAAAGAAATCTTTTAAGTTAATGAATCTTGAACATCCGATCTGTTTTATAATTCGGGTAAACTAGATCCGCACTAATATTAAAATGCCCCATATATCATAAGCTGGGCTGGATTAGCTCCATTTAAAATCAAATAGTTGAGATTCATTAACTCAAAAGATTCATTTTTGAGTTAATGCAGAGGATACGCATTCGATCCGACTCTCATTACTGCATCGGAGAGAAGCAATAAAATACAGTTAGTTAAACTCATAATTTTACCATAGAAAAATACGAATTGCAACGGAACCTCTCCATGGCTATCCCATGGTCTGTGTTGCTCCGCCAGTAACAACAACACGATTGGATATTTCTTCATCCCAACATTGTAAAAATTTCAATTAATCTAAACTAAAATTGAACAAAATTTATATTAAATTAAATTTTAATTTTAATTGTCTGTAACTAAAAATTATCCACAATTGAATTGGGAGAATGCTATATTGAGGGCAACTATTTAGATTTTGAGAGCTATTGCTTGTAAATCTCCGATTTACCCCTGCTCAAAGAAATCGCTAGCTAGATTAACGGATCGTTGTTCAATTAAACCCGCTTGGTTACTTCTCATCTCTCTCTGTCTGATTTTTCTCTCCCACTTCGCTACAGGACGAATGGAAAAGAGCGAAGGCGGTCGCACTCTCTCCGTGCTTCCCCATTTCGATCCCTATTTCTCTACACACCGAACACCATGCAGCGTTCAAGGTGAAGAAAGCGCCTTCTTTTGTTACATTTGATAATTTTTTTTGTTTAATTCGCTCAAAGCTTGGTAATTGATTTCGTTTATGTTGATTTATATAGATAGGTCGAAACAACGTCACCAAAGAAATATTTTGTTAGACCAAATGCTCGTATCATTCAGTCATGAGATTCATGCACTATAACAGGTGAGAAATCATTTCATGTTGCAGTTTAACCAATAGGACATTACAATCTTCAAATTTCAGGAAGAGGGCTTCTCCAACTCGACTTGTCACCATTAAATTGCCACTGCCACCGCCGGCAGCCCTTACGCCCTCTTCCGTCGCTCTGTACGTCTAAGCTCTATTGCATTATGCTGATTGCTCTCAATTAGAATCCTGGTACGTATCGGCTCACGTTGATTTTTTTATCTTTTCCTTTACAAATAATTGTCTAATTTTAGATTATCTCAGACTGAATACCAGGTACGTACTGGCACTTGTACTGAATATCTAAATCCCATTATTAGGCCCAAATTGCCACTTACGAGATTTTGATTTTGGTGGAAACTGACTGTTACCGTACCAGCACAATATAGGGTCGGTAATGTATTGAGATTGTGTAGTAATTTGTGAGCATTTGTAAATTCAAGTGGGTCTTACCACAAAATGTTATATGCAATGTTATGTTAATTAATCTGGCATAGTTCTTTTGCAGAGTTTTGTTCAAGATTGATAGGGTTAAGTGGTTAACTGGTAAGCCAGATGAGATAAGGCAAGTTGCGCATGCATTCCGAGTTTATTATATGACGACTGCTGAGCAAGACTGATCACTTTGTCGACCATTTTATTGTCATGTATGCGCTTTATCTCTATCTATTTACAGTATGTTAGTTGTAAGGGGAACAAATTGTTACCTTGTTGACCATTCTTTAGTCCTTTAAGGTTTGACTGTTCTAGTCAATTTCTCTCATTTGTTGCGTTTTGTTCTAGTCATCACTGCTCTGCATCAAATTGAGGTCTTGAGTTGTCCATTCGGATCTTCTGCTCCATTTCCTTTTTAGTTGGTTCAATTTTGAGTAAACTAATCATTTGTTTTTTGGTTGGGTTTGAGTTAGGTGCAGATCATTTCAAAGTTTTTGTGCTCTCTGAAGTTGATTATTCAATCAATATTCTTACATTTCATGCTGTTTGTCTGCCATTTTCAGGTACTCGATGAACTCAAAGATGGAGTTTGTCAATTTATCTGAAAAAAATTATGATGTGGATACACTTACAGAAGGCATCATAAAAGAGATAACTGCTCACAAATGAGACAGAATTTATTCTTTTTCTTTAAATCTGGGTCCACTAAATAATTTAGCACACTAAATCACCCTTGCTGATAATTTCCTATTTAGGTGCAAACTTTGATTAGCTTTTGGAGCTAAATTTGTTGTGTTTTAATTTTGTTTAGTTGCAATTTCCTGTTTGTATGATGAATCAACGATGCTAACAAAATAATCGTGTGTTTAAAGTTGAACATTTTGTTGGGGATTTAGAATCAATGAACGGACTGAAGGACTTTTATTTTTAAAGGAACTTTCCTTTGTTAGTCCTATTATTAATCGGTTAAGAGAGAGATTGAATCCATTAATCAAGGCATCCATTTAAAGAGTAGGGGTAAATCAGGTATTTAGAAACAAAATATTCTCTTAGCTCTCAAAATCTAAATAGTTGCCCTCACTATAGCACTCCCCCAATAAGGTATATTTAATGTTAATTAATGAACTAAAATGATCACATCACCACACATTCTACCAAAATTAAATTAAGTAAATTATACTACATTTAATTAACTACACGTAAGATCAAAATTACGGACCGTGCACTTTATTCATACTTGAATTCTTACAACAACAACCAATCAAGTAATAATATATAGCAAAAAACTTTAATTCATACTTTCAGTTTGAAATGAAATTAAAATTTCCATAATTGGGGGAAGTCAAGTATTCATGGAGGCAATTATTTGCAGAGTATCCTGTCAAAACACCAAACAAGGTAATCAACTCACCTTCAAGAATATATAACACTAACAAGAACGAAGTAGCTCTTGCTAAGAGAGGTTTCTCAATTCACGGTTGCCTCCTTGTACAGCTGGTTTTTTAATACACGTCTATTCTGTTGATTGGAGTTGTATCCAATTATCAGTATTTTTTTATTTTTTGAAAAAACTGAATTGATGTTTTTATTGTACAATTTCTCATAATTTACATCATATCACCATCGATAACAGTGGTAGAGTATCTCCACTTGTGTCTTGGAGGTCCTGGGTTTGAATCAGCCTTCTTGCAAAAATACAAGAGGAAGGCTACCTAGAAATTCTCTTCCCCAGACCCCACAATGTGTGGGAGCTTTTGGCACTGGGTACGCCCCTTCTTATCCTCGAAATTTATAAGATTGCAAGGCATGTGATAACAGATAACTATTAGAACATAAACGAAAAATACACATGACACTCATGTGCTTTATCTCTATTTCTGATAAGCTTGTTGTATCGTCGTTCCTGCAGTGACGAAGACAACATAGCAAAAAAGAAGAAAGAGTAACTGTGCCATCAAAGTCAAATTCGTTTATATAATATTTTGTTTATTGTCTCCATGTGGAGAGCAATTGCAATTATTTTGATAAAACTATATATATAGAATAACTATGTTTGGTTATCCAACTTTCAAAAATAACTAAAAAATGTTACATAATAATTTTGTGGGAGTTGATATTAACACTATAAAATATGTTATTGACACAACACAATTTAAAATTTCTATTTGATAGACAAAATTGTCCTCCACAATCAATTACTTCTGTTGTTCCCTAATTTGGAAACTTTTTAATGCTAATATATTTTTTAATGTAATTTCTTAATCTGTCTATCTTCTTCATAGAGAGAGAAAAAAAAACAATAGATTGGAGCTTTCAATGATTCTATTGTTATTTATCTAGCTATTAGAAGGTTCTTTTTTGATTTTCTACTCTTTTCTTTTAAAACAAATTGATTTCTATGGATCGTCTTCTATTATCTTAAATGAAATATTGTTTATCAAAAAAGCACAAAAAACACATATACTCCCTTGCCACCATCCCATGAAATTCTCCCAGCCTCTCCCCATCCAAAAATAATAATAAAAAAATTATAACTTGTCTATATCTCTCTTTTCTCAATCCCAAAATAATTTTTCGACAATTAATAAATTTAATTATAACACAAATCTTCAAAATAGTACAACATAGAGCATGAAATCTTCATTTAAAAGATATATTATAAACGTTTTTCATTTTGAAAAACCCTTTTTCTATGTTTTTTCTTGATTTCTTCATTTAAATGGGTTTTATTATCTATAACAAATATAGTAATGAATATATTCAACGAAAAATAATTGAAAAGATCCCGTCTGAAAAAATATTGTTGGTGAAATTTATATCCAACAAAAAATGTTTTGCCAATTTTTTTTTCTTTAAGTAGATATTTGTGGAGTTGGGTAATATAAATGTATATAATTATAGATTTTCAATAGTATAATAAAATATTTCATCTTTGTAATATATTTAAAAATCTTAAACGTATGATGAAGTATATAACGAATATAATCAAATATTTATTTAATTTATTGATTTAACTTTTATAGAAAGAAAAATATATAATAATGTATGAGAGTGAAGGAATATTATTAGTTTCTAAGTAACTTTTAAGGAAAGAAAATCCTATAATAGTGAATGAGAGAGATACAGTTTCTAAAGAAAATAGCTAATGAAGGGTAAATTTATCTATATATTAAAATATTTAAATAGTGTTGTGTTAATATCGAGATTTGTAGTGTTGATATCATGACTCTAATTTTGTGCTTCGACAGAAATTAATTAAATCTGTTATTAGTAGCTTCAGCTTCAGTTTTTGTTGTTACATTTTGTTTCCATATATAAAGTATAAACTACAACTTGACATGTACTACATTTTGTTTTTGTTGTTCCATATGTATATTACTGTCGAAGTAAAGCGATGCGGTTCTCTAGTTGCATTTAAGTTTCGTATTATCTTAATTCTTTTCATGAATTACCGAAAACTTCAGTTCCAATTAAGATATGTTCTTTGTAAAATTAAAAAAAAAAAAACAGAGAATAAACATTTAGTCTGATTTCAGAAAAAACTTTAGTTGCATTCTGCCATCACGGGTATTTATATGTACTGCTGCTAGTATTGGATTAAGGGAGCACATTGAAACTCCAATAAACGCACGCACACACACTTGACACTTGATGTTTTAAATTGCTTTGATAAAACTCTTTGATTTTTTCTTAATTAGGGCATGACATCCCAACTTATTTATATAGGAAAAGAGAATAAAAATAAAACAAAGAAACAAAATAAGGTTTACATTTGTGAACCGAGTAATTTGTATTAGTAAAGAATTATGGAAATGGATGAATCTCGCTGGTGGTTGTTATAAAATTGCGTGTACAAGCGGAGTGCAATTCTCCAGAGTTTGATCCTTCTCTTGGTATTCTGCAAGCGATTTTCTGCAACCAATTAATGAAATTAATGAAATTAATTAGATAACAATGCTTGTGTATTAATTAATTAAATAGTAATATATGAATTAATGCATGAGATTGTATACCAGGGCTGTGAATCCAGGCTTGGAGTTCAGGCAAGAGAGGATATGGCAATAATTGAGAAATGGTCGAGGATTGACAGGAGGAGATATTGTGCTCTTGGATATCTCGTGCCACCGCAAAATATAGGTGTAGTGCGGGAATTAAACTACAAGTGTTGTTGGAACACTCTTGCTCGGTGAACCTGAAATTAAATTCTAAAGCTCCCTCCAGAATGTCTAAATCCTCCTTGATCAGGGTCCGTAGCTTTGCTACTAATTTCAGATTCAGGTTTGGAAGATCCTTCTTTTGATCATCATCATCATCATCTCCTTGCAATGATTCTAATGATAATAAAATTAGTTGCTCCTCCTCCTCTTCCTTCATCTCGGCAGCCACTATTTCATCCCGCCTTTTTATACGCCTGCACTGCTTCTGATACTTCTCTCGACATTTTAACCGCTCTGCTGAAACCTCTCTTTTATTAATTAATTCTTTCTTCCACAACCCAATAATCGAACCTTTCATTTTATTCATTATGTTCCCCATTCTATTTCTCTCTAATTAATTAATCCCTAGCTATACGCCTATGATCAATTTAGCCTGCACTGCGTCACATATACCTATATGTGTGTGTATATATTCTTCATAGCCAATTAATATTAGCCTTACCTACTTTTAGTCAAAATAACAAGCATTAATTAGTTCGGTACGCTAGCTGTCTATTATATCCTAGTTAAGAATAATTATATGAATCATTTCACTCCTATTCTTCATTGTCTCCTCATCTCTTAAACAGATTTTAAAGTTGATTTTTTTTTCTTTTTTCAATGTTGTCAATATTTCTCACAATCTATGATAAATTTTGCGAATTTAAAATCACGAACGTATTCTACACAATTTTATCTTTTAAATGAGATCTATGATGACATATTTTCAGGCTCATCGTCACACAAGTATTTATATCTCATCGTGCAAGTATATATATATATATACTTGTAAGTATTTATCTCCAATCGTGGATCCCGCTTCTCCGCATCTCCCCATCATTCCCCCATCTCTTAAATAGATTTTAACTTTCATAAACTAACTTAACTAACTAGTTTAATTTATTCAAAACACCGTGATCTTCTAAGTTTAATTAAATTCATAAGTATAAATACTTGGAAGATAATAAATTAATACTTGCAAACTAAAATATTAATACTTGCATGTCTAATTTGATATGACTATATGAGGGATCACTCAAATTACATGGGAGAAGAATCATACACGTTTTTAGAGGTGATTTTTTTTTCTTTTTTCAATGTCATCCACATTTCTTACGATCTATGAGGAATTTTGCGAATCTAAAACTACAAACGTATTTTATCTTTCAAATGAGATCCATGATGACATACTTTTAGACTCATCGTTATACAGGTATTTATGTCTCATCATGCAAGTATTTATACCTATACTTGTAAGTATTTATCCCCAATCCCGGACCCCGCATCTTCGCATCAACCTTCCCCAATCGTCCTTGCGTCAACCTTTCTCTAACAAAAATAGTTGACCACATATGTATAAATACTTGTAATACTTGATATTAATACTTTTAAATGTCAGCAGTGTCATATGTTGATAATAATAGGTATAAATACTTAGATGACGAGGTATAAATACTTGTGTGATGACGAGCTCGAAAGTATGTCATCATGGATCTCATTTGAAAGATAAAATTGTGTAGAAAACGTTCGTGATTTTAGATTTGCAAAATTCATTGTAGATCGTGAAAACAGTAGGTGAGATTAAACAAATAAAATTGGAGGAATAATAAAAATGAGAGTGGGGAGACAATTATAGAGCCCTTTAGTTAAACACGTCTATATTTAGTGCTTCATTAAATATTCACTTCTTAAATTAACCCCGCAATATTTTACTATATCTTCTTGTACCACGTCCAATAAAGGTGTGTAGAGTTCTCTCTCAAAAATAAAACAAATAAAGTCGTGTAGAGTACTGTTACTATATGCAAGATATATATTGCAAAGTACAAAAATGTTACTAATTATTGTATTGATTATTTTTTTATAGGGTTCACCCAAAGGACACATTAATAAGTATTTTGTTAAAATATGATTAATTCTTTCGTTTCTATAAATATGGCAAGAAAACCATCCATGTTCCTTTTCAACATTTTTTGCATTAATTTGTCATCGTAATCGGTAGCATCGACTTTTTTTTTTCTTCTGATTATCACAAGTCCTGTTAGAGGGTGGCCAAAAGATAATGTTAATCAGTGATATATGTGTCCGCTTTTGTGAATTTGTATAATTTTTTTTTTTTGCATTTATCTGTCTTCACTTGTATTGGTAATTAATAGCTTTCTAGCTGAGACAAATTGAAACCGCAATGACTATAAAATAATTTATTTCATATTTAATTTGACATTTGTCATTCTTATTTTAGTCATATCAGAGTACGTAAAAAATATTTTTCATAACAACATGATACATAATTCAAGTCACAACATAACATATTACAACACGACACAAATTTGCATTATTCTCTCTTTTGGAGGAGGAAGAGAGATAAATGCTAAATAAAGAATTAGACTGGAGCTGCTCTAAAACTGTGTATAGGAAGGGGAAGGAGGAAGGGGGAGGGATAAGACCGTACTTTTATTTAGATCAGGAACGTCCAATTAGATCAAGAATGCACGAGTTAATTTAAGATTCTGATGACTCTCTGTGCAGGTACGGTCTTTATGGTTCTCTTTTATATGTTAAAAATAACTACAACTATGTTAAAATTTATTATTAAAAGTATAACATATATATTTGCTAAAAAAAATTAAACTAAATATGTTCATATATAGTTGAACGCAAAGTGAACTTAAAATGTTCAGAATTGTATTTGGCGTGGAGCCTGGATAGAAATTACTCGAGTAGCTGGTTCTGAAACATTCCATTTTTCTCTATCTTGGAATTAGTGATTGGTAAACGGGCCGGGCCGGACGGTCCGGGCAAAACTCGGGCAGGGGCACAGGTAGCCACGGTCACGGGCGTCACGGACACACGGGTACAACGGGCCGGGCATCACGGGTTTTTTTTTTCAAAAATCCTGCCCTGCCCGTTTAATACCCGTGCCCGTCATGGGTTCGGGGGCAGGACGGTCCAGGTACCGGGGGCCGGGCGGTCCGGTCCAGTCCGGGTCCGGACCGGTTTTTTTTTTCTGTTTTTTTTTTTTTGTTTTTTTTTTGTTTTTCTGTTTGGTTTTTCAATTCTATTTTTTTTGTTCTGTTTTTTTTTTCGTTTTTTTGTTCTATTTTTTGTTCTGTTTTATTTTGCTGTTTTTTTTTCTGTTTTTTTTTGCTGTTTTTTTATGTTTTATTTTGCTGTTTTTTTTGTTTTTTTTGTTTTGAAAACCAATAAATTATAAATATAAATTCATACCAATTTAAACTCATTTGACATGGTTGTATATTTGAACTCAATAATTTTTGTTATAATAAAATATAAATCAAAAATTTCTTAAATCAATTATTTTAAAAATAATTAAGCTCTTATTTTAAAACAATAGATTAAAAAATAAAAGTTACCCTCCTCTTTTATTTCGGGCTTGGGACCGGCTATGTAAAATAACATAGGCAGAGTTCTAACTTTTTTTTTTGTTAGTAATTTTTTTGTTAAAATGAATAATTTAAAAACTAATTGAAATGTTTAGAAATTTATAATTTAAAAAATAACCATAAAAATTAAAGATGTTAGAAATATATACTGACACTACATATCTAGAAGTTCACATTCCTATACCATTGTTCGCTCTCTTCTGCATCGTCTGAATCCGAATTAGCCTTGCCCTCGTGCCGCACCTCGGTACCGCTTTCTTCAGTGTTGGCTTCGGGTGATGATTGTTGTTGAGGCAGATGTTGCGTGCGCTCTTCAGCATCAATCCAGTCTTTCAAGCACACAAGTCTCTCAAAGACATGTGCACCCAACTTACTGCGTTTGTCAGAGAGGATCATGTTCGCCGAACTAAAACAACTTTCGAAAGGGACGGTTGACACTGGCACGGCAAATACATCACGGGCCATCATCGCCAGGATTGGATAAATCCTTGCATGCCTCCTCCACCACCCAACAATGTCAACATCTTCGGTTCATTCAGCTTCGCCATATAGCTCAATATCTCGTTTGTGGATGTGTGCGGTTGGCTCTCCGACTAGAAATCTGCTAACAATCAACCACTGCTAATGCTCATAGAAGTGGAACTATTAAAAAATAAAAATAAAAATTATCAGACAAGTAATGTAGATATTATAAATAATAAATATTAAAAACACATGTATATTTATATTTATACCTAGGGCCAGTACGAGACGAATATGAGTTCTGATTGCCGCTCATTCTTGAGCTGCATGTGTTAAACATCTCAGTGAACTTCGAATCCACATATGCCTCCACCCCAGTTTTGTCTAAATGTAGATTATCTTTGTACCTTTCAATAAATTTGATCGTGTAATACTTCTTGTATGTCGGGTTGAGGCAGTTTGCGATAACGGCCAGGAGGGTACATCTTCCCAATATTTTAGAAATTTTTGTTTCATGGCATCTACAATCGGTGTGAGAGATTTATCGTGGATTTCAGCTTGTTCCAATTCACTATATACCTTGCAGATGTTATAGAGATGTTTGAGCAACTCAAACGACGTTGGTGAGCACGAGCAGAATAGTTGAACGATTGCTGTAAAAAAGGTTTGTAGGAACTCTTTAACCCTTTCTAGTTGTTCTCATTCTCCGTTGGTGAGTTCCAATGCCAATCTCTCGGGGATGGAGCCTCTCAAAGCCTCCCCTATGACAGCTTTGTAAGAAAGACATCGGTTTAACATCCTATAGGTAGAGTTCTAACAGGTATCTATATCCCAAGGTACTTTCAACTTGCTCATTTTATAGTGGATACATAATCTCGCAAATTTCTATTTTCTTTCTTGGCTCGAAACAATGTGGTTGACAGCATCTTTAAATTTAATTATCAATAGCTTTACGGCTTCTGTTTTAAGACCCGCCTTCACGACGAGGTTAAGTATGTGGCAAGCACACTTTTGGTGAAACATTTCACCGTTCATAATCGGGTTTAGTGACCATTTAAAAATATCAATGGAAGCTATGTTGTTGCTAGCATTATCGAATGAGATAGAAAAAACCTTATTATCCATATTCCTCTTAAGGTTATAATATTCTAAAACCTCAATAATGGATTTAAAAATTACATTTGCAGTGTGCGGGGATTCCAACACTCGAAAACTCAATACCCTCTTTTGTAATACCCAATTATCATCCATCCAATGCCTAGTAATACAAGAGTACCCGAGTCCATGTTTACCAGCAGTCCATATATCGGAGGTAATTAAGACCTTATTGTTTTGGTGTGCAAATGTAGCTTTCAGATCATTTTTTATGTTGGTAAACTGGTTTTTTATTTCACTAACCATCTTTTTATGATAAATCCTCTTGTACATTGGTTGAGCACACCCCCGAATGACCAACCGGGCAAAACTCAGGCAACCCATACTTATTGGTTGTTCTTTTATGGGTAATGTACCGAGCCAATTCACTAAACATTTTTTATTCATCGAATTTTGGGTTGGTTCTAGTACCATCCGCGTTCAATAGGGTTTGGATTTGTCTCGATCCAACATTTTTACTTAGTTGTTAACCCTTTTTTCATGCATTTCGGCATGTCTCTTAAAACTAATCATACCAATATGTTTTTTATACTCCCAATTTGGTTTCTTACATTTTTTTACCTTACATTGTAGATATTGCATGGTGCCCTCCTCATCTCTTGTTCAATCATAGTATCTCAACCACGGTTGATTGTATTCGGGCCATTTTTTAGCCTTCTTTCCTGCTGGTTGTTGTGGGGGCCTTATTCTGTCAAAGGAGGGACATCTTCTTCTTGAATTTCAAGGACACTTGTCGAAGGAGTACCTCCTATAGGGGTAGTGTTCGTGAATTGACTTGATGCTACAGAAGAAGTGCCTCCATATGCATACGGTGGTATCGATTGATGTGCTTCTTGTGGAATAAACATGTTTGGATCATTTGAAGTATAATATGGTGCGGTCATTTGAGGGGGTTGTTAATAATTTAAATCTACAATTTGGTCCCTTCTTTGATAATTTTGTGGATAATTAGATGGTGGCATTTGGGAGAAATTATCAGGATAATTGGGTTGATAATTTTGTGGATAATTATGTGGCATATCGGGGCCAAAAATATCTGTCGAAAATCTTTGGATGGTTTCTTCCACCGATTCGCGATGAGGAGTTGTCATTTTTTAAACCTATTCAGAAAAATAAATGTAAATTACTTAACACAAAAATTAAAAACAGAAATTAAAAAATAGAAATAAAAACCAGAAATAAAAAAAACAGAAAAAAAAAAACATAATTAATAAAACAGAAATAAAAAAAATACAGAATTTAAAAACAGAAAAAAAAACAGAATTAATAAAACAGAAATTTAAAAACATAATTTAAAAACAGAAATAAAAAAAAAACAGAATTATAAAAAAAAACAGAAATAAAAAACACAGAATTAATAAAACAGAATTTCAAAAACAGAAATAAAAAAATAGAAAAAAATAGAAAAAAAAAACAGAATTACTAAAACAGAAATTTAAAAAACCGAGTTTCAAAAATAAAATCTAAACTATTCAAAACAAATCTAATTACTTTACATATTCAACAAAATAAATCTAACATCTTTTATTAACCTATTAAAAACAAATCCGAATTTCAAAAAATAAAATCTAACCTATTCAAAACAAATCTAATTACTTCACATATTCAAAAAAATAAATCTAACATCTTTATTTAACCTATTAAAAATAAATCCGAATTTCAAAAATAAAATCTAACCTATTCAAAATAAGTCTAATTACTTCACATATTCAAAAAAAAAATCTAACATTTTTTATTAACCTATTAAAAAGAAATCCAAATTTCAAAAATTAAATCTGACCTATTCAAAACAAATCTAATTACTTCACATATTCAAAAAAAAAAAAATCTGACATCTTTTATTAACCTATTAAAAATAAATCCGAATTTCAAAAATAAAATCTAACCTATTCAAAACAAATCTAATTACTTCACATATTCAAAAAAAAAAAAATCTAACATCTTTATTTAACCTATTAAAAATAAATCCGAATTTCAAAAATAAAATCTAACCTATTCAAAACAAGTCTAATTACTTCACATATTCAAAAAAAAAAAAAATCTAACATCTTTTATTAACCTATTAAAAATAAATCCGAATTTCAAAAATAAAATCTAACCTATTCAAAACAAATCTAATTACTTCACATATTCAAAAAAAAAAAAAATCTAACATCTTTTATTAACCTATTAAAAATAAATCCGAATTTCAAAAATAAAATCTAACCTATTCAAAACAAATCTAATTACTTCACATATTCAACAAAATAAATCTAACATCTTTATTTAACCTATTAAAAATAAATCCGAATTTCAAAAATAAAATCTAACCTATTCAAAACAAGTCTAATTACTTCACATATTCAAAAAAAAAAAATCTAACATCTTTTATTAACCTATTAAAAATAAATCCGAATTTCAAAAATAAAATCTAACCTATTCAAAACAAATCTAATTACTTCACATATTCAACAAAATAAATCTAACATCTTTTATTAACCAATTAAAAATAAATCCGAATTTCAAAAATAAAATATAACATATTCAAAACAAATCTAATTACTACACATCTAACAAATCTAATATAAACTAAATAAATCTAACAAATCTAACATAAAATAAATCTTATAAATCTAATTACTTAACAAATTTAATAAATCTAACATTCAATAAATATAACAAATCTAATTACTTAACATTCAATAAATCTAACATAAACTAAATCTAACATTCAATTTAAATTCTAAATTTTTTTCTACAAAAATAAATGTAACATTCAATATTTCAATCTAACAAAATTTAATCTAGCAAAATTTAATCTAACAAAATGTAATCTAACAAAAATTAATGTTACCTTTTTAATTTCGTGGGAAAATCTTCGAGAATACCTTCGTAATTCCCTTTCCGTTTGCGTGTTTGTATTTGTGTATTTGTTAAATTAACAACTATTTTTTTAACAATAAAATTAAAATTGGAGAATAATAAAAATATTGAGATTGAGATTGAGAGAATGAGAGATGAAAATATTGAGAGAGATGTGAAAATTTGTAAGGAATGGGTGTATATTTATAGAATTTTGTTTGGAGGGATTAAAGTTTGAATTTAAAAAAAAAACTAAAAAAAAATGGGTAGGGGTCCGGGTAGAAAGTGGGGATGTGGTCACGGGCACGGGCACAGGCGCACGGCTCACGGGCACGGGCGTCACGGGTACGAGTTACGAGTACGGGGGTCCGGGTTCTCACGGGCATTTTTTCAAAAAATCGAATCCAACCCATTTAATACCCATGCCCGTGTGCCCGTGTACCCGTGCATACCTGTGGCACGGGCACGGTCCGGTCCGGGCACGGGCACGGGCAAACCGGTCCGGGTTGGGTCCCCGGAGGCATTTACCAAACTCTACTTGGAATGGCATCAGTGAGATAATTGTTTATCTTAATTCTCTTTGGTTCAATGGTAAAATTAATATGTAAAGGGGTGTAAACGAATACGGATAATTCGCTTTGTATTCGCTCTGTATCTGGAGATTATCTGAATCATAATTAAACAAATACATATACTGATAATTTTTGCATATAGTGAAAAAATGACAGATACGGATATGGATAATTTCATGAAGGTGAATATCTGTATCTGTATCGGATCCAAAATTACTCCCAACTAGTTTTAACTTTACTGCTCTGGATAGAAATTGTTATATATTATCATATATTTATTTCAGTCTTAGTTGTGGTATAAATGATAATACGATGCGGTTTTCAATTTAATCTCTTTTTTATTGGTGATAGTGCTACAATAATGCAATTTCCTTTCCTTTTTATCTTCATTCTTTTCCATTCAAGACTTTAGTCCATGAAGGTAGTATGCTTTTAGTCTCTGCTAACTTGATTTTAATCATTGCTTCAAGACAACAACAAGTTATTGTTTTATATCTTAAAGTGCATAACTCAATTATCCGATAATTATTCGTTTCGTATCCGTATTTGAATCCGTATCCGTTGATTATCCGCTCCATATCCGTATCTGTTTAAGGCGGATATGGTTATAAATTTTGATATCCGTTTACTATCCGTATCCGTATCTCGCTCATTGAAAAACAGATACAAATATGACATTAGCATTATCTGCTCCGAATCTGCTCCGTTTAGACCCCTAAATATGAATCATGTTAATTTTCCGGCCATATATTTTTGTCAATTCTTATCATCAAAAGAGATCGTTTTTTTTTTCACAACACTTAAAAAAAATGTTTCACTTAAGTTATGTAATAACTGTAACACATTTCAAAAACACAGATCTATCGTATAAACATTTATTCAAAAACACAGATCTATCACATTTCAAAAACACAGTATTTAGTTATTTACATACAGGGGGTTCATTGGTCCGGTTTATTCGGTTTTGAATCGAACTGAATTAGTTCGGTTCAAACAGTTCAGCTTGTTCGGTTAAATGGTTCAGTTCGGTTTGCTTTTTAAAATTAAATTATAACTTCGGTTTAGTTTGGTTTGAAAATTTTCAAAATAACCAAACTGACCGAACTTTTATATAATATGAATTTGATCTGAACCGCCCAGGTTTTAATACTCCGGTTTATTTCTTAATCAATTGCTTCAAAATTTTGATTTATTTCTAAATATCGTAGTTTATTTCTTAATACTCCGGTTTATTTCTTAATATACTTTGGTTTATTATAAATCAATTTTTTAAATTAAAAAAATTAATATATTTCAGTTTGAGCCGAATAAACCGAAATAAAACTTCGGTTGAGTTCGGTATTAACCGATGAACACCCCTATTTACATACAACGGAAATTCCTCTTTTAAAGTTGAAATCTTTGATCCGATGGATGTGAAAAAAATGCTCCTTTCTTCGCAAAAAAGATGGAGACGAAGACAGAGACACAGTCAGATGAGTCTAAGAACAGTTCGATTCGAAAAAATTCTGCACCTCATAATGAGGTTAAGGAAGAGACCATATCTTTATTCTCTGGTATTTAATCTTCTAGTGATATTTCATCACGTGCCACTCGAGAAAGCGTTTGTTATAAGAGGAAGCAAAGAGGTAGGCATATTTTGTTCATATTCGTTATTTTGAAGTATTCAATCTTGTATGCAACAAGGATGTTATTTCTTCAAGGAATGTGTTCTGATCCTATAATTTTTTCTCTCCCGATTTGTAAATTTTCTGATTACAGAATTTGTTCAAGAATCAAGTGAGAGTGACGAACGAGAGCACCGAACTGTTAGAAAACGTAAAACTAAGGAGAATAGAGATAAGAAAACTTTCATTTTCTATGGTATATATACCACTCATGACCCATTTGACAAAAGCTCAAGAGGAAATTGCTAACAGGATGGCCCAAAAAACTCACAAGGGTAGTGACTTGTTTGTCAAAATCTTGACTTATACCGATGTGAGTTGGGCACTGCTATGTAAGCATTTTTTTTCATTGTAACTTTTACTAAAATTGTAATGCTGGAAAAAAAGAAAAATTACATAATAATGAAATAAATATCAAGTGCATATGCAATCAATCTTACTATCTTGTTGCACTATGTTTAATGTATTAGAGGTTTCCAAGTGGCTTTGTGTGCAAAGTTCTTCATAAGAGAGAAGAAGAAGAAGATTACTTTGTTACCTGCTGATTCAGATAAGAGGAACTCCGTTACTGCAAGCTACAACTTGAGGAATGAAAAGGTCGGATGCATAAAAAATGGTTGGTGCCAATTTGCACGCATGAATGGACTGAAACAAGGGGATCTTTGTCTTTTTGAACTAAGGAAGCAAGACAAGCAAGGAAATATGACTATGGTAGTTCATTTCAATAATTAGTAGCTAAGATGTATATAATGGTTTTGTTTGTTTGCAAAGTACAACACCTTTTTTCTTTGCAATTAAACAGAGGTGGTGCACAAGGAAGGGCGTGAGCTCTTAGGTCAGGTTACTGACGTTCTTAACATCTTTGTTTTTATATTGGTTGTTTTCTTGTTATGACTGGTAAACTTGGTTGTGACCGTTCTGTTGTTACGTACCACTGATACTTGTTTTAGTTTCTCATGAAATTGATGGCTTGATTTTAGTGAAAATGATGGCAGTTCTATTGTTATCTCTGATATTGATTTTATTTTCTAGTGAAATTGATGGCTTGAATAAAAATTTATTATATAAAAACTTAGAAGTAAAATTATAAATTTATAATTGTGTAGGTGGTGTTGATAAATAACTTGGTGCTGTTTATTGTCAGTGGATTAATTTAATGATGTTGACAAATATTTTCTCAATGGTATCAGTTGTTACTATTTGGCACTATGGCTTAATTCATTGTCTGGAACCCATGGTACCAGTCTGTACCAGCAATGAAATATTTGTTGGATCTGATTTTCTGTTCTGATAGCATTTGATTTTTCTTGTTAGCTGTTCTCTCTCTTTTTAAACATGAGCAGGATGATATGGCCACTGATAATCCAAGTGATGTACCTTCTTGACAGTGCTCTCAGAATTCAGAACCACTTGCTTATCACTTCTCCCAAACTGAAAAAAAAAAATTAGGAAAAACACATCTCGGAATGGGTTGTATGTTTTCTGCACTATACGGTATGGCACGACAATATTCAACATTTCCCCGTGCTGGCATGGCATGGCACATGTATCAGACATCTAAACACAGCACATAGGAACATGGCATTTCACGTTTGCAATTGATATTGATTCATAATAACAAAATCTTTTCTGTAATTAAATGTATTGACATTACAGATTAAATTAGAATAAGACAATCACACAATACAGTTGGAGGTATATATACCTTGACCAGCTCAACTACACGAGATAGGAAGGAGATCAGGAGCGATAATCTCAATCAGCTGCTGCTCAAAAAGAACTATCTCCAAAAAAATGACATGTCAACCAAAACATTTAAAAACAATTGTGAACCCAAATACTAAAACACATGTATAAATAGAAGCAAAAGAAGAATACATAAAATTAGTAGGTATTATTTTCAAATTTTCATTCTAATTTTATTTTCTCTTACCACTCAAGTCACTACCCTTTGTGAAGTGAAACAGCCTTTGTATTTTTTTTCATGATTCAGTTTATGCACACAAATTGTAAATTGTTCTTCTCTCCTAAATTCTACCACTGACATTTAACAAACTCTATCTCGTTGCTATTTGTTTCTCTAATCCCTCATACCTCATAGTTGTTCTTGTTAGACCAATAAATTAAATGAACGTTGTCCTTCGTATTTGTCAATGCATATTTGACTACTCGTATATGTTGAGTGGCAAGAGAAAATGAAATTACTTAGCATGAACTGTTGAAGATAATACCTACTAATTTAATTTATACTTCTTTGAGTTCACATGTAATTCGTTAGGAGAATTATTTTCACACAGAGATGATTTCTTGGGAATATTTACACAACATTGTATCCTAAAAAAAATACATAATGCTGTTTTTCTAGGATCGATCCTCCCATGCAAAATGTTCCAAAAACATTTGTGAAATCTACAAAGGATCCATAAGTGAAAACATCAAACTGGCAGGTCCAAGTGAAATTAATTTACTTGGCATGTCATATTGATCAGATAATAAAATAAATAAGAACGATATTTTAGAGAGAGAGGTTTCTTAGGAGAATTCAGGCGCCCACCATCAATTCCATTATAATCTAAAATCAAGTATCAGTGGTAACAACATAACTACAATCAATTTCATCAGAAACTAAAATCAAGTATCAGCGGTAACAGCAGAACTGCCACAACCAAGTTTAATAGTCATAACAAGAAAACAACCAACATTGAAAACAATGATGTTAAAAAAACCAGTAACCTCAGCTAAGAACTCATGCCCTTCACTGAGCACAACCTCATGATACTATGATTTAATTAATTGCAAACTAACTTGGGGGTGCACTACTTAGCAAACAACCTGTAACCACTATATATATCTGTGCTCCTCATTATTGAAATGAACTACCATAGTAAGAATTCCTTCCTTGTCTTGCTTCCTTAGCTCAAAGAGGCACAAGTCCCCCTGTTTCAGTCCATTTCTACATACAAACTTGCGCCAACCTCTACCAATATATCTCATACATTTATTCTTGTAGTATTCTGCGGTACACATCTTGCTTCTCTTATCAAAATCAGCAGGCATCAGAGATATCTTCTTCTTGTTGCTTTGAAGAACTTTGCACGCAAACCCACTTGGAAAATTCTGGTACATAGTTACATAGTAAAAAATGATAGTAAAATTGTTTTCACATGTACTTGATATTTTTATCTTCTGTAAACAATTTTGTCATTAATTACATAATCACAGAAAATGGAAAAAAGAAATACTTACATACCAATATACAATTGCCATATCCTTGAGACTGAGTATTATTTCGAGTCAAGATTTTGACAAACAAGTCACTACCCTTTTGAGTTTTTCGAGTCATTCTGTCAGCAATCTGTTTTTGAGCTTTTGTCAGATAGGTTTGGTTGGGTACGATATATAGCATGGAAGCTTTCTTAGTTGTCTTCTCCTTTGTTGTTCTTTTTCTGACAGTTCCGTGCTCTCCTTCATCGCTCTCACTATCACTCTCACTTGATTCTTGAACAAAATCTGTAACAAGAAATTATAGGGCATAAGTTTATTTCTTGTTCTATTTCACAATAGGGATGAAAACAATTACAGGACTCAAGAACCACATTTCCATGAAATAAAATGCTTGATATACCTACCTCTTTGTTTTCTCTTACAATGAACCCTTTCTCCATCCGTGTTAGCTTGATTGGCACGACTTGAAATCTCGGGAAAAGATTCATTAGTGTCACTACTACCAGAAGATAAAGAAATGATCTCTTTCTTCACCACACAGTGAGGTGCACCAATTTCTCGAATCAAACTGTCGTTTGATTCCTCTGACTGCGTGTCTGTCTCCTTCTTTTTTGCAAAGAAAGGAGAAGCTTTCTCGCATCCACTCCAATTAAAGATTACCACTTTAAAAGAGGAATTACCGTTGTATGTAAATACTAAAATATCATTCTTATCTATTCGATTAGCAATTACAAATTCCTTCCAACCAGATCGCAGAGCAAATGTGTTGTTAGACCTGATCATTTTCACATGCCAAGTAATTCCGCTTGGACCTTCAAGTTCAACATTTTCTCTCATGGAACCTTCGAACTTTTTTCCAAACTTCTTTGGAATATTCTGCAACATGCAATGCAAGGACATAAAAACTCCTCTGTCAGTGGCAACTAAAGCATGAAGAAGTAAAACTTTTGAGGGACTGAAGGAACCAGATTTAATTTCAGGCTTAGGCAAGGTTGCACATTAGCACTTCTGACTGGGGTTTATTACCGGCAGCTAGTTTTTACAGAACTGTCTATAGAATTTAGAAGAATCACGAAACAATCACCGATACTGTGGTCAGAACTCCGAAGTGAGGTGAACAACAGAATGAAGGCAATATGCACAGACATAACTATATATTTTTATTTAAGAAACTTTGCAAGCCAATGCTCATATAAAGTAACATCACTTAAAAATAAAACCTAGTTTAACTTAGAAACCATTTGAAAATTTTCCTTTCCTCTTTGGTGTCATAACTCATAACTGGTACCATTGTATGCATAAGCGACGAGACAGTAGAATGAAATTTAGAAGGATATGTATAATTAACTTGCCATTGTATACATAAAGGTCGAAGCATCCATCTCCACAAAAAAACTATTCATTCTTGATCCCAAGTCGTATCCTCCTTTCATCTCTGCTCTCTCTCTCTCTCTCTCACACTCGTTCTTCTCCTGGCTCTCTCCACCTCCAAATCTACTACATATATTATATATATTAATTCAAAACAAGCATCGGTCCAAGCGACGCATTTATTGTCTACGATCAACTCAAGCGCGCTTGACAGAATGACAGCTATCGGGTACCACTGCTTTTGACAAAATGAAAAAGAAAGAAAGCTCTTTTCCTCTGTTGCTTATTCTCCCTTAGCTATCCTGAAGTGAATTACTGTATCTGGTGGGCTCCGTAAGTGAAATGTCTGGAGCCTCTAGGACCCAGCCGTCTGGGACCAGTATAGAAGTTGAGACAAACAAGCAAACTAATGTTCCAACGGATCGTTTCGTGCTGCATGAAGCAAAAACTGTTCTTTTGGGTAAAGATTTTGACAGAACAGCTTTTGCTCCATGCAGCACATGGACAATGGAGAAACTTTTGACAGATGCGCTGCATGAAGGAATAACTTCTATGTCAATATCTTTATCCAAAAGATGTATTGTCAATATGTCATTCATTCCCCATTGTATCAGTAGATAGCAGGCAGTGAATGGTCATTTCCAAATAAATTAAGAAGTACTGACTGGAGAAAAAATGTACCGTAGTAAGTAGGGGTGAAAACGGAGCCGAATTATTCAGCGGATATCCGCTCCGTATCCGGATATAATCTGAATCCGGATAATTTCTAGATATGAATTCGGATAATTTTCGGAAATCCATAAAAGATCCGGATACGGAGTTCTAAATAGAGCGGATATCCGGATTATCCGGATTCGGATAATTTTGCTAAACTCATATAAAAGAGAAATAAATATTTGCTATAGATGAGATTTGAATCCATGTTCTCACATCTCAATGCCTTTAGACTAAGCTTCAAACCACTACACCACAACATTTTTTATTACCATACACTTATTTAATATATATATATAGAGGAGGGATCAAATGACACCATTTTTTGGTGACATGGAATGACACCGTCCATTTTCAAAGTCCAAACAGTCGATCCAAACCGTTCAACTTGATGGATATGTTAAAATGTGCTTACAGATCAAATTTTACATTTTTCTGAATTTTTTTTTGGTTTATTTAGAGGGGTTCAAAAATTCAACGGTCTGAATATAGCGATTTTGTTAAATACTTAATAAATAGTAAAAAAATTCAGAAAAATGTAAAATTTGATTTCCAAGTTACTCTTAATATATTCATCATATTGAACGGTTTGGATCGACTATTTGGATTTTGAAATTTCAAAAATAGACATTGTCACACCATGTCACCAAAATAGTGGTGTAATCCGATCCCTCCTCATATATATATTATATGAATAGATTATCTCCCATCTCTTATAAGTTCATTAATATTTATATTTAATATTTTAATTAATATTTATATCTTAGAAGTTCATATATCTTAATTATCCGATCATTATTCGTTTTATATCCGTATTCGAATCCGTATCCGTAGACTATCCGTTCCGTATCCGTATCCGTTTAAGGCGGATTTGGTTTTGAATTTTGATATCCGTTTATTATCCGTATCCGTATCCGTATCTGCTCATTATCCGACGGATGCGGATATGGTATCAGCATTATCCGCTCCGTATCCGCTTCGTTTTCACCCAGTAAAAGTATAGTTGGTAGAATTTAATTTACGCCGCTTGAATAAGAAAAGAGAGAGTTTATGAATTATGATGTGATGAAAGAGATAAAAAATTATGAAGTTAGCACACTTTTGGCTATGTAATAAATGAAATTATTTTTGAAGATCACAAACTTTATATATTATTTACTGTTATTGGACTTTAATCTAATTTTAATTAATTATTTTTTATTTTTTATTTTTGTCTAAATATAATCATTTTTTTTATATGCAAGTTAAAATTCCAAGGCCAGCACTCAGCAGGCCCAGCACGATGAGGATGGACTTGAAAAAATTGGATATCCATTTGTGTAAATACGGATATTTATCCGTATCTGTGTTTTATTTATTTATTTTTTAATCATATATGTTTATATATGTTTAGAGATGAATATTTTTTTGTATCTTTTAATTTAAAATATGATTATATTGATTAATTTTTGTTAATGAGATATATATTTTATCATTTTCATTTCACAATTAAAAAAAATTATTGGATAATATGTTAATTTTGCAATAATATTAAAATTAAATATTTAAATATATGTATTTGTATTCATTTAATACCCGATTGAATATCTCATTCGTATTCATATCTATCTATTTAATCTGCATCCACATCCAAAAAATAAAATATATATGAATACAAATACGAAGATTATACAAAAATATGAGGACATGATTAAAGTATGAATCTGAAATGAACCTTACTGAGTAACAATTAATTTACTAAATACAATACATACAAATAAAGAAAACCAACAAACCTAATGAATTACAATGTTAACAAAATTTAAATATTTCTTGACAATTCACCTTCAACTTGCAAAATTAAATCAAAATAAGTTAATAGAAAACACAAACATAAAAAGTAATTAGGAATTAAACAGTTAACAATTTAAAAAAAAAACAACAACCAACAATTAACTAAAATAAACTTTACTGATTAACGTTTAAATGAATAAATAGAATTGGCTTATCAATGAACAATTAAAGAAAGGGAATTTGTTGTTAACAAACAGAGTATCTGGCATGTGGAGCCCACATGTCAAACTACTGTTGCACCAAAGACCATACAACCTTTCATTTTCCCCTCTCTTCTCCTACCATAATTTTCCTTACCTTTTTCGCTCTCCTCCCGTCCCTTCTCCTTTCTCCCTCCTCCTGTCGCTTCGTCCTGTGCTCCACTTGTCAGAAACTTTCAACACTCATTGCCTCTCTTTGACTTTTAGTGCTTTCCTACCCTTTTCTCCTCCTTTCCCTTCTTCATCTCGCAGAGCCTTTTACTGTTTGAGAATAAATCCTTGTTGCTCACTTACGTTACTGTGGCTCTCTCTATGTTGCCTGTGCGGTGTTGATCTCGGATTATGCAGGAAAGGTGCGATTTCAACTGAGACTTGTGTGTACTGTAAATCACTTGAAGTGCTTGTACCCCTTTGTATGTGTGGTGAATGATTGTATTTTCAAAATGCAAATTAATTTATATTGATGAACATAAATAAATTGTCTTGTCAACAAATTAATGCATTTTGTTATTTGGTTCTAATTTGATTTTGTTATTGTATGCCTTCTAATTTTTTTCAATACAAATTAATTGTATGGCTCCTAATTTTTTTTATTAATCATGAAAGGAAGTGCCGAATTGGGTCCACAATGACTAGTTTTTATGTGGAGATGTATGCTTCCTTGATGCACACAATGGTAAGTTATATATACCTTAAAAATTCATTCTACTCTCTTGTTCCTTTTTTTTTTTGTTTAAAAACTTGAGTCCTTAAAAAGTCGTAGTTCTTCTTACTTAGCTGCCACTGACAAATACTGTTTATTTCCTGATTATAATGTTGCAGATTATCCCAAAAAAATTTGCAAAAATGTTGAAAGGATCCAATAGTGAAAATGTTGAACTTGAAGGTCCTAGCGGCATTATTTGGCATGTGAAAATGATCAGGTCTAACAGCACATGTTCTCTGCAATCTGGATGGAGAGACTTTGTAACCGCTAATGGAATAGATGAAAAAGATATTTTAGTATTTACATACAACAGTAATTCTTCTTTTAAAGTGCTAATCTTTGATCCAAGTGGTTGCCAAAAAGATGCCCCTTTCTTTGCAAAAAAGACGGAGACAGAAGGAGAGTCAGAGGACTGTTCGATTCCAGAAATTATTGCACCCCACCGCAATGTTAAAAAAGAGATCATATGTTTATCCTCTAGTAGTAGTGACTCCGATGAATCTCCTCGCAACATTTCATCCTGTGCTGCTCGAATGCGCATGACTGGAGAAAGGATTTGTGGTAAGAGGAAACGAAAAGGTAAGTATATCTTGTTCATATTCGTTGCTTTTGAACTTTTTAATCTTTTATGCATCATGGATTTTATTTCATCAGGGAATGTGATTGATTCCTCAAAGATCAATTTGTAATATAATAGTACTGGAGGCTTCTATTACTTCAATTAACCTGCTATGCCTAGTATATATACCAAGCATCCCAAGGAAAAATGATGTATTTTTGTACAAGGATTTCTCCAAATATTGTCATATTACCTGCTAGGCCTTCTTTTAATTGTTATGTTTCTATTGCAGAGGCAGCATAAAAGAGATGAAAGTTAATTATTGATTGAATGTTCTATTGATGAAAGATAGCTTTACAGAATTTTGCAGAGCTGTATTTATAGGCATATTAGCTTTTAATCTTTCCTAATTACATAAGATTCCTAGCCATTGCTATTTTCTTAATACACAGATTTCTTATTGTTGCTATTTCCTTAATACATAGATTACAAGCAAGATTTGAGACAGCTATATAATCCTAATAGTACGCTAATTGTAGCTTGTCAGAAACTGTTGTTGGATCGGGTTGCTTTGGTCATCTCCAATATTTTCAACATTTTCCCTATTCTGAAAAAGAACAAAATAAATAAACATATCCCATTTAATTTCTTGTTGTAGATTTTATTCAAGAATCAAGCGAGAGTGAGAATGGCGAAGGACAACACATAACTGTCAGAAAAACAAAAACAAAGGAGACTAGAAATAAGGAAGCTTCGGGGCTATATATCATACCCCAGCATACCCATCTGACAAAAGCTCAAAAGGTGATTGCTAACGGTATGGCCCGAGAAACTCAAAAGGGTAGTTACTTGTTCATCAAAATCTTGACTCAAACCGATACTTGTACAAATAGGTTTTGTCGACTGGTACGTAAGCATTTTTTTCCATTGTTACTGTTACATATAAAGTACATATGTAGTCGATCTTACTATATTGTTGTGCTATGTAACTATGTCGTAGATATTACCAAGTGACTTTGCATGCAAAGTTTTTGAAAGAAAGAAGAAGAAGATTACTCTGTTACCTGCCGATTTAGATAAGAGAAGCAAGACATGTACTGCAGACTACTCCTGCATGAATAAAATTATGAGGAGGTACATAGGTAAAGGTTGGGGCCAATTTGCACGCAAAAATGGACTGAAAAAAGGGGATCTTTGCCTTTTTGAACTAAGGAAGCCAGACAAACGAGGAAGTCTGACCATGGTGGTTCATTTCAATTCGGGTGAGTAGCTAAGATATATATAGAGGTTACTGTCTGTTTGCGAAGTACACCCACCTGTTAGTTTCCAATTAGGTCATTGCTTGTTAATTACTTCTTCAAAGTACCAAATTGGGTGTAATTTGCATAGGCCTCAACCCTATGCATCTGCAATGCCTATGATTTTGTATAATTTGCTAGTAATGCATATGATTTTGTACTATGTGTGAAAATGTATTTTTTTTGTAATTGTTAGACAAACAATGATATAGTGATGAAAGGTGTTTATTGCTTAGTTGACATGCCTTAATTGTTGTGTAGGTAGTAAATTATTGAGGCTCTACCAATGGGTACATAAATTATTTACAGGCATGTTTGTTAATATAATTTCTAAAATAAAAGGGTGAATCGTATAGGAATTCATCTTGGGTGGGTTGGTTATTAGTTATTAGGCCTAGAAGACCCAAAGCGAATACATATCACTGTTGTTGGTTATTTAAAGCGGAAGGATGAATTCGGCCACATTATTTTGTTTATTTACCTTTTGCAGTGGTTAGAGAAGCAACAATAATTTCAATTACAAATTTAATTATTTTATTGATTGATTGATTCACACTACGCCCCTTTTCTTTATAGTATTGAAATTGATTAATAAAGTACTAAATTTCTAATATAACATGTTTTTGTTAAATAAATCTTAATTCTAATTATAAACAAATTATAAAATCTTCCAGAGAATTGGAAATCTATTTAATCTCTTATATGACCTTGAAATAAATTGTTCCACATAGTTGTTCAAAATAAATTTACAGTAGTTCAAGATGAGTCTGAACATGTCACGATATTTTAAAAATTCGGTCACTTATGTGCTTTATTTCACGCAAAATAAAATTTTCAAGTATTAAAAAAATTAAGATATTACAGTTTGTAATTACATATTTATTCTTCAAAACTACAATAACTCACATATTTATTTTCAATCCATCATATTTAACATTAGTTTTATATTAATTCATATTTTACTCTTATAAGAAATAAAATAATAATAATGCTAGAATTCGATTTTTTTTTTAAATAGAATTCATTTAAGTTATTTTAAAGGAACAAGTATATTGAGATGAAAAGTTACAAAAATGACTTTCACCGAAGCAGTGCCTCGGTGGAGGGGGAAGTTACAAAAAAAAAATATGATCTCTGCTGTGTACTAAAATTTTGTTGAGGCCTCTCTCCACTGAAGCAGTGCCTCGAAAGAGGTGATTTCTGTAACTTATTCATTCATTATACTTGTTTCCTTGAAATCACTTAAATAAATTCTATTTAAAAAAAAAATCATATGTATTGTTCTTAAACATTGTTTTCTTTTTTATACAATAATATGTTTCCATGCAATGATACCAGCGTTGCTACAAGTGACACTCTTACAAACATCTGTCCACCAATCTCTATATTACATAGCAAAATAAAATAACGATTATTAATATCTCATAAATAATGATATGTGGTTATCAGACGGACAAGGTACTGTGACTACCGCCAAACAATTATTTGGGAATAATTGAAAATAATTGGCCATAATAGAAAATAATCAGCCAATTAATTAAAAAAATCCGCAACGGTTGGTTACTGCTGCCAATGCCTAGTTGCCCTATTAATTGATCTAAACAGACGTTTTTTTCACAACACTGCTCATATCTGTTTCTCAATCCCTCATCTCCTCATAGTTTAATTTTTAATTGTTCTTGGATGATCAATAAATTAATTAATTGAATGTTGTCCTTTGTATTTGACAATGCATATCACCTATTCATGGGAATAAATGCTATTGTACCTTGACTACTTGGATGTGAGTGCGTCAAGAAGTGAAATTTTCAAGATAACACCTAAATTAAATTTATTCCTTTTTTATACTTTTTTTCGTATAAGTGGTATTAGTATTTGAGTTCACAGTTGCATTTATGTGTTTTTGTTCAATGTTTATATATTTTGCAAATGAGTCAAACAACACAAACTATATTGCTTACAATAACAACAACAAAAATGTTGGCACACACAACTAAAGATACGGCAGAACACGGGACAAACTGTTAGGCCTGTCTTGTTTTTGTAGGTGTTGTGTTTGTTCTAGCAAAGTTCAACACGTCTGAAAACACACTAATTTAATTCTAAATTTATAAATTTTGCATATAAATACATCACTCGTGGAGTAAATCGATTTGAACAATTTAAATTCGTCGTTTGAAATCTATCTGCTATATTTTGGAGCCAATAACACTTATGCTGAAATACCATTGATGATGACATAGCAATTATATTGGACTCAAATTGTGTTTTAAAAATGAGGAGGGATCAAGTTACAACAAACATTTTCTACATTTTCAAAGTTCAAATCTTCAATCCAAACCGTTAGATGTGATCTCTACAATAAAATGTGCCGGAGACCAAATTTTATATTTTTTTAGAATTTTTTTACTATTTATTAAGATGGGTACAAAAACTAGTCAAATTTAAACCATTGAATTTTGTATCAGCTTAATAAATAGTAAAAAAGTTCCAAAAAATATAAAATTTGGTCTCCAGACACATTTTATTGTAGAGATCACATTTAACGGTTTGAATCGATGATTTAAATTTTAAAAATATAGAAAATACTTGTTATAATTTGTTGTAACTCAAAAATTGTTGTAACTTGATCTCTCTTCTTTAAAAATTTAACACTAATAATTTAGAAATGTAAGAGAGTCAAAATAAAATTCTTTAATACCAAATGAGATATATATTCTCAATTTAAGAAAAACTCAATACAATCCGCGCGGTTTCATAGGATAACAATATTGACAAGGCTATATTTTAGAATATACATATAACTAATGTAAAAATCATATCAGCTCTGCCATTATTTTTTGAATGTGTATCCTCTGCATTAACTCGAAAGAGAATCTTTTGAGTTAATGAATCTCAACTGTCTAATTTTAAATGAAGTTAATTCAGCCACAGCTTATGATATAGAAATCCTTTAATATTAATACAGATTTCTGCAATCTTAAAACATATGGGATAATCAGAATTTATTAACTCAAAAGATTCCCCTTTTGAGTTAATAGGAATTCCTATTTTTTCCCGCCTCTGGTTTCATACTCGCCCACTGAATCTTTACTACCCTTTTGGAAAATGCAACCGGTACGTACCGGGCGTCCGGGCCATTGGTTAGCTAGGTTTTGATACGCTTAATCATTTTTGCGGCCATCTGCACTTCCCTCCTCTCTCGTCTACTGTTGCTAGTTGTGTCATTTTCAGTGCCATATTGATATAGGTTCCTCCCCCCTATCCCTCGAACCCTATCACTTAGCCATTACCCTGGCATGTAAGTATTTAACACCTGATTTAGCGACGAATTACCCATGAAACATTCTGCGTAACAGGTCGCTGTGCTCTTATTAGAATGACCCGCTACGTAGGTTACAGCCATCTGGCTCGCTGCCGAAAGGTGAATTTGACATCCTCTGAGCGGCTGACACTTGCCAACTGTTGATCTCTATCCATTTTGTCGGACTCTAATTGACTCCAGATGAGAAAAAGATTAGTCCAAGTTCAATTGATTTGAAATATTAATGAAACAAGATCACCCACTTGGGTTTTTGCTCACAGTCACGGGTTTGCTCCTTGCTTGATATTTTTTTTTCCTTTTTAGTTTTGACTTGGCATTCAGCCAAAAGGCCTGACTTTTACAACATATAAATACAGGTGCATGCTTACGAATTAATGGAATCCCAACTAAGTGGAAGCAAATTAACGGGGGAGAGAGAGAAGGCAAAAAAATAAGTTTTAAGGAAGAAGAGAAAAGAGAAGCAGCAGAGATACTGTCAGATTCTTTGTTATATATGTTAATTAGTCTGAGATAAAGCAATGGGAAACTGTTGTGTTGCAAAAGTTACAAGCTATGAGATCCCCTCTTTATCCTCATCTAATCTTTCAGGTCTGTTCTTGATCTCAGACTTCAAATCCTTGTCATTTTTAATTAAGTCCCGTATCGGTTCATACCAAATTCTGCTTTGTACGGCCGTAGGGAACCACAAATCTGTCATTTTATTTAGTTTTTGCTGTGTCATATTTTGGTTGGATGAATTGAAGTTTCAGCTATACTAATTAAAAAGGGAACTGATTAAAATAAGCTGTACTGTATGCAAATCTGATTTGTTCAAAAAATATATTTCAGAAGAAAGTGGATGCGGATCCGATAGTAGTACTGGTTGGGTCTCTGACTCATGCTTACCGTTAAGTATGCGCGGAGAGGGGGAAATATTACAGTGTACAAATTTAAGGAGTTTTACCTTTGAAGAACTAAAAACTGCAACAAGAAATTTTCAACCCGATAGCTTGGTGGGAGAAGGCGGTTTCGGGTTGGTTTACAAGGGGTGGATCGATCCACAAACTTTTGCACCTGCAAAACCAAGGACTGGAACTGCTATTGCGGTCAAGAAGCTGAAACAGGAGGGGTTCCAAGGCCACAAGGAGTGGTTGGTAAGTATCACTTCTCTCTCTCTCTCTTATTTTTTTTAAATTCAGAGTCATAAGTTGTCAATTCAGTTCTTCTAAAATCAGCCAATACTTGTGAAACTTCGAGATTTATAATGCTAGATTGAAATGAAGTTCAATAAAGCTAGCCTAATTAACTAGATAAATTGATTAACTACATACTTGGTTTATTTTTTTCTACCTATTTTTCTTACATATTATTAAATTCTATTATAGGCGGAGGTTAATTATCTTGGCCAGTTATCTCACCCAAATCTCGTTAAATTAATCGGTTATTGTTTGGAAGACGAACATAGACTTCTTGTGTACGAGTTCATGCCAAGAGGAAGCCTCGAAGATCATCTTTTCAAGAGTAAGTCTTTCAAAATTACAGATTGTAAGTATTTTTAAGGCTTATCTTAAGCATGAACTAACGGCCTAATTGGGAATTATTGCATGGCATTTCAGGGGGTTCAAAGTATCAACCACTTTCATGGGACCTACGCATAAAGATTGCACTTGAAGCTGGTAAAGTGTTAGCATTCCTTCACAGCAAAAAGGCGCACGTTATTTACCGTGATTTCAAGACCTCTAATGTACTCCTCGACTTGGTGCGTACATAGTTTTTCTTTGCTGGTGTGATCTTTTCTCAGATTGAAAGGATGCTTCATAAAATACTGATTCTGTCCTTTATGTTAAACAGAATTACAATGCAAAGCTTTCTGATTTCGGATTAGCAAAAGATGGTCCCGCCGGAGACGATAGCTTTGTTTTTACAAGAATCATTGGTACTCATGGATATGCAGCTCCCGAGTACCTTGCATATGGTATACCAACTTTTCTCTTAAAAAATGTTTTCATTACATGAAGCAAATTAATCTATGAAAAGTTATACCAAAAGTTTTGTTACGATACATGTTCTTAGTTACTATCGAAATTGACTGTTTGTTAATTTAATCTTTTAATTAAGGCCGGTTAACTACGAAGAGCGATGTGTATAGCTTTGGAGTTGTCTTATTGGAAATACTAACAGGGCGGCGTTCCATGGACAATAACCGGCCAGCCGCAGAGTACAACCTAGTAGAGTGGGCCCGGTCTCATCTCAAAAGCAAGAAAAAAGTCTTTAAGATTTTGGATCCGCAATTTAGTGGCCGGTACTCGAGACACGGGGTTTTCATGGCTGCCAAGCTGGCACTCCGGTGCTTATCAAAAGAAGCCAATGGCAGGCCCGATATGCATAAAGTGGTATCAATGCTGGAAAAAATTCAAAACTTAAATCATGAATGCAATTGATGATGTAAATAGTTAGGGACGGAGTCAAATTTTCAAATATGAGATCAATCATGTAAATTGTTTTAATTAGGAGAATAGGAATGAAATTCATCCGACTTTGTGTGCATACATATGGGAATGAAATTATAAACGTTACGTACTGTTTGTACATGCTTTGTGTGCTCAAAACATGTGTTGTGCAATGCCTCAATAAGGAAAAAACACATGTAAAGCACATCTACGGATCAGGCCCGGCCCTGCACCAGGGCATCCAGGGCGATGACTCTGGGTTCCAGATTTAAGAGGGCTGAAAAAAAAAATAGTTTACATATATTAAAAATAAATAAAATATTATGACCCAAACTTTTCTATATGTATGCTCTATTGGCATATTAATAAAAAAAATTGTATATAAAAAGGGCTCAAACTTTTTTTCTATGGATCCCAATCTCCAAAACTATCATGATTGGCCCTGCTACGGACATGGCATAGTTTGTTAGATGTGCCAACGTGTGCACATCTAAATTGATTACAAAGTAGATCTAAATTCTGATGTTACTCCAGTTTATGAATTTGATGTATCATTATAAAAGAGAGAACAGCTTGAAAGAAAATCCAAATACTAATATACTATCATAACAGCAATGTAGATCAAACAAGTATTTGATTGCTCTTACAGAATTGTACCAAGGACACTGCTCCTTTCAACTTGTGCTGCTCGAGCGTGCACGTACGACTGAAGAAAGGGCTTGTTGTAATGTAAGAGGAAACAATAACCTTTTGTTTTCTCTTACAACGACCCTTTCTTCAGTGAGGTGAGGTGCACCGAGTTTTTTGAATCGTTCAATTCACCCGACTCCATCTCTGTTTCCATAATTTAGCAAAGAAAGGAGCAGATTTTCATCCATTTCAATCAAAATGGAAATACTTGGTAATCTTTGATCCAAAGTGGATGCGAGAAAAGCTGCTCCTGTCTGGCTTGGACCAAGTACTTGTTTATTTTCACACGCCATGTAATTCCAATTGAACCTTCAATAAATTGAAGGTCCATTCATCTCTGTGTCTCTCGTGTCTCGTTTTCTCCTGGCAGATGTCTCTCTTCAACTCCAAACCTCGGAACCTCTACATATACAATGAAACACAATAAAGTTCCGTATCGTTTCAAGTACCGCATTCATTCTTTACGCAAGAGTTAACAGGTATCGAGTACCACAGTTAAACTTTTTCCTCTTCCTATAGTGAGTTACTGCTATATGAGGTGGCTTCCAACCATTTTATGTTGTCTGCAGGACCCAGCCATCAGTACTGTTCGGTTTGGGATATTTTTAATATTTGAAAGCATCGTCTCTTATGCAAAGGGTAATGACATACATAAATTGGATAAGAATAATGTTGTTAGGGGTGTCAATGGTACTCTTTTATCTGTTTACTCGATCTGTACATTATTTGATAAGACGGGTATGAATAATTTTTTTTTCATAAATTTATCTGATATGAGTATGAGGTATGGGTACAGATAAGTTATTTCATACTCGTTATCCAATCAAATAATTATAAAAATATATATATATATATATATATATATATTATATATTAATAAACATTGAAAAGAGTACTTTAATTGGTTTACTTGCATTTAGCATTATCAAAAAAATTTGTCAATAAAATACTATACATGTGTAAAATAAATGTATATGTTTTAATGTTTTATTTAATAAAAAATAAAAATAATTAGTATATTAGTATTATCCTTTATTTAATTGCTATCATTTCTATCACTTTCGAATCAGTTAGTGCCACTACATTGGAAGCAAATGAGAATGAAGACATATACTAGAAAGTATGGGGGTCTCGTGGATCGGAAGTTGTAGCCAACGTAATCAAGTCCTAAGAATCCCCTCAATAATTAAACTGGCTATCATTGTTATCCGACAACATAATAAAAGTATAGTACAAGTAAGATAATTTGTAGTGAATAAGGATATAGTATAGATAATATTGTAATAGGTATGGATATGAAAATATTTCTACCTGATCTTTACTGTATTGTTGACACCTCTAAATGTTGTATGGTAATACAAGCGTAGTGGATAGAAATTAATTTATGACGTTTGAATCAAAAAAGAAATTTATAAAATGTCATGTAGTTGCAACATTTTTGGCTCTAATATGAATGAGGGTAAAAAAAAGATTATATCACTAAACTTTATATAGAATTCGTTTATTTGTTATTCAACTTTAATTTATCTAATTTTAATGAGGAGGGTTAAAATTTATTTTCTTTTTGTGCTCCTAATGTGCACTCTTCCCTCATATTTTTATTTTCAAAGTTCAAGTAGTCGAGTCAAACCTTCCAACGTGTTCTTCATATTAAAATGTACTTGAAGATCAAATTTTACAATTTTTGAAAAAAATTTACTATTTTTCAGAAATTTTAATTAAACTAAATAATAATAAAAATTTAGCAAAGTTGTGATTTTCAAAAATTCTGAAAAAATAGTAAAAATTTTTCAAAAAATATAAAATTTGGTCTCCAGCACATTTTAATATGAAGAACACGTTGGAAGGTTCAAATCGACTATTTGAACTTTGAAAATAAAAATATGAGGAGAAGGTGCACGTTAGAAGCACAAAAGGGAGAGTGCATTTTAACTCTCCTCAATTTTAATTGATAAACTTAATTTTATGCTGTGTAAATTAAGTCACTTTCTTCATGCAAGATAAACTATATAAATGACCAGTGCGCCTAATGTCTCTAATTTTTATTCCTTCTGAATTCCCACTCACTTTCTTATGAATTATTATGATTTTTCATAAGATAAGATAGATTTCAATAATTTAAATTTGTTGTTTAAATATTTTAGAGTTAACTTCATAAAGAAATTCGAGGAACTTATATTATTGTAGCGCAGATAATGTTCGAATTCAATTCCATAGACGGGCTATTAGGCTTAGCAGACAATTTAGTAACCCCTAGATGTGGGCTTATTTCATAGGCCTCGTTTTTTAAATCTATTAGAAAATAAGTCTCAAGGAAGAAATTCAAGATCCACCGCTGGAGAAATCAACGAATCATGCGGGACACAAATCAGTATCTTAACTGATTACTTTTCGCTTCAGCAGCGCTGTTTTGATTTTTTAGTTATGCGGTGTGCGCTGCATGAAGCCAAAACTTCTCTGTTAAACTTTTACCCCACGTTAACCTTCTCCGTTGCGTTCTCCCTGGCTTGGGCAATGTCATGTCGTCAAAGCGGCTGCTCAAATCCCTTCCATCTCTGATCGCCAAGCACAAGCACCTCGTGGACCCCACTTCCTTTCCTCCGCCACCTTCCCCATCCCCTCCAGCCTCTCTCCCCTCCATTTCCCTCCCCTCTCTTCCCCTCCATTCGCTCCCTCTCTCGTCGCTCCCCCCTGCCTCTCATTCCTCACTCGCCCATTACCTCTCCCTGCACCTCCCCTCCCTTTCCTCCCTTACCCCTTCCAAATTCACCCATTTCCTTCGCCGCCACATCCGCTACCACCCCAAGTTCTCCCCTTATGACTTCCATCTCTTCATGTGGGCTTCCTCTTCTCTACCTTCCTTTCGCCATGACCACCATTCTTACCTCTACATGTCTCAGTCACTGTCCTTCTCTTCCCGCTTGTCTCACCTCCGAGTACTCCTTTCTCATCTCAAACTAAACCCTTGTCCTTGCACCGACTTCTCCATCTTCTCTTGTCCTTTCCTTGAACAGATTTACCATACTGCCATCTTGGCATTTTGCCGAGCTGGGTGGCTAGAAGATGCTGACGTGGCCTTTTCGGATTTGTGCCGCTCTGTTGATGGTAAACTAGGGAATCCAGTATATAATGTTTTACTTCATGCATATGTTCATTGGGGAAAGCATGACAAGGTGCTGCATCTGTTCGACAAAATGCTTAAGAGAGATTTTGTTCGGCCAGATACCTATACATTTAATATTATCATAGATAGTTGTTCTAGGAAGGGCGATATTCATTCTGCATTGGATTGGCTGAGGAAAATGAAAGACATGGGTTGTGAACCTAATGTTGTTAGTTTTAATACTATCATAAGTGGTTTCTTTCGAAAGAAGAGGTTTAAGGAGGGTATTGGGGTTGCACATGAGATGCTTGATCTAGGCTGTAAATTTTCTGTGGTCACATGTGAGATTTTAATTAATGGATTATGTTACAACGGAAGAACTAAAGAAGCAGCTGATCTACTAATTGAGTTATTGCATAGTGATTCTATCCCAAAAGAGGGCTTCAATTGCGATTTATTGGTAGAGTATCTGTGTCAAGAGGGTGAAATAGAGAAAGCACTACATGTGTTTGATTTATTGTCTGAGAAGAGAGGCTGCTCTTCTTTGAGTGTTGTTAGTTATATTGCTTTAATAGAGGAACTAAGGAGATCTGGAAGATTAAATGATGCTTGTAAACTAATGGAGAGTATGGTTAAAGAAGGATTTACACCTGATACAATTACAACCAATTGTCTATTTGAAGATCTTTGTGATATCAGAAGAACATTAGATGCAAATTGGCTAAGAGTAATGGCTTTAGAAAAGGGTTTCGAACCAGATGGTGTCACATTTAGTATAGTTGTGAGGGGCTTTGCAAAAGAACGGAGAACTGAGGAAGGGAAAAAGGTTTTGGATGAGATGTTGGATGCAGGTTTTATACCCAATATCACCACCTATAACAGGTTTTTGGATGATTTACATAAACAAAATGGCTAATGCATTTGTACATTTATTCTCTGTAGGGAAAGGAGATATGTGTACATTTATTCTCTGTAGTTTAGATAGGTTGTGTCAAATTTGGTATAATTTTAGAATTCTTTCTCATTGATCAAATGTTGAAGAAACTGAACCTCAATTTTTAATCAACTTAATACACAATCTATCTGAAATATAGAGAAGACATTCGTAATTTTACTTTCTATTTTGATCACTATTTGTCTGTTCCCACGGTTGTCAAACATTGTTGTTGGCAATATACCTATCCCTATAAATTAATCATGTTGCATTTTTCATGGGAAATTGTGATCAGACAATTCTATCAGGTCATGTTTGGTTGTGGAGTAAAGGTAATGAGGATTAAATTATTTACTCCATTTTACTCCTATTTTGTACCTCGTTTGGTAGTTTAAGTTATGGTTTAAATTAATCCACCTAGAGAAGTAAGATGTTGAGAAATGAACCTTTGGCTATGCCAGTGGGCCCTACAGGCAAAGTAAGTTAATTCTCATGGAGAGGAACTTATTCCGGATTAACTCACCTCTTAGTCCATCTTACTCCTATTTTACTACTACTCATTTGACGGATTAAGTGTAAGGGGTTTATTCTCCACAACCAAACATAACCCAGAATTATTTCTTTCTCAAGTTTTGGGCATGGATACTAATTGTTTTTTTAGCTTGTGATATCATTTACATGAGGGTCTGAACCTCTATGCTGAATTCTTGCTAACTGTAACAAAGAAAAGTTATTACAACAGGTTAGTTGTAGTTTCATATACTTACGGCGATTAGCTGAAATTGTGTGAGGAATATCATATTTTTTTTTATTGGAAGGAATATTCTAATTGGACTTCCTGTCGGACATAATGGATGATTATTGATTAGGTTTGCAACAAGTCTCATTCATTGTCACATTCATGTTCTCTGAGTAAAGCCGTTGAACTTTAATCTTCAACACTTACCTTTTTATCTTTGGAAAAGGCATTCTAGCCTGATTATGTGACCTTTAGTATAATTTGAGGGTCTTTGAAAGAAAAGATAGTATTTTCTTCGGCTATCCCTGATTTTATAAAGAATGAAAATAAATGTTTTGTTTTTTTTCTTTTTTGGGAAATTACAAAACTGCTTGGCATCTGATTATTCATATACTGTTTTTATTTAGATATTTGACATGGACAAAAAAATGTTTCTAAGGGTAATAGTTTTCTGATGAGATGTTAATGAGATGTTTGATGGGGGTTTTTAATCCAAAATTATACATTACAAGTTCTTGAATATTTAGCGTAAGTGTATGATTAGGTTTTTGCAATAATTTTTGCTTTCATGGTGAAATGAGATCTGATAATTCTTATACTGGTACGTTAACTTGCATGCATATCCAAATTTCTTTTCTTTTCTTTTATATTTATCTCATAACACAGTAAATTTTTGGACCTGTGCTAACTGCAACATGTATGCATACCTGACCTGTGCTAACTGTAACTTGCATGCATACCTGACCTGTGCTAACTGTGACTTGCATGCATACCTGACCTGTGCTAACTGTAACATGTCATACAAAGCAATAATTAATTGAGTTACAGGTTTCTTTGTATCTTTCATTTTTTTTCTCGTCTTTTATTTGTAAAAGAAATTACCTGTTACTAGCTTACTTTTTTACATTAATCACATAAACACAGTTTTACAAATAAAAGTTACAATTTTTAAATGATTCGTTTTCTTTTCAAAAGCTGAAAGTGATTAACTGAAAATATTATGGATCAGTATTTTGATTTGGACTTATTCTATGCCTAACAACAGCCTATTTCTTGCTTTGGTTGGCAACCAGTCCTTTTCGTCATAAAACTATCCCAGAGCAATTGTCTTATATCTTATTTAAAAATTTTTGTTTTCAGATTGTTAGTTAGAACATCTAAATAAAGCATTTTGCTTTCAGGTCACTGTTCTTATTTTGTCTTTTCTCTGGATAATTAATTTTCTGGTAAGAGTGGTTGAACTACATTTTTTTTATCAATCTTTAATTTTTTTTTTTCGTTTTGCTAGTTTAATTATGAGAGGACAGTGGACAGAGACTTTTGGTTTTTTGCAAAGCTGAATAAATTTATGTGAAAGAACTAAAGAATGCAAACTTTAAAAATGATCATATTCTATGAACTATATTACATCAATGAATCATCGAAACAACATCAAAATATAAACCAAATAACAAAAACATATTCTATTGGTTAGTGACTCTAATACATAACGCAACCAGACCATAACTCCCCCTGTAGAAAGTATCTTTTCAGCTCTGTAATCTGCACCACAAAAGAGTTTTAAGGTTAAGAATCAGAAAAGGATTCATAATAAATACCATGCAAAGATAGAAACATGTATGAAGCTATTATGAAATATCAATTTTTGATGTCTATTAAGACTAGATAATGCTACTTATATGATATCAAGGGCAATAAAACAATAAAAAATAAAAAATGAAATCTTGAAGTATATTGTGTTTAATTTGTCAACATCTATATAGTACTATTTCTTTTTGCAGGAGCAATATTTAAATATTTTCTTCGTTCTAAGAAAATAATAAAAACAGAGAATAAAAAATAGAATTTTCTTTGTTCTTCAGAGAAGGCAAAGATAAAGAAAAAAAAAAAGGCACACTATCAAATTGGGACGGTTAAGTCTGGACTCTGGATGGAGCAGGGAATATACAACTTTTCTATTAGTTTGTTTTTTTTTTATAATATACAAAAAAATCTTTATCACACGATTGCTATGAACAAATATACCAATTCTAAATGATACAAGAAAGAGATTGGCAGTATGTATTGGTGAATTGAGAACCGCCCATTTGAAAATAAAGTCATATTCGACCCTTTTCAGGAAAGGTACTTATCAGTAACAAATATTCCAATTCCAATGGCCTACAACTTCACTTGATGGGTTTAAGCTTGCATATGCATACTATACTACAAAATGATAGATATGCCAAATACGTAGCTAACTTGTCAGAAAAGACTGGGGACCTAATTACATGGACCAGTCTGGTTCTGATTGGGAAGTAATGATATAATTCTAATTTGGTTTCAATAAGATTCAGTGATGTTTATGTTTCAGGAATATAATTTGCTTTCTACAGCAAAGCAGTTCTACGAAATTTCCAATGCTCTCTGTTTTAAATGTGCTCTTTAACAGGAATAATAAAACATGCAATCTTCATTCCAGTACGATTCTTCCGCCAAAATGGACCATTTTTTGTATAATAATGAGATGAATATTTTTTCAAAAGAAGTAAATAAAATAATAATGATATGAACTTTTGGAATAAATGCTCATAATAAAGTTTTCGAACCTGGAAATCCCTTTTGATAAAGTAAATCCTATGTTTAGCAAAGCCTAATGTTTACAATAATATCTACAAATAGACCTAATGTTTACAATAATATCTACAACTGGTAAAATTATAATTTATATTTGTAGAATCCTAACATATTCTTGTATCATTTATTTGTAAGGTTAGAGGCCTGAATGCATAATAATGATTCTATTAATAACCGAAAAGGTATTTACAACACTCAAATAGAAAAAAAAAATTTCAAAAAATAAGTCTCTATTCTTCTCTATTCTAGTCTTAATCCTATATTCTACTATACGCTAATCCTCTCTATTCTACCATATGCTTAAAAATCTACATCCTTCTCTTATTAATTATATATTAAACAAAAAGATGACAGTATAGAAAATGATAGCCTAATTACCTGAATATTGTATAATGATGGGGAACTCAGCAGTTATGAAGTATACATGTTAGTAGCTAGAACATGAAATCGATATGATTGGCTGTCGTGAGCCATCCATCCATCCACCAATCAAACATTTCTTTTTTGAGTGCAAAGAATAATGACAAGGAGAATAAGTGTGGGAGAAGCCTTAGAAGAATATAGACACCACTAGCACAAGAATTCCCATCCCATACGAAATCTGCCATTTGGTAGAAATAAAATAAAGGAGAGTTAGACAGGCTAGTTAATTTTGTTTGCTTTAATCAACTTTGTCAACTCGTCTAGCTGGAGAAAGTAACATCCTGACATACCTAGTCAAAAAGTAGTCATATATTCATAACTTGTACAATATAGTGTCACAATCTGCTTAGTAGATTGATATACGATCGAACAATTTATTCTATCACCTCTTGAAATGAAACAGGCTGGAAATGAAATCAATTGACGACTTTCATAAATGGTTTGCCTCCTCATTTATTATACAGGAGTAAAGATTTGGGGAAAATTGAATGTTAGACGTTTGGTGGAATCTAATCCTAACCCTTTGGCACATACCAATTAGGTAACTTCTTCTTCTTTCTTTTTTTATTTTTTTTATTTTTGCACTAGGACTATTCTCACTTTACCTCTTATCTCTAATATGCAATGGACCCCATGACCTATTGAGCATTTCAAAAAAAGTACTTTCATCCAATGAAACTACCAAATTACTAATCTTAGAACATTCAAATGCTAAGAATTTGAAAAGAATGATTCAACATATATACCATCAACTTTGAAGTGGAAGATTCGAGCGAAGATGAAGTAAAGTATACCCCAGTTGGCCCGGTAGACTCTGTATTTTGCAATCCGATATTGTAAACAGGTGTGCCATTCGGATAGAACAATCCATAATTCCTCTCTGATGTTGGTCCGGGTTTCGAGTTCTCATTAAATAATGCAAAGACATGCACATCAACGGGCACATCTGGTTTATGCGGCGTGCCTTGATTCATAGAAACCCGTTTTAGCAAATTCCCGTTATATGCCGCAGCATTCTCTACACTGGCACCAATCTCATTTGTATCCCCTTTTGACGGCCAGCCCGTTTCAGAAACCGCTACACTAATATCAGTGTGTCCCATTGCCTTCATGGCTGCATAAACCGCATCGATTTGTGCATATAACATATTATCATAGGTCAGGTTTGTGTTTGGGTCGATTTGACCAGCATTGGATTCAAATAAAGCATAGGGAAGTGAAATGCTGTTTGGATCTCCACTGTATGCAAAAAAAGGATATGCATTGATCAAGAATGGTGAATTGATTTGTGAAAGAAAGTTTAAAATGGGTTGAAGGTACGATGCGAGGTCTTCTCGAAAGGTTCCGGAAGAGGGAGGGTAGCTAGTTGCTAGAATGTCTAGCTTGTGTGCAGTTGATACATTCACTTGGTTTTGTAAGCCGAGATTTTTGAGTGCTTGGTATATTGATTGCATTGCAGGAAGGAGATTGGACTGGTCACTTGCGCTATCTCCTGTATTTAATTAATTTCCCAAGTTAATTGACTATATTGCTAAGTATCTCACAATGATAGAACTTTTAACTCGGTTACTATAATTTATACCATTTTATGTGTCTGGTAGGCTGCTCCAACTAACAACTTATTATTACTAAATAATGAAATAGCAATTAAAACTAGGGTACAAGAGCTAAGTTTCTTTCCTAACATTATGTTGGGCAAATGTCAATTCATACTCAGTACAGTTTCTTAGGTCTCATAATTGATCAAGCCAATCAATCATTTAGGTTTATTTCAATATATATATATATATATATATATATATGATTTGGCTAATATGCTGTGGGTTGCATAGAGGCCTCCCGTGCTACGGCTCAATATTCAAGTTTTCAAAATCTTAACGGTTGATCCGAACCGTTAATCTTGTTCTCCATATTAATATTAATATGTGTTTGGAGACCAAATTTTACATTTTTTGATATTTTTTTTACTATTTATTAAGCCACTTTGAAAATTGCTGATCCAACAGCAATAGTAAAATCAAAAGACACCGTTGGATCAGCGATTTTCAAAGTGACTTAATAAATAGTAAAAAAATCTCAAAAAAATGTAAAATTTGGTCTCCAAGCACATATTAATATGGAGAACAAGATGAATGGTTCGGATTGGTTGTTCGGACTTTGAAATCTCAAAAACTGACTCATTATAACTTAGGCTAAAATTATAACGTTATGACATTAGCTGGACTATATATATATATATATATATATATATTTCAGTAGTAGATTTACCTGCCAGTACTTCATTTCCTACAAGGATACAGGTGATACGGGTCCCGGCAATGTAGGGTTGCACGTGTTCAGCAACCCAAGCTTGGGCCTGAGATGAATCAGTCATGGCAGACAAGTTTCCATTTGAAACTGAGATTATGAACTCGATATTTGAACCAGAGAAAGCACTTAGAACTTTTGGATCGGCATCATACAACTTGACTCTGTTCACATTCACAGATTGGAGGAGGCTCACAACTTGAGTAGGAGCCGGGAGGTTGTTTGCTATCTGCCCGTAATTTATCCCGAATTTTAATGCTGATGCTATTTCGATCCATTGGACTGTTGTTTTCATTGAAATTTTGTAAATTAAAAAAATGATTGAAGAGAACTCAAAAAAGATAGTACCAATTGACACACGCAGAGTTTCAATGAGTGAATTAACTAACAAAATGAACAGAGATAAGCAAATTAATTCCATTCAACATATATTCATCAGAAAAGCATTGAGGTGTTACTAATTAGAAAGTGAGACAAATGACAATGGTAAAACAGTGAGATTGGTTGAAAAAACAAATTAAGACCATACCAACTTAGCAACCAGATAATTAGGTTCACCAAACTAAGGCATTCTATGCCTAGCATTAGACATAGAAAGATTGAGGGGCCTCATCCACCAAAAATGTACAAAAGTTTTGTTCTATGAGAAAGATTGAATGAACTTAACAAGCATTGGGAGAAGAGAATAAAACAGAGTATTGTACTTAGCTAATGAATTGTATACGAAATTAAGCTGTGAGCATACCTGAGATAAGCAAGCAAAACAGTAGAGAGACTAATACGATCCCTCCCATTTCTCCCTCTCTCTCCTTCTCTGTGAAGTGAATCTGTCTCTCCCTTTCACTCTTCTCTCTCTCTCTCTCTTCCTTTTTTTTCTCCGTCTAATTAGCGAGAGAGGTACATATATATGGGAGTTTAGAATCGCGCCTTATTCTTTTAATGCGAACGATCCATAAAAAAACGAAAAAAATGTGACCCATTCACCGACACGTGGCGGTCCTACTTCAATTTGGCTTCTTTGACCTTGCCATCTCTGTTGCGGTTTCGGTTATCATTTGTATTCCTTTGCACGGAGAGCGGAGAAACACCTGAGCAGTGAACCCGCTGTAAGAAACTCTTTCTGAATTCGCTTCCTCTGAGATATCTCATAAGGGGCGTGAATTTTTGGAAAATCTCAACAGTCCAAATACGTTTTGCACAAATCTCAAAGCTCAAATAATACTTACCCCTGTGCCATCTCCGAATAGGAACCGGACACGTCGGTCACGCAAAATATGAGATATTGGGGAGAGGGGGGTTTCCACTGGGCATCGGACCAAATCCTGTTCGATGGGGGGTTTAAACCGTCAGATCTGCTTTAGAATTCGTGTGTACGGATTTTTAAGCAGACGCAAAATTACGGTGCGACTCCTAAAGCAAATCTGACGGTTTAAATAGCCCATCGAACAGGATTTGGTCCGATGCCCATCGGACACACCCCTCTCTCGAGATATTGATACCAACGCTGTATTTTCTTCGCTCCTTCCCCACTGCGACAGTAAAAAATCACTAGATTTCTTGTAAATTTTTATATACAAACTTTGTGTGGCAACTTAGTGATATGATGAATATTGACCCGCTGCACGTATTGTACAGAGATACATGCTTCGATTTAATTTTCCATTTCGGGAAGAGATCAGATTCGTACAATTAAAAAAAGGAAAGAGATAATCATCCTGGACGCGTGAACAGAGGCGGTGCTCAGAGCCACTTCTACTGACACACGGACCCACCGTACTATTATTGTAAGCCTTTCAATAAGAATGCTACCAGCCGCTACCAGCCAACAAAAACAGGATCCAAGATAATAAAGTCGGCGGAGCAGCGTAGGCTGCGTAGCTACTCGGTTTGAAGAATTAAATATTCACAAGTTCATGTCGACCAAAAAAAATACATGTGCTTGCAATAAGCTGATAAGGTTATGAGAAAAATGATGTATTATACTTCAATATAATTTGTTGTCCCGCTTCTTCCCACGACGAAAGTAGGAATACTATTAAAAGAAACCGTAAATAATTTTATGATATCATCCATCAGCATTTATGAGGGGCAGTATCAGTATGCATTCCCTTTTTTTTTTTTTTTTTTGAGGAAAACCCTTGGGTATGCATTCCCAATTGTTCCCACTTTGTAAGGTCAAACACTCAAAAGAATTTGTTCCAAATTGGCCTACGGGCATATCATCGATCCACAAAAAATAAAAATATATAAATTGTTCCAAACTGGGGAATTACTTCTTTTATACAACTCAACTAAAATTGCACACCTGCAGCCAATCGGCAAGGAAAATTATGATGTCTTTATTGCGTGTTGATTTAAAATCTTAATTATTATTTTTTGAGATAAAAGATAGAATTAAGTCTTTTAATTTGAAATATTCACAAAAAAAATTCTAGCCAAGTTTAAAAAATTTGCGACATTTCATATGAAGAATAATTATCTTATAACTAGATAATTTGAATATAAAAAAAAAATTAAATACAATCCATATCATCTATTTATGTGCTCACAAAAATTACATCATTCAAGTTATATTTGGGTAAGCACAATAAATTACAAAAAAAAAAAAATATATTGATATGAATAATCTGAATATTAATTTTACATGTTATTAGTTTCTATTGTATTGAACTCCTATAATAAATTATTGCACTATTTCGAATTTGAAAAATAACGGTTGCCATGAACTTACGAACCCGGCCAAATCAATGATGCAAACATAAGAAATATCTTTAGATAAAATTAAAACAGGCAATTAAAGTCATCTTTGTGATGTGAACATCAAAATCAAAATCCAATACGTACAAGTGATTTTGACAATTTAGGTTCATTCTGCTTGGAAATCTGATTAACATGCACTATCTCTTTCATGATGAAAAACCAATATCACGCTAGCTAGTCCATATAATTTGATCCAAGTAAATGTCAATATAGAAGTAAATTTCTACTGGTGATCTCTTTGTCAAAAAAAATTCCAACACACGTGTGATAAGATTTTTTTTTATAATTTAGAAATAAAAATAATCAAATCTTAAAAAATGGAATTATTTATATTTTTCTTTGAAAAATAGAAATGGTGTGGTTCCACCAAAAACAAATTGACGGAACCACACCAATGTTCCAGTTAATTTGGATTACGTATAGTACCATAGGTAGAATATATTATCAAATTCATATTGTTCCTTAATTCTGGCACGAATCTGCAAACATACCCCATATATCTACAATAGAACTAGGTACCAAAATTTTTTTGGCCCGAGTGAGATTACGCTAGAACTGCACCAAGTGGTGTAGTCAGGATTTGAGTTAGGGATGAACAAAAACATTAACAATTCAAATTTCATCAAAATATTAAAATACAAATTCAAAAACTACAAGTTGCATCATGTGTCGGGAAATTTGGATTTCACAGAGTAGGCCAAAAAAATTTCTAGGATAGTTAACAATCCAATATAATATGAGTTCATAAAAAAAGTTTCAAAATATAGAGTAGCTAGGACATATTCTCAACTCTAAACAATAGTGTCTTCGCCACTAACTGCACCGTTGATGAGGTCTCAAAAACCTGCAATGGAACTGTACCATTAGGATTTTTTTTTATATAACTAATTTAAATAATTCTAACATAACAAACACAAAGCAGTTGGATTTTTTTTCTTTGTTTCTCCCTCAAGTTATTTCTTGTAACATTCAAATACTTTGTGCTTATTTTCTTAGAATTATTTAAATTGATTCTATTTTTAAAAAAAAATCTACTATCAGTACAGTTCCATCTATTTTTCGAAGAAAAATAATTAGTCAATGTTTTTTTTTTCCAAAAATTTGTTTTTAGTTTCTAAATTAAAAAATCGTAGTATGAACCTTTGGTCGCTACACTGTAAAAGGCGGCTAATTTAGCTCGTGGAAATGAATTAAAACTTAAGTGGAAGATTGTAGGCGGCTAAACCTTTGAAGCAAGAAAGAAATGTATTAAATGATTGGAGTCAAAGGAAAGGTGAACCAACAAGAGCTACTTAATTATATTACGAACCTTATCCAGCCGCAGAGATATTTTTTAAATCCGTTTGTTGTTCAACCGCCGCGTCCACTGTTACGTGACATTTGGAGATAGTGTGAGATGAGACATACAAGTAATCCAATTACATATTATTCAAAAAAAAAAAAAAAAGTAATCCAATTACATGTTAAATTAATTTTATGTTATGATTTATAAATAAGAGAAGTACCCATCTTTTGTGCGTTTAATTGCTTGAGAGCATAAATAAAGATCCTAGTGTCAGCTTCGGATATATAATATATGGACTATGGTGTCTGTTGCACGATGCTTGAACAAAATTATGCCACATTTTTTTTATATAAAGTATATATGCACCTTTTAAAATATTTAACTGTTACAATTTCATATAAAAATAGCCGAAATCTTTAAATATACCATCATCCAAAAAATAATAAATAAAAAAAATCACAATTTTTGAAAATTTTAAAATTTGACACGGCCGTATTCCTAAAATACGGACTCCTTTATGGGGACCGCATCCCCTAAATGCGGCTCCATTTTTTTTTTAACTTTGGAGTTTGAGTGATACAAATTCAATTAATTGTTTATAAATATTATATTGTAACCATGGCCGTTTAAATCACAAGATTTACAAACTTTGGTTATTTAAATTGATTATTTTATTTTATAATTATTATTCACCGAAGACTCTAAAAATTTATTCGCCGATAGTTCTAAATTAACTTTTATTACAAAGAAGTCAAATTATATATATATATATATATATATATGTTATTCTATGGTTATTTTTCATCGAAGACTCTAGAAATTTATTCATCGATATCTCTAGAAGTTTGAGTCTTAGAGAAAAATGATAATAAAAAAATAAAATACAATAATATATATGTTCTTGGACTTTTTTAAAAATATCAACAAATAAACATTTAGAGTATTCACTGAAAAATAATCATAAGATAAAATAATATATATGTAATTAGACTTTTTTGTAATAAAAATTAATTTAAAGCTATCGGCGATTAAATTTGTAGGTTTTGAGTGAATAATAACTATAAAATAAAATAATTAATTTAAATAACCAAAGTATGTAAATCTTGTGATTCAGAAAACGGCCATGGTTACAATATAATATTTATAAACAATCAATTGAATTCGCATCACTCAAACTCCGAAGTTTGAAAAAAAAAAATGAAGCCGTATCTAGGAGATGCGGACCTCATTAATGGTCCACATCTAGGGAATGCGGTCCCCAATAAAGGAGTCCGCATTTTAAAGATGTGGCCATGTCGAATTTTGATTTTTTTTTAGAAAGGGTAGTTTCTTGGTTTATCATTTTTCTGGATTATGATATATTTAAAAATTTCGGTAAAAATAGAGAACGTCTAATATAAAACGGTTTGTATTTTAGTTGAATTTCAAATATTTCTGCATTAGATCATTGTCGCCAAACGCAAAATCGAAACACTCTTTTAATGTGTGAAGGGCTTTCTTTTCTTCGTTAGTGTGAACTGTGAAGGATTGAAAAGGTAAAATAAGGAACGAACTTGCTTTTGTCATTTCCCGTTAGGATTAACCAAAGTCATCTTTATAGATGATTATATAAATTGTAATGTGTCTAACTCTATTATTCATTAGATAAAAATGTCCGAATGAATTAATTATGATTTAATAGGTCTGAATTAATTTGTTCGTTCTGAAAATTAATTTTATTTCTGATTTTTGGTACTTTAATATATAAAAGAAAGTTAATGGGCTGGAACTCGATAAGTAATAAGTTATTTGAATCTAATTTATGTATCATTCTAGCCGAAATTTTGAATCCGCTTACATAGATGAAGTTGTAAGAACAAAACTATAAAGTATATTTGTATAAAGTTCAATTAATGTTTTGTAAAGATGGCCAAACTTTAAAATCTTTAAAAATTGTCAAATTATCAGTCATTTTTAATCATTAGATTAACCATTAATTATTCTCAAATTTAATCATATGGTTGGAAACTATTTAATTTTTTACTAATAAGTGTTCATCAATTCTCAAATTTAATCACATGTTTTGAAACTGATTACTTTATTTAATGTCATTTGTTGAAACTATTATATTTTTTTTTACATTGTATTTTTTTAGAGTATTTGTCTCAATTTAATAACTAAATTCTTTGGGCTTGTAATATTTGTTAGGTGCACATAAAGGAGATGTATATTACATATGGGTCAATTGATCCTCATTAAATTACAAAATCCATATATTAATATGTAATTTTTTTGTGTAGTTTAAATTTTAAAGTAAAATACTATAGATATAGATACTATAAAATTAACTTATATTTATATAATTTATATAATTAATTCATATTCATGTTTAATTTCTATAACTTGAAAGTCTGACTTTCTATGTGTGTGTGTATATATAAATAAGAATTAGAAAAAAATTAAATTTCTGCTCTATTTTTATAGATAATTGTCTCGATTACTTTGACAATAGTTACAATTGTCGTTCATTAGTAAGACTAATATGTATATTATGAACATGCATAATAATGAGATTTCACATATAATCCATTCATTAATATAAACTCAATGTTCATTGAAATGTCTGAATCCGTAGCCGAATTACATAAATATTATAAACAAATCAGCTTGACTCAGTCACGGCTGCCTCTTTAAGTTGGCAATCTCGTCTTCTTATTTTCTTCATGAAATCTGAAAGTGATGCAGCTAATTTCGTGAGATACTTGTCAAATAATTTCATTGGTGTCTGATTCATCATTCATATCCATTGATTTGAGGCACGCCGCACGATCCGAAGAAGAAGAAGCGCGTGCGGACTGGAGAAGGCAGCAATCATGTCACACGTGCGTAGACAAAGAAAGTCGTTGAGCCGCCATTGTCTCTGACGTCATCTCACTTTCGCCAAGGACCTACTTGCCAAACGAATTCGAGGAGGAGAATCAAGTATTCTTCTTTCCTTGCTTATCTGTTAACAAATTCTCGCCAATATTTTGTCTTCTTTCGGTAAACGATTGGAAACAATGGGTAAGTTGGCAACCGAATAGATAATAAAATTAGATTTGATAACCGGCCACATAAACTAAGATAACTTAGGTTAACAATAATTTGATTGAAAATTGCAGAAACAGTGTAGTGATTAAGAGTTTTTGTCTTTTCTGAAAAGAGATGTAAATTTAATTTTTGAAAATAATATTAAAGGATTTGAAGTGTACCGACTCTTTGAATAAAAAAATAATTTATTTGATGACAACTTATCAGATTGCTATTAAAAATAAAAAATAAAAAATTATAAAGAGAAAAGCTAGAGTACCCGATTTTTTTTATTTATATTCAAAAATATATATAAATTTAAAAAACTAACCAAACCGCTTGGTTATTTCGAAAACTACCCAAATCGGAAAAAAAAATTCCGGTTTCAATACCAATTTTCGGAAAAAAAAATTTCCGAAAATTGGATCCTAAATCCGGAATATTTTTTTCCGGATTTAGAATTTTTTTTATTTTTTAGGAAAAAAAAAATTTTCCGAAAATTTTTTTTTATGAATTTTTTTAAATTTTTCAGTTTTTATTTATAATTTATTTATTTTTTGTATTGAAGTATTACAAATATTTAATATATTTTTTAAAAAATAGATGGAATACTATATAATTTGATTTATTCGAAAGACTACTACAAATAATCCAGATCAACATTTTTCATGCCGAATTTTTTATGGCCGTAAGAAAAATTATATAATATAATATAATATAATATATGTATATGTATAGGTATATATAGAGTATGGCTCATGCACTTCCTCTAGTATACTAACAATATGCTTCCGGTCTCTAAAATCTATCGAATCGGCTTTAAATAACAAATCTAAACCGTTCAAACCAATGTCCTTAACGAGAGCTTCGTTTTCATATAACAAAATTTAAGTTTCGAATTTATTTACTATTAAGTCAAGCGGTCAAAAAAATGACCAAAATAGTGCATTAAAATACGCATAAAATCCTTCATCTTTTGACTGCTTGACTTGATAGTAAATAAATTTGAAACTTACATTTTTTTTGTATGGAAACGAAGCTCTCGTTAAGAACATTGGTTTGAATGGTTTAGATTTGTCATTTAAAGCCGATTCGATAGATTTTAAAGACCGGAAGCATATTGTTGATATACTAGAGGAAGCACGTTAGCCGTACTCGATATATATAATATAATATATGTATATGTATATATAATATCATATATGTATATGTATATGTATATATAATATCATATATGTATATGTATATGTATATATAATATATATGTTAAAATGTGCTTGGATATCAAATTTTATACTTTTTTGAATTTTTTTACTACTTATTAAGTATTTAACAAAATTGTTATATTTAGACCATTGAATTTTTGTACCCATCTTAATAAATAGTAAAAAAATTTAGACAAATATAAAAATTGATCTGCAAGCACATTTTAAAATATCCATCATGTTGAACAGTTTGGATCGACTGTTTGGACTTTGAAAACTTTGAAAATACCGATCGCTGAATGCCTACCGTTGAACGAAAACTTAAACTGAATTTTTGAGGCACTAAATGAGGGTTCCAATGCCTCATTTTTTTTATACCTCATCATACCTCATATTTTATATCTTCATTTTCTTCATATTCAAAGTCTAAATTGTCGATCTGAACCATTCAGCATGATATCCATAATAAAATATGGTTAGGGATGAAATTTTATAATTTTTGAAAAAAATTTACTATTTTTTAAGATGGGTAGAAAATCACTGTTTTTTGAACGGTTCAGATCAAATAAAAAATTTTGTTGAACGGTTCGGGTTGAATAAAAATTTTAGTATAAAATTTTTAGCATATATATTATATTATATATACATATATATACATATATTATATTATATATACACATACACATATACATATACATATACAGAGTACGGCTAACGCGCTTCCTCTAGCACATGGGCCGAAATGCTTCCGGTGGAAATTTGAAATTTCAAAATTCAAAAAGTCGATCTGAACCGTTCATCTCCTTCTCCATATTAATATCTGCTTGGAGGCCAAATTTTACATTTTTCTGAATTTTTTTACTATTTATTAAGCCACTTTGAAAATTGTTGATCCAACGGTAGCTTCTGATTTTTACTGTTTGGAAAGCCACCGTTGGATCAGCAATTTTCAAAGTGGCTTAATAAATAGTAAAAAATTTCAGAAAAATGTAAAATTTGGTCTCCAAGCAGATATTAATATGGAGAAGGAGATGAACGGTTCAGATCAACTTTTTGGATTTTGAAATTTCAAATTTCCACCAGAAGCATTTCGGCCCATATGCTAGAGGAAGCACGTTAGCCGTACTCTACATATACATATACATATACATATACGAGTCAATCTAATATACACTTAAGTGTACCGATTGAACCATACACTTAACCCTAGAACCCTAGGATTAGCTTTGAGATTCGCACTGCACGAATTTTGAAGAATCTACACGACTTTTTAAAAAAATGTACGGTCCTAGGCTTAAGTGTACGGTACACTTAAGTGTATATTAGTTTTACTCTACATATACATATATTATATTATATTATATTATATTATTTTTTCTTACGGCCGTAAAAAATTCGGCATGAAAAATGTTGATCCGAATTATTTGTAGCAGTCTTTCGAATAAATCAAATTATATAGTATTCCATCTATTTTTAAAAAATATATTAAATATTTGTAATACTTCAATACAAAAAATAAATAAATTATAAATACAAACTGAAAAAAGAAAAAAAAATTCGGAAAAAAAAATTTCCTAAAAAAATAAAAATAAAAATCCTAAATCCAGAAAAAATTATTTCAGATTTAGGATCCAATTTTTAGAAAAAAAAATGTTTCCGGAAATTGGTATTGAAACCGGAAAAAAAAATTCCGGTTTGGGTAGTTTTTGAAATAAACAAGCGGTTTGGTTAGTTTTTTAAATTTATATATTTTTTTAGATATAAATAAAAAAATCAGCTAGAGTACTATGCATAACGGACTTTGATCTGTACTACGGATTCATATCTTCATTTTATCTAAATCGTTGATCCGAACCATTACCCTTAATCTCTATATAAAATTATATTTTGAACCAAATTTTATTAGAAACTTTTTGCTATTAATTTATACAGGTAGAAATCATTACTTTCGAATAGTTTAGAATACATAGATTAAAGTAATTTGTACTAATCTAAAACAATAGTAAAAAAGTAAAAAAAAAAATGTAAAATTTGAGGATCAGACATATTTTTATATAAAAATCATGTGTTCGGACTTTAAAAATAATTAAAAAAATATATATATACAGTTATAATACAGATCAAAGTGCGTTATGCATACTACCTAGTGTATTTATACTCGGGTGGGTACGGGTACCCTGGGTATACCTGAGTTGGGTATGGGTACGTCTCGGGTACGGGTATACTCAGGTACAAGGGTATTTCGAGTATATTTTTCAAAATCCATACCCAACCCGTCCTATATCCGTATCCGTGTACCCTTGACGGGTAGGGCGGGTACGGGTATTTTTTTTTTTTTTTCTCTGGTTTTTTTTTCTGTTTTTTTGTTGGTTTTTTCTGTTTTTTTTTTGAGGGAAAAACAAAATTTTTGAATTTTGAATTCGGATGAACAGTACTCAGGTATCGGGTACAGGTACTCAGGTACTAGGGTACGGGTATAGTCGGATACGGATAAACTCAGGTAGGGTATGGTCGGGTATTGGTCCAAAAAAAAGATCCGGTCCGGTTTTTACCCGTACCCGCGTACCCGAGTATCCAACTCATACCCGGGCTCGGACACGGATACCCTAGGCGGCGGGTACGAACGGGTACGGACGGGTATACCCATTAAGGTTATTGTTAATCCTCTAATATTACTACCGTAGCCTCGCTCAATTAAATATATATTTATACAGTTCTGATGTATTATGACACATGACATCATGATCTAGATATATCAAATTTGAAACATTATAAAATGTGATCGGTTGAGCCGATTTTTTTGGAGTCTTGAGTTTGGAAGTCAGCATACCAACAACACAATGGAAACAAAAATTTCATTTCCCACTATTTTTATTTTATTTTTTTATGATGCTTTTGTTAATATTTTTCGCTTTTGTTTCTCTTGTGAAAATCCTTGTACTCTTTTTCTTTGGTTTTTTTAAGGCAGAAGTTTACTGCAGGACCAGAGACACAAAATCAACAGGACATATTTATTTCATTAATAATTCAAATTTTCAATTTTAAAAACTAAATCCAATTTATTTATCTTATTCACATGGATTTTTTTTTTTTTCTTAAATTAGATGTATTTGAGTTCATTTGATACAATACAAGACCAGAGAAACAAAATCAACAGACAAATATATATTTCTGCAACCTGTCGTTGATCTTTCAACATATTATATATTGTACAAATATACTCTAAATATGATGGCTTAAACGTATATATGTTCCTTGAGATATTAAAACAATTAAAATCATTCACTTTCTCATTTAGAATACAAATTTTAATTATAAATTCAGTAGAAAGTATGATCATCGTGTGTTAACAATATTTTTTGAGATAAAGATGACAATTAAATGTCTCGACTTAATTTAAAGAGTGAAAAAATGCATATTATGGATCGATTTGTACTATAGATTGATATTTCAAAATCTGAGCACTAAATATAATTTTCACATGAAAAATATATTTAGAAAATCAAATTTTATATTTTTATTTTGTTTACTATTTTTTAGATAGGTAGAAAATCACTAAATCTAAAATTTCAAAGTTATCCAAAAGCAGTAATTTTTACTTATTAAAAAATAATAACATAATTCTAACAAAATTAAATTTGATCTCCAAATACAATTTCATATAAAACTTATTTTAATAATTTATATTGACACTTTTTAATGTTATTTCTCTCTGACAAATATATTTGAAATCAGCCTACATTCCACACATGTTTGCAGTTTCTTAATTATACTAAATATTGCACGGACACTTCTAAATCCGTGTCATTCTTTGTGTATGACACGCATTGCATTATCGTTGGAAAAAAAAACATCAATATTTATGTTTCCAAACACATTGAATAAAAATTAGAACTTGCCGCGTCCGTATTGTGTTATGCAGGCTGGACACAGCTTGTAAAAAGACTTCTTTACAAATTTGATTCGCTATTAAATAATATGACTTAAAGTTTAATTTACAAAATCAACAAAACTTATTTTGGTACAGCGTATCTAATTATAGTCCTTAAAAGCTAATTAGGTGAGATTATCTAAAAGGTTTTCTTCTTTCTTAAACGTGTGGTTGGCGCAACAATACATGAAGATAAAATAGAAAATAAAACTCGTGGATCCGACTATGAACAGACAATAAAAGCAGTTGGAACAAAATTATCGGACCATGTGGGTGAGACCCATGGAGAAAAAGCGACCGCACCAATCTTTTCAGATTTGAGCTGTATTAAAAGTTAAGATATTTCTGTTTCTTTTACGAAATGTTATGCTCTTATTATAACAAATGAATTGTATGATACAATTAGGTCAGAATTAGCATGAATATTTTGTTCTTTTGCTTCTTTTGGATTATCTTAAGAAAATGACATGAAAAAAGAAGAAAAATATCCATCGCTGTGCTTACTGGTAATCTTACGAGTTACGACATTATGTAACTGATTAATTTATACGAGTATCCATTAACCCGAAAATAATTAGGTATAAAAAATTTAAGATGAAATTATGGGCTCTAAAATTACGATCATGGGGGCCCATTAAGATCAAGAGGCCAGTAATATTTAGAAATTCTAACATGAGAAATTTCAAGGCCCAATTCTACAGATTTATAACACTTGTAAGAATTTAATTCCGTTGGAGGTATAATAAGAGTTAAAAATCATGTCAATAGAATAGAGTATACAAAAAATTATATGTAATTGAACTTTAATAATTGCAATGGTTAACTTCAAAATTGTAATTGATATGAAGATATATTAAAAAAAGCTTGAATTATCAACTTATTTAATGTGTATGCTATTGAAATTTCTCTGTCATTTTCATTTTCATTCGCATTTCGCACCACTGCTCTTCTAGTCTCTCCATCTCCATCTTTTTTCAGAAAAGAGTCAATGTTTTTTTTTGCTTATTTGTACTGCAAACACAAAATCAGGAATAGTCTCGCAAATATATACCGGAAAAGAAATATAACTCGCATAACACCTAAAACCCAAAATAGAAGCAAAAGAAAATACAATGTGCATTTTCAGAAATTATGCATATAATATCTGTACAACTACCAATGACATCAGAAATTCCGCATATAAAATCCACATACAAAATCTGAAACCAGTGACACTCCAAATTGGCATTGATATAACAAGCAAAAAGGAATTCAACTGGAATTAGCAGTAACATTGAATTAAAGTGGTATCACGTCACATAACATCAAACAAACGAAATCACAAGAAACATACAGTGCTGAACACAATCAAATAGATATAACAGTTCCATTAAACGAGTGCCATACCAGGGACACCTGTAGCCTCCAAATGACTAGGGAGATTTAAATCCAGTATATTATAACATACCTATATAGCAATCTAATCAATGTTCAAAATAAATCTTATTGCTGAGAATGAAAGAAAACTACACCCATAAACAACAAATAAGGAATTTAGCCTAAGAAAACATTAAATTTTTTTAATAGAGTTCCTCTTCCTTATGAGTGTGAATAACACAATCAGCCTTAGGAAAGGAAATACATGTCAGCACATATCCCTGTTCCATCTGAGTATCATCCAAAAAAGATCCCTCCGATTGGTCAACCTTGCCCGATTGGAGTTGACCGGCACAAGTGGAGCATGACCCGGCACGGCAGGAGAAAGGCAACTCCACCCCAGCATTCTCAGCTGCCTCTAGTATGTAGGTGTCATCTGGTGCATCAAATTCATGCTCTGTCCCATCTGGGCAGAACAATTTGATTTTATACGTGGCATGTGTGCGAATAGTTGATCGGTTGGAGAGTCTTAGGGGTAGATTTGGGAGTGAATGAGCAAAAGTTACAGTGGAGCTGGTTTTGTTACCAATTGACGGGTTTTCAAGTGTGAGATGAGATTTGAGTGTAAAGTGGCGAGGAAGGGTGGCAACCGACATCACGTCACCTGAATAATTTGGAATGATGTATAATTAATGTACAATTACATAAGAAAATCACTATACAATGTTCATTGATATAAAGATGCTACATTTTATTGCATGCAAGTTTTCATGATAATATCTTTTGAGCAATTATAGCATTGCTCAATTTGGTACAGTTAGCACTATTGCATCAAATCAGTTCACAAATCAGTTGGTCATTCCTCAATTGATTTATAATCTTTAACAATCAGGTGAAATAAAAATATTATTAGTGACCAAATGAATTCCAATTAATAAAGTGTTTGCCCACACCATGAAACGTATGAAACTTTTAACAGTTTAGTCTTTCACAGCTCTATTATTGATGACCAAACAACTTGCAGTTTGAACTAGAAATGATCTACACCAACTAAAATATGGACAATACATTTACAAGTATAAGTTTTTTTTTTTCTTTTTATATAATTTGGACACTCTTCAACAATGGGTACCAAAAATATCAAATGGATGTACCAAAACTGAAAATGTTTAAGTTACAAAAAAAATTAAAAAATCCACCCAAAATGCCCTTTTGTTTGACTATATGCCTTTATATTTATTGCATTCTATCTTTGAAATGCTCCCCAAAACTTCAACCTGTGCATGTAAAATGCATGTACTTAATCAAAAGTAATGACTATAGTAGAAGACAGTTGATGGGGTGAGGCATGTAAGCCCTAACTAGTTGAATAAAGAAGGCTGATTAAGATGTCCCTCTAACAACGAAATGAATACCAAACAAAGCCTCTTTCAGAAAAAATGTTTTCCCTTAAAAATTAGACTTTGAACCAAGAGGCACCACAATTTTGGTAATTTTTTATGTTATTTATTGGGCACAAATCATAACTGATCCATTAAGTTATTTATCAAAACAATTGATATTCATTTGCTTATTTTACTTTGTATTTTGTGCTAGAATATCTCTTCCTAATTAGTTAATCGAATCAGCAAAACATGCAATATGAGTATATGATTATATGAAAGCGTTTTCCATTTTCTGATCCAAATATTCTGGCACAGTTTACTAAAAGGCCTAAATCGGGATAAAACAAAATACAGTAATTAATTACTGATTAAGCCTAAGCAAATCACTCGAATACCAACAGCAATCTAATTACGCAGTGAAACCCGAGAAAAGAAAATGAAATCCAGATCAGAAAAAAGAAGAAGAGAGATTATACCTTTTGATGCGAATGGAAACAAGGGACGAACTTGATTAAAACACGAATTAGGCTCTCTGATTTGACGAGTATATAAAGGGGATCAAAGAGGTTTGGACCTTGCCTATATGTGAGGGCGAAAGGTCACTTTCTGTTTTTTCTTTTTGAAATAAGAAAGGTCAAATTGAGAGTCGAGGCAAGACACTCAAGGAGGCTAATCGCCGATCTATAGCACCAGTTTGGGATCACAAAACGACAAGTGCGCTAAGCGAGGTTGACGAAATTATTAAGATGCCCTTGGGTTTTACGATGTCTAGACTCTTGAGTAATAGTTGAGAAGGTTGATATGGTAATTCTTTAAGGAAGGAAAGTCTTAGACGTGTCTTTTCAGAGGTCTGCGAGGCGCGACAGAGAAGCAAATCAGCAATTTTGTAATGAATTTCAATATCAGACGAACCCAAATCAACGATCGGGATGGTGCCGCGCCGGGAATTTTTTATCTTCTGGCCTTGACCACTTTTCTTATTTTTATCACAATATCTAAATTTCTTTTTATAACAATAATTAAAAAATATATATTTACTGAACCAACAATAAAAACCATAAGAAGCGAATAACCTATTTAATATACATGAAAGAGGATATTGAAATAGACTATTCTATACAAGTGAGATTGAATGAAATTGTGATAGCCTAAAAAAATAAAATTTGAATATACCAAACATCCACTTCGGTACTTATATTTTTTTAAGAAACAAAGGACTTAAATTGATTCAAGTTAGTTTTTTTAATTATGATTATTAAGATATAGGTGTTATTTATAACATAAGATCTTTCGTATTACGATTTCAAAAATCTATTTTACAAATTTTAAATTTCGATCTAAGTAGCTTATTAAATTAATTATATAATAAAGAGTTAGGCTAATATGACACTAGTGTTATATAAAACTAAATAACACCACATTTTAAGCCCTTAGATCTGCTTTAAGATTCGTAATATCCGCTTTTACTGTTCAAGCACTTCATTTTGTACGGATCTTAAAGCAGATCTAAGGGTTTAAGATGTAGTGTTATTTAGTTTTATATAACACTAGTGTCATATTAGCCCAACTCTATAATAAATTTGCAAAATATCAATTTTTACTATTTTTGAATTTTTTTTATCATTTTTATAATTTATGAAAGATGACAAAAAATAGTTTAAAATATTGGTATTTTTTTACCATCTTTCATAAATTATAAAAAATAGTAATTTTTTTTCAAAAATAGTAAAAGTTGATATTCTACAAATTCATTATATAACAAATTTACTAAACTATTTAGATCGAAGTTTAAAGTTTATACAATAAATTTTTGAAACCGTAACACAAAAGGTCTTATGCTATCCATAGTACCTAAGCCTTATTCGTGATTATTAAAAAGAAATTCACAATGTTTCCTATTATTTAAAATGTTTAACAACTTCAATCTTATTTTTAAAGACATGCGTTCATAGTGTGAAAAAAAACTCTTATTTCAATAAAACAGATGAGTTTCTCCACTGTCTTATTTCAATGAAAATGGAAAGCATAAATTAATCTTTTAGTTTACGAGCTTAAAAAAAAACGCTTATCTTTTAGTTTTTTAACGGACCGCTGCAAATCCTCTCCAGTTCAATGCAAGAAAATATCTAGCAGAATTCTCTGAGAAGTGAGAACTGAGGATGTCCATAGTGTGAGATAAGTATACAAATTTTGGGGTTTATCATGGCTGCTATCGTGAGAAAAGTACACAACAGTAGCAGTTTCCGGCACGACAAATTACTATTTACTTCTCAAGTTTGTAAAAGATAATCCTTTAACAAGCCATCAAGATAAAAGTTACAAATATATGCCATGAGAAAATTATAACCACCCGAGATAAACTGATTATTGTCTTTTGAATGATTGCAACATTACTGATCCATGTGCAGATAAAAACGTACTGACATGTATGCGTCAAACTCGAGGGCTGTTGCTAGGTCAAGAAATGAACACCAATGAATTTTTACATCAAGCAACATGGAACAGAAATACCAATAAGCCTGCATAAAAAAACAGTGTCTATGAGCATAGTACAAATACATATGAGTTATGAATCAACATCAATCCAATCAGAAAATACAGAAATGATAAAGTATGGAGAGAAGACCATGATCATATTACCTTGCCATTTTTTTGGTCAATTGGTCATGGAACCAAACCATTAGATGTTAGGCTTGTACCTATTTGTTTATATTCCCTAGTTTTTTTTTCTTTTGATCATGTAAACCAATCAATATGTTCTTGTAATGGAAAATTGCAGGCTAGACCCTATATTTTTCTGTTTTAAGAAAAGGTCAAGCAATATAATTCCATTGATCTTTCTCTTTCCTTTTTATATAGGACTTTCGTAGAACGCATTGATTCAACAATAATAAATTAACTAGAAATACATCCAAAAGTAAAATAAAAGCAATATAATAATAAAAACAAAGTAACAGAGCATAGGAACTCACAGAGAACCAGGAGAGATACAAACGCCGTTTTAGCTAAAGGGATACGATATTGGTTGTACTGCGGATGATACTGTTACAAGAGTGAAATTAAAATATATACTAAGAATAATAAAGTTGGAGTGAGGCTATGGTACTATGCTTAGCGCAGATTGGTCTGTACTATAGATCAATATATCAATTTTCAAAGTCCAAACAGTCGATCTGAACTGTTCAACATGATCTCCATATGAAAATGTACTTATAGATTAAATTTTACAACTTTTTTACTATCTTTTTAGATAGGTAGAAAATCACTTGATCTAAAAATTCTAGACCATTCAAAAGTAGTGATTTTCTACCTATCTAAAAAAATAGTAAAAGAAAATTCTAAAAAAATCTAGAAAGTAACAGATTAGAAGACATTTTACCTTTTCAACCAGAGCTCCATTAATGCTTAGAGGAGATTCTCTAACCTCATCCGTGATCTCTCCATCCTTTTGTCTCTTGGTAAAGCTTTCCCTGCCCCTACTACTATGCCAAAATTTCCTCAACAAATTCCAGTTTGGCCTTAATACACCATTCTTGTATGGATAACAATTTGCACCTGAATTAGCTGATTCCAAATCAAATGCTCCAATCGAATTGCTTTGTACTTCAATAAAAGGAGCTATTGCTTCTTCTATCTCCACTATTTCTTCATGATCAGTTGTAATTGGAGGTGCATCATGTATTCTCAGGATGCCACTTTCTGGTTCATGATGTTCATCACTGACATGTGGGGCCGTATTGACAACAGTGCCTGAAAGAAAAGATGCCAGGTCATCTGACTCTTTGACTGTTGAGTTCAAAAGCCGTGAATTGTCACTTGAACCAACCAGGTAAGAGTCATTCAGCTTTTTCTCTACCTCAAGAATTTGCTCCCTTATTGCTTGGACAAATTGGTTAAATTTCAAAATCGCATTTTTCCTTGAATTTGAACTGTTGGATAAAGCGGCAAAATCGACAGCTCTTGCAAAATCCTCCAACTACAGAAACAAATCAAAGAACTTCACTAATAAAGCAATGAAGTGTTACTTGCACTGATCCTAGCTGGTACACTATTTAGCTGGTAAACTATTCAGGGTGTAAGGAGACATGGAGAAAACGGTAAGCACCCCTTATTAAAATTGAAAATTTTCATTTTACCCTTTAAAAATTCTAATTTTTACAAAAAAAATTATACTGTTAGCCTCTCTCGTAAAATAAAATTAGAAGATATTTGCATATCCAGCCCCTCAATCTCAATTTTCTGGTTCCACCCCTGAGTTAGTTTCCATATTGAATTTAACTGTAGGACTTACTTGCCACCGTGTAGTTTCCAAGGTGGTCGCAAGATCTCTCTTGTGATACTGTATAGAAGCCAAAAGATTTGAAGTTAAATTTTGGCTTTGATGAAGTTTCTCTTCATGCAAGAGCAGGCGATAAACTGACTCCATCCTGAAACAGCATTTACCAACGCCACATGTAACTCGAACTATAATTTCTATCCAGTTTGAATCTAGCAACTTCTATAATTGCAATACATTTTCTTAAAAATTGACAGATATAACATTTGAAGCTAAAGAAAAAACCTTCTCCAGTTAATTTTACTATTAAGAAAATAACAAACGCTTTGCAACAGATTGTCACAGTGGAATTATACAATATGAAAGTGCCAGAAAGCACCCAAATTTACCAATTTAAATAAGATTTGAAAGCAACAAAAGGCGAATTCTGAGATAAATTAAAAGAAAAAAAATACCTATCAGCTGAATCTTGAACAATTTCGGCAGCAGAGAACAATGGATCCGCCTCCCATGAACTATACCTCTCTCCCATCACAGAAAATCTCTATTTTTCCACAATATTATTTTAATTACTCAATAGAAGCTCGTCGTTCTCCAATTGCAAAATTAATTTTGCAACTGGAGAACAACGACAAACGATTTCCAGTAAATTTGAAAGGGTTATTACAGAGAGAGGGGAGGAGGGTGAGATCGAAACGAAGGAAAGATTTGCAAGGGCAAAATGGAATCAAGCGTTAACAAACCAAAGTGAAAAAAAAGGTGAGATTCCGGGTTTCCTCTTTTTGCAGTCTTATTTTCTCTTTTGCTGTCCATGTCCTCTGAAATTATTATAATATCAATAGACTTTTTTTTTTTTTTTTAATCTAAATAGGTCCAATCAGAAGTGTGGAGAATGTTTTGTTGAAGGCCTTTTATTGTTGAGTCAGATTTCAGTTTTCTTTTGTCGGAGTCCATGAGAACAAAGTTTTCGTCCCTAGCTAGCAATTGTCAATTGGGCCCTGAATAAAGGAGCTGCTGTTTTCCATTTATTTGCTAGTCAGATGGGTGAATCAATTGATCGAATTGTTAGTGTCTTGTTTATAATATATTTATCAATATACATGCTCGAAAGCATAAATACTCAAAATTATAAATTATAAGCATTTTAATGAAAATGTAGAAAATTGTAAGAATATGTTATAGACGGTATTGCATTTTTTTATTATAATTTTTTGGTATTTCTAGGAAATTATTCTTTAATTGGAATTTGTAATGCTTTATTATATAAAAGTAATAAGGAGAAGTATAATATTTTCATGAGATAATATAACGGATTGGTAAACTTTTCTTAAATTAAGGAATATATTTCATCTTGTCTACATTTTCCTTTAAATAAGTTGTCTAATTTAGTGTTTTCTATATATACCAACTTAAAACTAGGAAAACAATCAAGGACAACAACAGCAGGTGTAGTTTTCTAGGATCGCAAAGGAGCAAAAAAAAAAAAAAGGCAGTTTTTGGTGTCTGGTTCGCTTCCTTTCAAAAAAATAGTTACCAAAATTTTGGTTTCTTCTTTAAAATTGCAAATTTATTTTGATATTTTATGACATAATTGGGATTTGGGATCCAAAAAAATCTGTTTTTTTCTAGTCCAATTTCTTAACATTTATCCATATGATCATATTCTCTCTCCTTATGTTATGATTGGATAGCTCAGAAAAATTTCACGCTCTCCCTCCTTGTTTAAAAGAATTTGCATTTTTATGTAGAAATTTTTAATCGTGTTATTGTTCATATACATCACAAAATCATTTAAATTAATTATATGTACAATTTCGCTTAAATCACGAATATTAATCTTTGCTGAATTATTTTCAAATTCTAAACTTAAAACTACGCTCAATAAATTATAGTTACATTTATAATTCAGTAATTCATCGCATACTCGTCTCTTGTTTCTCAATTTTATCCTGTAATTCTTGAATTTTTTATAATACTTGTCTCTACTGGAATTGCTCCGAATTTTTTATTAATATCCAAATTAAATATTAAATTTTAAAAAATAACCAAAGCATCTATGTTTTTCCAAAAATACCCATTCCGAAATTTTTTTTCCGGAAATAACCTCTAAATCCGGAAATTTTTTTTCCAGAATTAGCTTCTATTTTTGGAAAAAAATTTTACGGACTCTAATACCGGAAAATTTTTTCCCGGAAATAGAAGCTAATTCCGGAAAAAAAATTTCCGGAAACACCAGACCCTACAAATGCCCCCCCGGTCCCCATCCCTCCTCTTCAATTTTGAGGTAATTTTATTTTATTTTATTAATTTTATTTATTTAATTTAATTAATTTATTTTATTTTAAATGGTTTAAAATAATATCCAAATAATTTAGAAAATACCAAAATAGTCTCGAATAATTTAGAAAATACCAAAATAGTGTAGAATAATTTAGAAAATACCGTAATGGTCTGAAATTGTTTAGAAAATACCGAAATGGTGTAAAATAATTTAAAAAATACCAAAAATAGTCCCGAATAATTTAGAAAAATACTGAAATGGTCTAGAATAATATAGAAAATACCAAAATAGTGTAGAATAATTTAGAAAAATACTGAAATAGTATAGAATTGTTTAGAAAATACCAAAATAGTATAGAATTGTTTAGAAAATACCGAAATGGTGCAGAATAATTTTTAAAATACCAAAATAGTCTCGAATAATTTAGAAAATACCAAAATAGTGTAGAATAATTTAGAAAATACCGTAATGGTCTGGAATTATTTAGAAAATACCGAAATGATGTAGAATAATTTAAAAAATACCAAAAATAGTCCCGAATAATTGTGAATTTAGTTAAAAAAAATACCGTAATGGCGCCTGTCTTGCTGCCTCCTCTACATATAGTGTAGAGCATGCATTAAATTGTGAATTTAGTTAAAAAAAATTAACAATAGGCAGTTGATCAGTTGTACCTGCAGCGTTCCGATCAATTGTCTCACGATGAGCCTGGTGTCCGAGTCTCCGACCACGCATTTTGTCCATTTCCATCGGTATACGGTCGTGGCATCTCCTTCCTTTTTTGATCAGTCTCAACTTAGGTTTAATTTTCGAGCCGTCATACACAGGCCAATCACATTGGTTGTCTTTTGGTTCCCAATGTCCACTCCATGTCTGTGCCATTATTGACATACGATGCGATGGGTTAACGTATAAATTTTCATTATATCTCATTTCACGGACAACGGCTATGAAATGAGAACATGGTATGCCGGTCAATTGAGGCTTCTGACATTCACATTCAACCTTGTTGTTGTCCGTAACAACAACCCTATACCCGAAATCCCTACGAGTATACTCAAGTCTCGACTGATTTCGCCTTGATGGAATTTTTTCACCCTTAACTAGGACCTCAAATAGACCTCGACCGGTACGATAAGGAATCATAGTCATGTCCCTTTCTTTTTCGATCCGCTTTTGCAATAACTTAGTTACCCTGTCGGACCACACCTGACCATGCTGACATGATATTTGAGCTTTGTTTCATCGTTCAAAAAACCACTTATTCAACTTATAGAACGTGTCCTCCACGACCGTTGCAACCGGTAATCGCCGACTAATTTTGAACACGGCATTCAGTGACTCTGACCCATTTGTTGTCATTATCCCCCATCGGTGGCCTCCGTCCAAAGCTTTATACAACTTCTCTGGACATGAAAGCTCGTCTTCATCGTTAGGGTTCCTCTTACCCACCTTGTTAAGGTAGTCGATAGCCTTCGGACAACCAATTTCAAAGTCTTGTAACATCTCCTACAACCTCCTAGGTTGGCATTTGTTCACTCCAGCTATGAACCTGTCGCTAACCTCTCTCTTACGGCCTACGTGCTTGTAGAGATTTTCGGCAACATGTTGGGAGCAATACCGATGCACACATTGATCGGTAGACTCATCCCATCCAAGATTTGGATCCTGAAACACGGCTTTAATTCTCAAATGTCTATCTGATATGACACAAAAGAATCGATTATCTCCAATTACTTCCAACCTTAACCATCTCATAAAAAACCCCCAGTTGTCAGTGCTTTTTTTCTCCACAATTGCAAAAGCCACTGGAAACAATTGGTTTTCAGCATCGTACATACATGCCATTAGCAGCCTACCTTGATACCGTCCCGACATGAAACATGCATCGATACTAATCACTGGTCTGAGGAACGTTATCGCTGCAATACACGCTCCAAATGCCCATGCCGCTCTGTGGAGGTGCCTATTGGTTTCTTTCTCAATCGGTTTCGAGATCACACAATACTTAGTTCCTAGATTGTTTCTCTTGATGGCTTCCAATAGTGGAATAAGCAAGTTGTACGAGTTCTCCCAACTCCCAAATAGATTTGTAATAGCAAGCTCACGGCCTCTCCATAATTTGTTGTACTTGGGGGTTACCTTATCATATTTCATCATGACGATATCTCGAATATGATTTATAGAAGAGCACACGTCCCTTCTAATGGTCTTATCAATCGCAAGGGCAACCATCTCTGCTGTAAGCTGACAATGATCAGTACGTATTGCCGATACTGTGCACGTATGGGGAAGTGCTTGTTTGGTAATAATCCAAGATTCTGAAAGACCGTTCTGCTTTGCGGACATCTTAAATTTACAAAAACCATCTCTGCACCCCACCTCGTAACGTCTAGGTTCGCTCCTAATAACCCGGCACTCACAATTATTTTCAAGATGAAACTCATTGATTGCTATCTTTAGAGCCGTTTTCGACTCATAAAATACACCTTTAGCCAATGGATTATCGAATGTTTTTTTTGAGCTGCCAAAAAAATCGATATCCGCAGGCCAAAAACCGGATATGTCATTGAAACTGTCAACTGGATGTGTCATATTTTCCCGACCAGAAATCGGGTACTGTGATTGACGGGATTGTATTTGACGGGATTGTAGTTGTGACTGGTTGAGCTGTCCGATATCATCATCGGAACCTGACGACTCACTGGAGAGCATCTTATCTCCACTTGCCAAACTATCAGAATCAATTGCATCCACAGGTACATGCGAATAATCACGTACATGTCTGTGGACCGCACTGGAACTGGGTCGGGATCTCATTGGTATATCCACAGAGTGCCGACCAGTACTAGGTCGGGATCTAACTGGTATTGGGTCTTGGTCGACATGATTCTGACTGCTACTGGGTCGGGATATAACTGGTTGATCCACAAAGTTGCTACCGATACTGGGTCGGGGTCTCATTATTACATCCATAGAGTACCGACTGGTGCTAGGTCGAGATCTAACTGGTATTGGGTCGGGTTCCACAAGATTCCAACTAGTACTGGGTCGGGATTGAGGTTCAGGTATATGACTGGTATAGTTCGGTTCCAATTCTACATATAACTCCAGAACCGTAACCTTTGTGAAAAATACGACACAATTCCTAAAATCATTTCGAATGATTGTTGGTTCATTACCGGTACTAATTGGTAGTCATGTTGGCCATCAGTGGATAGGTTAAATCTGGCCTAGATTTTCATATTTGCATTGCTAGAATTGTACCCAACTAATTTATAAATCTCATTCAGAAGATAATCAAAACTGTGGTTCACGGTTAGCGGTAATGAGTATTTAACTCGGGTACTGTAATAGACCCTGTCATCATTATATTGGATTTCCCATCCAATATAAATTTTCACACAAATAGTTGTCATTTTTAATTTCGATTGGTCTGTCAATTTCAAAAATAACAACATATAAGTAATTACAAATTGTGTTGCCACTAGTAAAAATATTCTACACAATTTTCAATAATTATTCTACACTATTTTGGAATTTCATAAATTAATAGGACAACATTCTAAACTATATTGAAAATTTTTAAATTATTATAAACCATTTTGGAAGGTTGTAAATAATTCTAAATTTTCTGGACAATATTATAAAAAATAAAAAAAAAATTTGGAATGAAGTAATTAATTATAAATTAAATTAAATTAAATTAAAATAACATAAAGAAAATAAAATTACCTCAATCGAAAACCGATCAATCTGACAGTTAGAGCTCCATAAGGAATCCGAAAAGCAAAAAGTTCCTAAAACAATTCTAAATCATTTCAGAATTAATAAAAATTATTTCAGAATTAATAAAATTATTTTAGAATTAATAAAACTTTTAAAATTATTTTGCACCATTTTTTATTTTTTTCAATTAATATGACAATATTCAGAATTTAAATAATTTCAAATTGAATAGTTACATATTTAAATAATTACAAATTAAATACTTCTACATTTAAATTATAAATAAATTTAATTAAAATTATAAACAAATTAAATTTCAATTATAAATAAATGAAATTAAAATTATAAATTAATTAAATTTAAATTATAAATTAATTAAATTTAAATTATAAATAAATTAAATTTAAATAAATTAAATTATAAATAAATTAAATTTAAATAAATTAAATTTAAATAAATTAAATTTAAATAAATTAAATTTAAATAAATTAAATTTAAATAAATTAAATTTAAATAAATTAAATTTAAATAAATTAAATTTAAATAAATTAAATTTAAATAAATTAAATTTAAATAAATTAAATTTAAATAAATTAAATTTAAATAAATAAAATTTAAATAAATAAAATTTAAATAAATAAAATTTAAATAAATAAAATTTAAATAAATAAAATTTAAATAAATAAAATTTAAATAAATAAAATTTAAATAAATAAAATTTAAATAAATAAAATTTAAATAAATTAAATTTAAATAAATTAAATTTAAATAAATTAAATTTAAATAAATTAAATTTAAATAAATTAAATTTAAATAAATTAAATTTAAATAAATTAAATTTAAATAAATTAAATTTAAATAAATTAAATTTAAATAAATTAAATTTAAATAAATTAAATTTAAATAAATTAAATTTAAATAAATTAAATTTAAATAAATTAAATTTAAATAAATTAAATTTAAATAAATTAAATTTAAATAAATTAAATTTAAATAAATTAAATTTAAATAATTTAACATAATTTAAATAAATTAAAATAAAATAATGATATAATTAAAATAATTATAAGTTAAATGACTTACTATGAGAAAGAAAACGTACCCCGTGAAAACGATAACACTCTGCGGATTTTATAAACAAATTCAACGCAATTCCGGAAAAAAAATTTCTGGAAATTCTCTCTATTTCCGTAAAAAAAATTTCCGGATTCTAAAACCGGAAAAAAAATTTCCGGTAATAGAAGTGTTTTTCCGGAAATAGAGGGAGTTTCCGGAAAAATATTTTCCGGATTGGGTATTTCTGGAAAAAAATGGCTGCTTTGGTTATTTTTTTAAATTTAATATTTAATTTAGATATTAATAAAAAATTCGGGGAATTGCTTATTGAACTAGATTATCGATCTATAATGATAATTATTTTTGGATTGCTAATTTGATGCGTCAATTGTTAATATAATTGCTGGATGACCATTGCTTATTTAGCAATTGTTGAGAAGAATTGCTTAATAATAAATTTTTTTCTAAATGCGAGTTGGCCAAGTGTTTAATTCTTATTGGTCGAGTATTTAATTCTCAAGTGTTTAGTTGATTGTATCAATGTAGGGGTGGATTGTTTAATTTCTAAATTTTTTGTATCAGTAGTTAAAAAATCTGTTTTAATTTTTGAGATGGAGATGCTCTTGATAATATTTCCTGACTACTGGAAGTCGTTGTGTAACTGATACTACAAACGTAAATGTTCTTTTTAATCCCAATACTGATAAATGTTACCAGCAAATAACTAACAATCCAAATGTTAAATAAAAAGTGAAAGCTTCGAGAAACCTTAATGATCTATCAAACATATGAAAGTTCGGTTGAGATGCATCTTCAATCCAACAATTGAAATTAATTACTAAAGCGCAGTTATGAAAATTTTAGAAATTAATCTCTACATTAGTGCAATTAAATTAAATTATTTTCTTTGTCCACATTAGCGTATTTTTCTTTTTTATTGGAGAGAGAACACTAAGAAAGATTTTGAGCCAATCAATTAAACAAGTGTCATTAAACAAACGTTTTCTTATAAAGTAAATTTACTAATTTAACAATTGTAATATATATACACCACCAATTATGTTAACAATTGACACATCATATTAGCAATCTTAAAACAATTATCATTGTAGATGCTATCAAACTTATCCAACTTGGTTATTTTAACTTAAACCAACTTAAATTAATAATGTTTAATTGAGGTCTAAAAATTAAGTCATGACTTAACCTATTTATTATTTGGTAAAAAAATTATAGCCTAATCTCTAAGCCATGACTTAAATTTTACTATTTCATACCTCTTATTTCATGATTTAGACCTTAACCAAACACAAGAAAGAAGTCCTCTCTTGTCTCCCATGTTTTCATACCCTTTGTTTTATTGCTCGACGGCTTGACTTTCTTTAAAATCCACATCACTTGAGATAACTGAAGATTTCAGTTTATCTAAAACCAGAACATATTTAATTCGGTGTCTATTCCAAATGCATGGGGTAGTATTATTGTAGCCTTGAGATTTCTCCAAAAGAAAATTTAAAAGATCTGGATTTTTAACATATCAACACAATTTTAGAGCATCTACATCCCTGAAACTCTTGGAGTTTCTAAATAACTGTTAACTAATTTTTAAAAATTTTATCTCTGAAAGTTTCTAAACCCTTACATCCCTGAAACTCAAAATTAGAGTTTCTTAATTACCACATCAGCAAATAAATTACAAGAGAAAAAAATTTCAGCTAATTATTTGGCCATGTCAGAGTTTATAAACGGTTTCTTATTAAGAAACTTTGGAGCAAAGTTGCTAAATAAGAAACTCATTTGCATCTCTGAAACTGATTTAAAAACTGCCACATCAAATTAAAAACTCCAAGAATTTCAGAAATGTAGATGCTCTTAGAGATATCTCAGAAGAAGCAAAATTTGCTTTTTCCTTTTCCTCGTCTCCCTCAGAGTTCCTAGGCCTGTAATCAAATTAGTTAGATCAATATAAACGGGTCGGGTATGGACGATTTTTGAACGGCCCGTGGATAGCGCTCAATCAATTGAGTAGCTCATTTCTGAAATTGGATCCACTGAAATATCTCATATTTTGCGTGATTTATGGAAAATCTCAACCGTTCAAATGCGCTTTACACAAATCTGAAAGCTCAACTAATACTGCCCCTGCGCTATCCACGAATAGGAACCGTACATGTTGGTCACACAAAACATGAGATATCTCAGAGGATTCGCACTCCTCATTTCTTTTAATTCGTATCCTCTGCAATAACTCAGAAAAGAATCTTTTGAGTTAATGCATATGGATGTTCAATCTGCTTTAATATCTGTGTATGTTAGATCTGTAGTAATGTTAAAGGGCCACTGTGTTATATTGTCAAAACTAATGTAAAGTCTTCTGTAGGTTCAATTCACTCGGTGCATTCATAAATAATATATAATAAATCTCTGTGAGTGAGGGCAGGGGTGATTAATCAGCGAGCATGAGCAAATTAGGATATGCTCATGCTCGACTCATTAAATAAACAAGTGTGTTATTAATGAGCGAGTTATGAGCGACTCACGAGTTATGAGTACTAAAACTCACTCCTAAGTGAGGCTATGGTAATATGCATAGCTCAAAATCAGATTAATCGGTATTATAGATTAATATATTTGTTTTTAAAATTTAAAAAATTTATCTCAATTTTTTTATATGAAAAAATATACTTGCAAGTCTAAATTTTATATATTTTACTACTTTTTTAGATTGATAACAAAATCAATGTTTTTAGATAGTACAAAATCTTTAAATCAAATGATTTTCTACTTATAAAAAAATAATTAAAAGATTCCAAAAATATAAATTGTATCTATACATTTCTCATGAGGAAGGTTAAAATATACTATTGATTTTGCGCACCAACACACATCTCTATCTTTGTTTTCAAAATTTAAACAATCGACCAGAACTGTTCAATATGATCTACATATTAAAATGTGCTTATAGACCAAATTTTATTATTTTTGAAAACTTTTACTAATTTTTAAATAAGTATAAAATCACTACTTCTAGATCACCCAAAAATAGTGATTTTGTACCTATCTAAAAAGTTAGTAAAAAGAGTTTTAAAAAATATAAAGTTTGATCTCTAAGCACATTTTAATATGTAGATCATGTTAAATAGTTCATATTAACTATTTGAACTTTAAAAAAATATTGAGATAATTAGTGCATTTTACGAAAAACGGTCGAGATGGATTGAAGATAGTGATGATAGTAGGGACCAAAATGCATAGTACTGTAGCCTTTCACTTAGGAATGTCAATGGGTACGGTACGGGTCAGGTAGAGTTGTGGAGATATTTTCATATATATACCCATAACCTACACATACCCATTAAAATTAATCTTACTCTACTCCACTCTTACCCGTTAATATTATTGGGTAACTAAACGGTTGTTCACACAAAAGCGTATGCACAAAGTTTCAGTACAGTAAACTGTACCTTTTAAACTTTGGTTACACCTTTTGATTTAGATTGCAAGTGCATAATCCTATCGAGCAGTATATTCAGGTATCGATCCAAGGAACGGTTCAAGTATTAACCATACTCTACTTAAATTAATAAATGACTAGAAGTTGAAAAAGTTGGTTTGGTTGTTTAAGTTTCCTAAACAGTTCAGTAGTAATGATTAAATGCGAGAAAGTAAATAACTTGGTTTAAATCAATAATAAAAAGACGTTTACAGGGTTTCAGACTCATCTTAGTTCTACCTCTCAGTTCCTGACACGGGCTGTGTAGTTTCCTACACGGGTTGAGTCAGGTTACACGGGCTGGGTACTTTCGTACATAGTCCGTGTGGACTTCGAGTTTATGCACCAGTTACTGTTTCTTTGTATTGTTTCTCTGTGTAGGGTTTTACTGACCAAACCTAATGTTCCCAAACCTCAACTCTCGTATATTGGTTCATAAAACTTGGTATGGAGTTGTAATATTTACCCTCGTCGGATTCTAGACCTCAACTTTTATATTGGTTCGAATTACCTAGTTACTTGTTTGGTATTCTAAAGGCAACCTCCTATCTGTCGATAAGAGGAAATGTTCACCTTTCGACTATTATTTGATTTCACCTTTCGGATCACTAAACCTACCTCATGTACTTAGTTTTGGTTGAAAGATTATAATGGATGAAATGCGCTTTAGATGTGATCATGCATCTAGTGACAAACTAATATAAATCAAACAATTTAATCTAAGCAATTAAAATCAAACACAATCAAGCAAACACAAATTTCAATACAAAAATCTAATAACTTTCATGCAAAACAAAACATTCAATTACATTTTAATCCTAGAAACAAAGAAATCTACTTAAGCATAGTTCTAAAACAAATAAAACAGATAAGAGTATGAGAAATCAATATTGACGAGATTAAACGGACAAAATAACCCACTGAAAAGATGGGCGTGTTATTAGAGATAAAAGAAAGTTGTTATTCAGTATTTTTTTAATACTTAATGTCTTAGATATGAATACTTAATATATTATATATTAATACTTGCACATATAAGTATCTATATATGAGCTCGCAAGTTGTAATTTTTTTCAAATATAAGTGGTCTCCCAAGTAGTTAGTAGTACTCCTAGGTAGTTAATGGTCCTCGTTGTACTTTATACACCAGTTAGTTAGAGGAATGTTTAGGAGACTAAAATAGGGGGACTGTTAGTTGATCCCAAATATTAAATAGTTTCAAAGAGAAGAAGTTCATGTGAAAAATCTGTGTTTGCACTGTGTTACAGTTATTACGTAACTAAAGTGAAACACATTCTTTTTGTATATTAAGTGTTTGGAAAAATAGTGATCTATTTTGATGATAAGAATTGAAAAAAAAAATGGCTGGAAAATTATCATGATCCATATTTTAATTTTAGCATTCAATCAAAGATGATTCAGATAAACAATTATCTCACTGCTGCCACCCTAAGTGGCGAAAATAATGTGATGTTTTCAGAACCAACTACAACAAAGCTACTAGAGGAATTTTTATTCTGGCTCAACGCCAATACAAGATTGAACACATTTAAGTCACGAGAGAATTCACTTTGTGTTCAACTGTGAACATATTTAGTTTTTTTTTTCTTTTTATAAACAAATATACATGTTATACTTTTAAATACTTTTAAGTATTAATTTTAACCCAAGATTAGTTATTTTTAACATAAAATTATGAAATATATGACCGAATGATTGAATAGTTATAAAAACATTAAAAAAAGTACTTTTAACAAATATTTTTTTTTGGTAAACACTTAACTAGTTATTTTTACACAATGGTTAGAAATTTATTCGAGTGTTGTAGTAAGAGTTTGGAACCTTTGGAATTTAGAGTTCATAGAAATTACAGAGCTACTTTAGATTATTACAATTAAGTTCAATCGACAGGTCAACTAAAAATCTGAATTCATTGAATAATTTATTGAATAATTACAGAGCACTTGCAGAAACGCATACCCACTTATTGATCTAGAGTTATTATTTTTTATTATTATATGTAGCTCTACAATATCTCTTATGTATATTCTTATTCAATAAACTAACATTATTTTTTTCTTACCGGTACACTTCTCAGTTAAAAATTTGGTACTCATATTTCAATTATAAAATATGAAATGATGAAAAATTTCATAATCACTATACTCTATTTTTGGAAATTTAAAAACATTTTGAATTTAACTTGACTAACATTGTTCGAGTCTCGAGACACCATATAGAGAATTTTTTTAATTTTTTGTTGTAGACAATTGCTGCATATTAGAATTAATCATACAAATTGGCATTTCTGAGCTTCAGAAATAGCAAACACAAATATGTAAGACCAAATTACATTTGTTCCTATTGTGTTCAAAATTAAAACAAATTAATTATTTGAAGTCCATTGAAATAGCAGCAATCAGCAAGGCACCGTATGTCGAGAGAACCGATACAAGGCATCAATCCATGTACCGTGTACCAAGTAACGAAGCCAATAAGATATGTAGTGTAAATTTAGATAATTTAATCCAAAAGATGTGCCTTTTGGTAATAATTGACAGAATCCCTGAGAGTCTCTTCTAATGGCATGTATTTCCAACCCAGCAATTGGAGCTTCTTCGAACTAAGCACATTTCCTTCCTTTGCTTCTACAATACTAAGTCACAGGAAAGAAAACAGCAAAATTATATTTCAAATTAAGGTGGTCTAAGAAGTGAAAACACTTGTATCTGATTTTCTTGTTTTCCATTTGACATTACCGGATTGCTTCATAGTTTAAAAACATATTGAACAAAACTCTAAAATCCTCTTATGGTTTCATTATTTTGTTGAACATGATATATTAAGGACCTAATGAAATAGGAGCATAATAGCCAATTTTTCCACTAGACTATCATTTCAGTACTTTTTGCAAGTATGCAAAATTGAAACCCCTATCTTTATTTTCTTGTCAGTAAACATTAGACCTGTAAAAGTCAGAGCATGTAAAACTTACTGTTTAGGATAACTATAATTTGGAAATAGACACTTTAGAAGGTTTATCAAGTCGCGTGTATTAATGCAGTCTGAGCTGGCGATGTACCGACCCGACGCCTCCTTTGTTTGATACACCAAAAGTAAAGCCTCAGCCAAATCTCTCACATCCACTGTATTTCTAGTGGTGTTATCTACTGACTCACTGGCACCTGTTGGAGTTCACAAGAAAAATGCTAGTGATTTGTTACTAATGTCTAATGAGGACATTTTTCATATATGCCCATACATATTTTGTATTTCCATCTGTAACCCTGACAAACCAAAACAAGCATGAAAATAGTGCTTCTAAGTTTTAAAGTATTGTTACCTTTCAGTAGATCGATAAGTACCAAACTGCTAGCATTAACTGTTGGTTGAAGCATCGGTCCGAATATAACTGTTGGGCAAACTGTTATGACATCCAGTGTATTTTTTGAACCAAAATCTATTGCTTCTTTCTCAGCAACTGTCTTTGACAGGCGATACCAATTCTGGAGAAACACAGAATGGAAGTGTAAATAAGTTATACTCGTGTATCAAAACATTCATATAAATAATTACTTTGGTGTTTTTGCAGTCAACCCCAATATTTTTCCATGATTGCAAATATTACACTTAAAAAGGGTAATATCTGTAATCTTCAAATTCCAGTTTCCATAATTAGAAGCTACTGAGTTGCTAATAACCAATATTAGAAAAATGCAGTTTAGCCAAGTGCACTAATCTAACTGCCCATTAACGAAATAAATTACTAAAGTAAAAAGTTTGGAAACACTTTCAATACTGTAAGGATATGGCTATAGTTTCAAAAAGGTTGAGAAGTAAAAAATGAAATACATAGAGAAAAAAAGACAACCCCAATGGTTTTACAATACTGCTCGTCAGACCAGCATGACTCATCCAAGACATGACCACTCGGCCAATCAGGTCTCATGTAAACAGCAGTTCCAGACGACACCACAATGACTCTCTTTACTTTTGCCTCAAGACTAGCCTTCAGTACGTTTTTTGTACCAGTTACTGCTGGTTCAAGCACCTCTACCTACAGTTCTCATGTTGAACATAATAAAGGTGTAAATATTCTTTTTTGTAAGTTAATTTGAGAAAATTTGGATTATAATTCAAATAATTAGTGGTAAGAATAGGTACCTCTGGGTTGGAAACTTTGGAGTTAGGAACGGGACTTGCCACATGGAAGACTCCATCACAGCCGGCCACAGAAGATGCAATGCTTCCATAGTCCAGTAAATCAGCCTTAAAAAGTTTGAGGTTTTCTGTGGCATTCTCCAGTCTCTTCAGGTGCGCACACTTCTCATCAGCTACAGATCATAATAAAATCAAAATCACAACTTAAGATGGCGTCAATGAAATCAGTGTTGTAAATAACTGTATGCACTTGTCGGACAGACGGGGTACAGCCAAATAATTAATGTCGATTAATCAAAAATTATGCGATCGATCAATTGTTTGCATTAAAATTATTTGTATATATTTATAATTTATTAAAATTGAATTATTTAACTCAAATTTATCAAATAAACTTATTTAATTTAGTTCTATTATTATAACATGACACTACGCTTTTTTTTTTCTTAACAACACAAACTTGTAAAAAGTAACACATTTAATTAATGTAAAAATAAGTTCCAAAATTAAGCTTTGTCAAATACTAATAACGTGTTATATGAAGAAAATCAGACATTCCAACATAAAATCACTAAATTTGATTTATGATAACAACTAAATTTCATATATAAACATGTCATACTAATTAAAAAAAAGCTTACACTTGTAAGTAAAAAAAAATATGTGCTAAAGAATTAACAAATTTAAAAGTAAGAAGGAAAACATATATAAAAATTATTGAATGTATATCTAAGTATAAATAAAACTATAACACAGGATCTATATATGAAACTTATTATCAAATACCGTCATAGAAAAAAAAAATACACATATTAATATTCACTGAATAAACAGAAATAAACAGGAATAAACAAAATAATCAGCCGATAATTGAAAAAATTCTGTTCATAGACCTCCAATTAGTGTATTTGTAATGGTTTGATTGTTGTTAATGATTAAACGAGCATTTAATTGGCTGTTAAAATTGTTTTTTACAACACTGGCCCCGAAATTGACAAACTTAGAAACAGGGCCAACCTTGGTGTTGGATAGCCAGGGTGACCGTCCCGTGCGCCAAAAGACAAAAAAATATTTTGCATATACTAAAAAAAAATTTATATATTAAATAAATAAATATTAGAGCTCAAACTTTGAATATATAAAGAGTCCAAACTTTTCTATAAATACATATGATCTATTGGCATATCAATAAAAAAATTGTATATGTCAATATTGTAAATAACGATATCCGCTTGTCGAACGACGAGATACTGTCAAGCGATTAATCGGAATGCGGTCGATTAATTAGAATTTTATGGACAATTTAACTTAATTTAACTTAGTTTTATTATTATTACATGACACTATGCTTAACAATACACATACTTTACATGTGTAAGTAACACATTTATTTAGTGAAAAAATAAATTCGAGAATTAAGCGTTTTCAAATACTAATAATATATTATTTGAAAGACATGAAATATTCAAACATAAAATCACTAAATTTAGTTTGTAATAACAACTTAATTTAATATACGAACATATTGTATTAATTGAAAATATTATATCAGTAAGTAAGAAAAATATATGGTATAAAAATAATAGAGAAGTTAATCAATTAATTCAAAATAAGTAAAAAGAAAAAAAATATATATATAAAAAATTGAATGTATAGTCAAGTACAAATAAAACTGCATATGAAACTTATTATCACACGGTCATAGAAAAAAACAATGTAAAATAAATAATCACTGTAATAAATGAAAATAAATGAGAATAAACATAAATAAATGGACAAACAAACAAGAATAAACGGAAAAATTGAGAATAATCAAGAATAATCGACCGATTAATCAGAAAAATTCACTAATAGACCTCTAATAAGTATATTCCTAACAGTTTGACTGCCATTAAGGATTAAACATGCATATAATTGGCCATTAAGACCTTTTTTTTTACAACACTGGTATATATAAAGAGTCCAAAATTTTCTTCTGCCATAGATCCTAAAATTTTAGGACTGCCCTTGCTTAGAAATTTGACCAACTTAATAATAAAAATAAAAATGCCAAAATAAACAAGAAAGAAAGGTGCTTTTTTTTTTTTTAAATAAAAAAAAATCCAACTTAATAACAAAGAAAGGTCCTGACAAGGGTCTCTGACAGTGCCATGGACAACGAATCCTTTTGAAAGAAGCAACTTCACCAGCCATGAAGCAGCGAAACCTCCCGCTCCAGTCACGCATACTCTCCTCCTCCTCTCTATTCCTTCCATCCTCTCTCTCTCTCTCTCTCTCTCTCTGTCTCTCTGTTTGTTTGAAAATGTTCGCAGAGGCTGCAAAGTCTCTCTTGTACTAGCAGCTTTCTATAGAGTAGTTGGTTAAGGTGAAAGCCTGAAAGGTGTCATCACACAACCGGTGCCAAGAGGCAAGAATCATCACACCTAAGGCAACAGAGTTTTTCTGTTTAGATCCGGACCGTCAATCAGAATTAATAATAGGCCGAAATGGCCCGGATTCTGATCAAACGGTCTGTATCTAAATTCAACATTTGAGTTACTTAGAGAAACGGTCCTAGTATGTGACGCATGTCTTTCACATGTCGTTATGTTGACGACCAGATTCTATAAGACTTCATGAAATAAATTTAGTTTTTTTTTTTTTCATTTTTAAATGGAGAAAATATGGAGTGGCTAAAATAAGAATTTATTTTTAGTTCACCATCATTGCACATATTTTATATTATTTGATAGTTTTAGAAAATTCTATTCACTATTAATTCTACGGTTGCTTTAGTTTCCAAAATACTTTCCTACAGAAGGAATCAGCCTGCTTAAAAGGATTATTTGAGAATTATTTATTCTAATAAGTTTTAAAATTAAAATTTAAAATTAAACATTATAAATATGATGTATATTATTTTTTATATGTCATGTTCATAAAATATAATAATATTTAATGTATATGTTCACCACATCAAGCGACCTTAAATTTTCATGGTTCAAAATTAATGGCTTTTAATTCATGACTCGACAATACTTAAATAGTATGAAATTTTGTTGTTAAACTATATATTCACCCTCTAATAACATACCTATAAAGTTACTTTTGAATTCTCAAATTTATTTGAAGTTATTATTAAATTTATTGTCAAAATCGTTAAAATAAATATTGTCGAGTGTCGATTGCTCAATTTTCAATCATTAAATAGTTTTATATTGTCAAAACTAATGCAAAGCCTTCTGTAGGTTCCATTCACTCGGTGCATTCATAAATAATATACAATAACTCTCTGAGAGTGTAATAATGTAATATACATATATACCTCAGATTGATCGGTATTAGGGGTGTTAATGGGTACGATACGGGTCGGGTGGAATATTTTCATATCTGTATCTATTATAATAACGAAAAAGAATCTTTATCTTTATTCGTCTTTTCGAATACGGTACAGGTTGGATAAATGAATAAAAAAATACCATTAATATTTTGATTTGTACTTTTGATAAAATATTTTCAAAATAAGTAAAAAAATAATGAATACAACTAATTTGTATTATGAAATTAATAAAATACAAAATTTTATTGTATCATGTATCATGTATCATCTTCATACAAATATATATCTATATCTATAATTTTATTTTATAAATTATCTTATACGAAAACGGATAATATAACGGAAAAAAATCATTACCCTTATTTGTACCCAATTAGCTAATGAGAAAAAAAATCTTGCTCTTATCCGTATTTTCGGATAGAATACGGGTCGGATAAATGGATAAAAGGGTGCCATTGACACCCCTAATCGGTATTATAGATTAATATATTTGTTTTTAAAATTTAAACAATTCATTTTAATTTTTTTTGGTATGAAAATATACTTGCCTGTCTAAATTTTTTATATTTTAGAATTTTTTTACTATATTTTTAGATTGATAACAAAATAAGTGATTTTATACTTATAAATAATTAAAAGATTCCAAATATATAAATTATATATATATATATACAATTTTCATGAGGAGAGTTAAAATACACTACTGATTTTGTGCTTCACCACTCACATCTGTTTTCAAAGTTCAAACAATCAATTCGAACCGTTCAATATGATCCACATATTAAAATGTGTTTAGAGACTAATTTTTATTTTTTGAAACTTTTTTACTATTTTTTAGATAGTTACAAAATTATTGACTATCCAAAAGCAGTAATTTTATACCTATCTAGAAAAATAATAAATAAAGTTTCAAAAAACATAAAATTTAGTCTCTTAAAATATATTTTAATATATAAATTATTTTAAGCACTTCAACTCAACTATTTAAACTTAAAAAAATATAAAGATATGAGATATAATTAAATTATAAAACTAATATTGCATTTTAACCTACTCATTTTTCCTATAGATATTATGAAACGGTTGAGATGGACTCCAGATAGTAAATAGTAATGATAGTAGGGACCAAAATGCATAGTACCGTAGCCTCTCACTCAATATTAGGCTTTCTATCTCTTCCTCCAAGCCATGCTCGAGCCGCCGCTTCCAATCGCTCTCCCTCCCTCCGTTGCTCGATCGTTCTGGCGCTTCTCTGGGCGACTTTGGTCTCTTCCCCTCCTTCTCCGTCCTCCTCCTGCTCCTATCTCTCGATGACTCTGCCCAAACTCTACACAAAAGGTACTGCTCTCTCTCTCACTGTCTCTCTACTTAGCAGTTTTGAAAACTGTGCAACAATTCAACCAAGTTACATCTCATTGACCTTCAACAGAACACCGGAGAATAAATTTTAATTGAATTTCGAATCCATATACATTTTATATATTTATCTCTCATAGGTAATTCACCAGTTTGCTGTTTGTTGCCAAGATTCTTTGTCAAATCAATCAATACCCCAAAGACTACACCAAAACCTCCAACAACCCTTACCCCACCATTTTTTCCCTCTTCACCTACTTATGATATCTTGACGGACTGCTGTGCATGAATAAATTAGGTCAGCCTCATTTTTGTTTTTCTGGGACGGTTTCTCAAAGAGGTTTGCAAAGCTAATATGCTCTGCAAACCTCTTTGAGAAACCGTCCCAGAAAATGCCTGAACTAGGATGTATACCTGATGTGATCTCGTATAGCATTCTAATAAATTGGCTGTGCAAGAAAGGTGAAATTGACAAGGCAAAGGATTTTCTAGATGTCATGATTGCCAAAGGGGTTGATCCTGATACCATGACCTATTGCACTCTTATTGAAGGGCTGTGCAAGGAGGGTGAAATCAAATAGGTATTGTATTTTTTACTTTACATGATTTCTAAAGGCCTTGGGCCTTATTTCTTGTTATGATGGAGCTATGTAAGGTAGATGAAATAGAGAAGGCGGAAAGGCGTGGTGATAGAACTGCCTTGTTGAGAGTGGATAAAATAATTGTTATTGTGTTGTTATTCGACGTAACTTCTTGACTGAATATTATTAAGAAAAAGAAAAGAAATTTGCTGTTGTATTATTATTGGATGTTGCTCCTTGATTGAAGATTGATTATTTGAATCATGTATTGTCTCATTGTTCTCACCTATTGGAGTCCCTTCAAGCCTAGTGGATTTCTTTATAACTTGAATTTACGTATTTTTGATATTTTGGAGAATTGTTGTGGTAATTAATTATAAGAAGATATCAATTTTATTTTCTACAACTTCATATCACCATATCACTACGTTACTAGTGAACCTAATAGAGCTGACTTATTAGAAGTTTTCAATAAGTGAGATATTCCAAGTTCCCAACGTAACATTTCATGAAGAATCAATTGTTCTGATACTGGTATAGTAGGGTACATATGATGCAGGATGTGGAGATCCCTGGGGACAAGGAGGAAGAGATATACTCAGAAAGCGAACTTGTCAATGAGGAAGAAAAGGTCAACATGGAAACTGCATCCTATGATACTGTCAAGATGAAGGGCCACCTTGTGCTCATACTCTCCATTGTACGGGTATCATTTCTCGTATTATTTAATTATAAATTCAGTACCCTTGTGAACTCTTAGAATTATTTGTTTATATACATAAAAAAAGTGTCGTTGATGATTCCTTGTGCTCATTTTCTTGAAAATATTGTCTGAACTAATATTATTTATTGCTTAATGGATTGAATAAATGTAGGAAAGTGATGGAAGTGTCGAGTGTTTAGAACAAGAAGAATGTTTTCGGAGAGACCCAGGTGACATTACTCAATATTTTGCTGGGGCATATGATAAGTTTTCCTTTTGCAAAGGTACCTGATATGTTAGGTTTCCTTGGGGCATATGGAATACTTTTGCAAATAAAGGGTTGAGGTATTCTTCGTCTGATAATAAAATAAACCTTACAATGGATTGCAAACTAAATTTGGCTTAGGGCTCCATCCTAAGAAGGCCAACTACCAAGACACTAGTAGTAGTAATCCACATTTGACTTGAACCAATCGTTAAAAATATATATGAACTTATACTTTAGAAATGGATCTTTTGAAGAGTCATGTATGTATCAGAAGACAATCTAGAAACAAGCCTAACAAATGTTTCCTGTTTTTGGTCTTTCTTTTTACTAGTCTATTTCTACAGTGTACTGTGTACAACATGTACCACTGACACTTAGTGCATTGGATTGTGGTGCCATTATTTCTCAAGGGGGAAAGACACTGTGGGATAGGGTGTGGAGAGCTGGGGAAATACAACCTCGTGTAAGATTGCATGTCTGGAAATTAATACATGGGATGCTACCGTTGGGTCAAATTCTGCACAGTAGAATCGACAAGGGGGACTCGGCTTGTGCCACATGCGGGGAAGAGTATGAAAATTGGTGCCATTTACTGTTCAGGTGTGCTTTTGCTAGAGCATGTTGGCTCACTGGACCTTTGCCTTTCCGATCGGATCGATTACCCATAGACCTGAAGGAGACTATGCATTGAAGGCTGTGATTTCCTATCTAACAACTTGTTCCTGGTAAAGTGGTTCTCAAACCTGGAACTGCCCCTTGAAGCTGACTGGACAGCTCACCAGAGAGTGTTTCATGATCTCCTAAGCACACGAGCCTGATGTCGTGACCTACAACACTCTTATTGATGGCCTGTGCAAGAAAGATGAAATTGAGAAGGCAATGGATTATCTAAATATCATGATTTCCAAAGGGAGTTGATCCTGATGTTGTGACCTATTGCACTCTTATTGAGGGGCTGTGCAAGGGGGGTCAAATTGAATAGGCCTTGAGCCTGATGTCTCGGTATGATGGGGCTGTGTAAGGGATGTGAAATCGAGAAGGCAATTGGAAAGGTGTGGTGATAGAAATGCCATGTCAGGAGTAGAGAAACAAATTTAAGAAATTTGCTGTTGTATTATTATTGGATGTTGCTCCTTGATTGTATATTGATTATTTGAATTGTGTATTGTTTCATTGTCCTTGCATATTGGAGTCCATTTAGGCCAACTGCATTTCTTTATTACTTCAATTTATGTATTATTGATATTTTAGTAAGTTGTTATTTACTTGCATATTCTTTTTGGTGGTGTTAATTTGCGAATGTAATTTACTATATACTGGAAAATAGTTGTTTTATGCTCGTTGATTTCTATCATAAATAATATATCATGAGAATTAATTTGTTCTTGAAAAATAATGTTATACATCGAAATGGATTTAAGTTGTACATAATTTATAATGAGAAATTGAGAATTGATTAGTGTCATAAAGTATATATTATCAGAATTGATTTGTATATGAAAAATTATTGGTATATTGTTATTGTGTGATTTGTATTAGTATAATTAATGGTTTCAGACAACGGATCATAAGGTTATGTCTTGTGATTGGTGCGTAGAAATGATAGAATGATCCCTCAAAAAAAAAATGATAGAATGAGTTTCATGTCTATTGGTTTGTTTTGATTTGAAAGGCTAACATGTAAAATTACCACCAGGTAAGCCTGCTACAAAAAAGAAATAAACAAACTCAAGTAAATCCTTCCTCGTCTCAAATAATTGTAATAGATCTCCGACATATTCTTCTGGCTATATGGACTCTTTAGAGTATTGATGTTCATTTCTCTTGTATATGTTATTTTTCTCTGTATTCAGTGCTTTTGTAATTTGAAGGGGAGGACCAGAGACTAGAGACCCGTTTGTTTGTGTTGGGTGTATGTGCATGTTAGGCCTTTTATATACTTTATCCAAGATTAAACAATACACATGTATATTTATAGATTTTTTTTATGATGACATTTATGTATTTATGTATGCGCTCGTGTGAATGAGAGAGAGAGATCAGCATCAGGAGAAATTGCTGTGTTAACCAGTCAAATATAATTCAAATCAAGTTGTCAGGATACACTCGAGCCAGTTAGAAATTAGCATTGCAAAGTACCGATTAATATAATCGCCTGGCCTAGTCAATAGTGGTAAGGATAACACCATACACGAATCATTTATTAACTGTTGTAGATTCAAGGTACAGTCCAATTTTTTGTAGAAGTTTTGAACTGAAAACCTCATCCATTTTTTGCATTGAGATTCGTGCTTGATTTATTAGTAGTTGTCAAAGGCTTAGCTTTTTATTAAAAAAAAGAAAAACCCATTTCTTAGTTTGCACAAGTACATCATAGCTTCTGTGTAAGTCCTAAATTGTTTGTGATGCAAATAGCAAATCAAATCTATAGTTGAGTTGTGTCCCCAGTTTTATTGCATAAATATATCCTAGAGGGCTGTTCAGCCACCCTTCGATCCTTTGAAAAAAACAATTAGCGGCACACTGTTGTTTGAATTAAAAATATTTGAAAAGAGGAACTACAATCAGGAATGAAAGGAGCAATCAAATTTCAATAAAAAGTGAAAGATTAAGTTTAGGCTATGAAAATAATTTAATTAGGACTGTTTTTGTGCTCGTTTCAATATTATTTTCTATTTTGTATACGTATACATAATCATACATATCAAGCGGTAAGCTGTTTTTTTTGTTTGTTTTATCTTTAAGAGGTTTTATATTTCAAATTTTCAACTCTCATACTTGTCTTTGTTAATTGACAACATCAATTAAATTTCACTTAAAATTTGAAATTGTATGCTTGAAAACAGAATAAAGCCCAACATGTTGACTGCCAGCCCAACAAATACCCAACGAGTTTTCTCGGTTGTTATTTTGTATCGCTCAGCGGCTCAGGCGCTCAGCCTTTATCGCTTCACGGTTCCCCACTTTTTCTCCCTCAGAACTCAGTGTGCGATTCCCTTCATCCCTTCAACTCAAATCAACTCAACTCGGTTAGTTCTCTCTTCTGCCCCTCCCTGACCAATTCCTGGCTAATCTCACTGCGCCTCAACGATTTCCGAGATCCCTTCCATCAAAAGAAGTTGCACAATCTGTCTTAGTTATGTGCTATTCTTGTAAGCAGCAGGTTAACATAGCAAGGCAAATTGTCACTTCCTAAGCAAAATCTCAACCTTGTTAGATAAGATTTTACTTAGAGACTGTAACTCTGTAACCAATCCAAATCAGACTAATTAACAATCATATCAGATGGTGATGGTGTCAGCAACCTTATCTCTTCCCCCCTTCTTTTCACTTTCACCTTCTCAATCCCCATCCCCAATTGCTTCTCGCCTTGTCTGCTATGCGTTCCCCCAGTCTCAATCTCAACCCGACATACCAAATCCACACCGTCAGCCGCATTGGAAGGGTAAGCACCAGGAGGAGAAAAGGCAGCAGTGGAAGGCGGATGCCATTTCTGACAAAGAGGCAATTCACCAGTTTGATCAGCTGTTGGCTGCCAAGAACATCCATCAAATCAATCAATACCTCAAGCACTATACCAAAACCTCCAACAACCCGTACCCCACATTCTTTTCCCTCTTCACCCGCTTAACCCAAGCTAAATTAATTGGTCCTAATGACTATACCTATCAGATCTTCATGGAGTATTGTGCACAAATGAATCAGGTCAGCCTAATTTTTTGTTTTTTGGGACGATTTCTCAAAGAGGGTCACAGAGCTAATAATGCTAAGATCTTTGGTCCAATACTCAGAGTCCTCTGTTGGGAGAAAAGAACTGGTGAGGCTGCTACTATAGTGCTGTACAAAATGCCCAAGATAGGATGTATACCCAATGTAATCTCGTATAGCATTCTTATAAATGGGCTGTGCAAGAAAGGTGAATTTAACAAGGCAATGGATATATTGAATGTCATGATTTCCAGAGGGGTTGACCCTGATGTCGTGACCTACAACACTCTTATAGATGGGCTGTCCAAGAAAGGTGAAATTGGGAAGGCAATAGATTTTATAGGTGTCATGATTTCCAAGGGCATGAGCCTAATGTCGTGACCTACAGCTCTCTTATAGATGGCTTGTGCAAGAAAGGTGAAATTGAGAAGGCATTGAAGTTTCTAGATCTCATGATCTCCAAAGGGCATGAGCCTAATGTCGTGACCTACAGCACTCTTATAGATGGACAGTGCAAGAAAGGTGAAATTGGGAAGGCAATAGATTTTGTGGATGTTATGATTTCCAAAGGGCACGAGCCTAATGTTATGACCTACAATTCTCTTATAGATGGCTTGTGCAAGAAAGGTGAAATTGAGAAGGCATTGAAGTTTCTAGATCTCATGATTTCGAAAGGGTATGACCCTGATGTCGTGACCTACAACACTCTTATAGATGGCCTGTGCAAGAAAGGTGAATTTGGGAAGGCAATAGATTTTGTAGGTGTCATGATTTCCAAAGGGCATGAGCCTAATTTCGTGACCTACAGTTCTCTGATAGATGGCTTGTGCAAGAAAGGTGAAATTGAGAAGGCATTGAAGTTTCTAGATCTCATGATTTCCAAAGGGTGTGACCCTGACGTTGTGACCTACCGCACTCTTATAGATGGGTTGTGCAAGAAAGGTGAATTTAAGAAGGCAATGGATTTTGTAGATGTCATGATTTCCAAAGGACTTGATCCTGATGATGTGACCTATTGCACTCTTATTGAGGGGTTGTGCAAGGAGGGTGAAATTGAATAAGCATTGGATTTTTTAATTTACATGATTTTAAAGGCCCTGAGCCTGATTGCTCGTTATGATGGGGCTATGCGAGGGATGTGAAATTGGGAAAGACATGGTGATAGAACTGCCATGTCGAAAAGTAGAGAAAAAAATTGCTATTGTATTATTATTGGATGTCGCTAACTGATTGAAGATCATTAAGCAAAAATGTTTAAGACATTTGTCAGTATTATTTATTGGATGTTGCTCTTGGATTGAAGATTGACTATTCAAAACGTGTATTGTCTCATTGTCCTCACCTATTGGAGTCCATTCAAGCCAATTGGACTTCTTTATAACTTGAATTTATGTATTATTGATATTTTGGAAAATTGTTATATATTTTTTTGGTGGTAATTAATTTGTCGCATGTAGGCATGGAAGTATATTTCTGTCATAAATAACATATCGTGAGAATTAATTTGTGCTTGACAAATAATTTTGTACATTGAAATTGATTTGCTGTAAAATATATATTGGATCTGATGGTAAAGTGAGATGACAATTAAAGTATTACGGTAATCAATATCTCAATTTGAGCGTGACAGTAAGTAGATCTGGTTGCTCCAACACAGCTGCGATCAAAGAAACGGATCCGGTCGTAGAGTGAGATGAGATTAGAATACTACATTAGATTTTATGAGAATAAAAGAGTAAATTTAGGTATTACTGTCATTTGATCCATTATAAATATTTTTTTTTATCAATGAAATTGTTAGTTGGTATTTAAAGGCACTAACCTTGAAAAAAAATAGTTTTTGATTTAAGGATGATAAGGTTTGAATATTGTGTGATTATCAATATTTTCTTTTTTGAAAGTAAATTGTCAATTATTATTTTGAATTCTTTGAGATAAGTAGTTTGATTTGTATATTGCAATTATTAATTATTATTGCCAGCTCAGTAATTGTTGATTTGTATATTGTTTATGAAAAAAATGTTTGTATGTTTTTTGTATATCATGGGAGTTGATTTGTATATTGTATGATTTGCAGCAGTATATTTAATACTTTTAGATTTAAGGATCATAAGGTGTTTGTCTTGTGTGATTTTCAATATTTTCTATTTTTGAAAGAAGAATGTCAATTATTTTTTCAAATTATTTGAGATAAATCCCAATATGCCTTTTCGTTTTGTTGGATAAATATTAAATAGTTTCAAAGAGGAGAAAACGTTTATATGATAAATCTGTGTTTGCACTGTAACATATTACCTAAATAAAGGGAACCATTTTTTTTGGTATATTAAGTGTTGGGAAAAATAGTGATCTATTTTGATGAAAAAAAAAAAACAGATGGCTGGAAAATTATTGTAATCCATATTTTAATTTTAGCATTCAATCAAAGAGGATTCACATAAACAATTATCTCACTAATGCCACCCCAAGTGGGGGAAAAATGTGATGTTTCCAGAATCAGAGGAATTTTTATTCAGGCTCAACGCCAATACAAGATTGAACTCATTTAAGTCACGAGAGAAGTTCAATTTGCGTTCAACTCTGAACATACATATTTTTATAAAACAAATATACATGGTATACTTTTAAATACTTTTAAGTACTAATTTTAACCCAAGATTAGTTAATTTTTAACATAAACTTATAAAATATATGACCGAATGATTGTATATTTATAAAAACATTAAAAAAGTTACTTTTTAAAAAATATATTTTTTTGGTAAACACTTAACTAGTTATTTTTACATAATGGTTCGATGGATATAATTTTATATTTTATTTAATGAAAATTATATTTGGTAGCCACTGTTAAAGTTTTAAAATATATATATATATAGAGAGAGAGAGATGGACTATAGTGCATTGCAATGCATGAACCCCTCATACATTGGACAATAAATCATGGATTTAAAGTCCAAACAACCGATCCGAACCGTTCATCTTGTTCTTTATATTAATATGTGCTTGGGGACCAAATTTTACATTTTTTGGAATTTTTTTACTATTTATTAAGCAATTTTTAAAGTCGCTGACCTGATGGTCCAGAAAATTTTACTGTTTTTTACTGTTTACAGCAAAACAGCAATTTTCAAAAATACTTAATAAATAGTAAAAAAATTCCAAAAAATATAAAATTTGGTTTCCAACCACATTTCAATATGGATTAAATATCTAACGGTTCGGATCGGTCGTTTAGACTTTAAATATGTGATTTATAGTGCAATGCATGAGAGGGTCTATGCATTGCAATGCACCATAGTCCATCTCTCTCTCTCTATATATATAGATAGGCTAATGTGCATTTGAATGTATATGGTCCGAAGTGCTTACGGTCCAAATTTGAAATTTCTAAATTCAAACGGTCGATCCGAACCGTTCATCTTGTTCTCCATATTAATATGTGCTTGGAGACCAAATTTTACATTTTTATGATTTTTTTTACTATTTATTAAGTATTTTACAAAATCGTTGATCCAACGGTGGCTGCACAAAACAGTAAAACCGTTGGATCAGCGATTTTCAAAGTGGCTTAATAAATAGTAAAAAGATTCAGAAAAATGTAAAATTTGGTCTCTAAGCACATATTAATATGGAGAACAAGATGAACGGTTCGGATCGACCGTTTGGATTTTGAAATTTCAAATTTGGACCGTAAGTACTTCGGACTATATACATTCGAATACATATTAGCCTATATATATATATATATATATATATATATATTGAGATTCGTGCATTTAAAAAAAATAAAAGGTTAGATTTGAAATAACAGGGTCAGATCACAGCAGATTTATTACCCAAATTGCATGCATAATTCTGATCTTCCTTTTTGGACTGCAACATTACAGGACAATTGTAGTCACATGGGTTTTCTCTCTGTGTATCAGTAATTGAGTTTACAGCGTCTTCTAGATCCAAACGGGTCAGATAATAATACCCGACTGTATCTGAATTTGTATTTAGATATAGATATTCGATATTCAGATATTGTGTGAATGAATATACCGATATTGTATTCAAATAATAGATATATATTATGATAAATTTTATGTTATTCATCATTAAAAAGCGGATATATGTATCTATTTAATATTCGATTAGTATTTGTATTTGTCTAATATCGATCCGTATTCGTATCCGAAAAATAAAAGCGAATACGGATATAATTTCACCACTATCCGATCGCTTTGCATCCCTAATTGGAACCCACCTGTTTAATTACCAAACCGTATCTCCTTATCTAATTAGAAATAGTATAAATATTTTAAAAATTGTAAAATTTAATTTCCAAGTATATTTTCATATAAAAATCATGTCTAACCTTCAGATCAATTGTTTGAATTTATAAAATAAAAATTATAAATCCATAACACATAACTGTCCGTAATATAACCAGAGCCTCCCTCACTAATTTTATACCTGTCTAAAAAGAATAGCGAAAAAATTATAAAAATTATAAAATTTGATTTTCAAATATAAACATTATATATTTTTAAAATATATTTTCATATAAAAATTATATTTAACAGAGATCAACTTTTTAAAATTTTAAAATAAATATATAAATATATAACATGCATTAATTCCTAATGCATATCACCGTAGGCCGTACGTAACCTCCCTCTAGATTATGGATTAAGATCCGGTGTTATTCTTCCCGTGCTATTTTGATGCTCTTCTCTCTATCTCTCTCTTCTTAAAATCCGATTCCATATGATTCTCTCTCTTCTCTTTTTTTGAGAGAGAGAGAAAATAAGAGCACGGAGCTATTTTCTTGATAAAAAAGCAGCGGATGCTGATCTCTTAATTATCCGTCAAGCATCTTTTCGATTGGACCATACCAACACGGAGCTCCAATATTACGAGCAACTGAAACTGATTACAGCCCAAGTTCCAAACGCCCAACGAGGAATTTTTTTTAGAAACCATAAATAATTAAATTATTTTTAGGGAACCAATAAGATTACTTTTTTTTTTTTAAAAACCATAAGGACCGGACGGTCCGTCCGGTCTCAAAATTAGTTTTTCCCCAGACCGGATGGACCATCCGGTCTCACTTTTTTTTTTTTTTTTTTTTTTTTTTAAACAGAATTTTTTTTTATTAAATATTAGAAATGTTGAATATGTTTCTTTGAAAATAGATGAAATACAATATAATTTGATTTATTAGAAAGACTGCAACAAATAACCCCGATCAATATTTTTCAGATCGAATTTTTTGTGGCTGTAAGAAAAATTAATATATTTCTTTATGTGTTATTAGAAAAAAATAAAAATGCTTAGATTCTGAGTTATTGATTCCGGTTCAAAAGTCACTTCTAGGTAATCCAGAAAATATTGTGATCCTTCTAGGACATTTAATTTATAAAAAGTTATCTATTTTGAGAATTCTTTTTGAATAATAATCATTAAATAACTTAAAGTTTTTGTTTTTTTTCAAAAATAGACACAACTTTTTATAAATTAAATGTCCTAGAAGGATCACAATATTTTCTGGATTATCTAGAAGTGACTTTTGAACCGGGATCAATAACTCAGAATCTAAGCATTTTTATTTTTTTCTAATAACACATAAAGAAATATATTAATTTTTCTTACAGCTACGAAAAATCCGATCTGAAAAATATTGATCGGGGTTATTTGTTGCAGTCTTTCTAATAAATCAAATTATATTGTATTTCATCTATTTTCAAAGAAACATATTCAACATTTCTAATATTTTAATACAAAAAAAAAAAAATTTGTTTAAAAAAAAAAAAAAAAAAAAAAGTGAGACCAGATGGTCCATCCGGTCTGGGGAAAAAATAATTTTGAGACCGGACGGACCGTCCGGTCCTTATGGTTTTTAAAAAAAAAAAGTAATCTTATTGGTTCTCTAAAAATAATTTAATTATTTATGATTTCTAAAAAAAATTCCCCAACGAGCCCAAGTAAATGTTCTCTCCCATGCCTGTGTTGGTTTTCTCGCTCAGCGGCTCAACCTAATCTGCTCCAGTTTCACACTTTGACCGCGACTGCACGCCACTTTCTCCCTCAGCGCCAGCGGTCGACTCCCTTCAACTCAACTCGGTTAGTTCTCTGCCCCTCCCCACCCCGACAACAGACTCTCTCTCTCTCTCTCTCTCTCTCTCTCTCTCTATTGCATTACTGCTGACATTACAATATATCTTAATCATGTGTTGTTATTCTTCAAGGCAGTAATTGAACCTGGAAGATACTTTATCATTGGAACCAAACCAAATCAGACTAATTAACAATCAGATGGTGTCATTAACCTTATCTCTTGCCCCCTTCTTTTCACTTTCACCTTCACCTTTCCAATCCCAATCCCAATCTCACCGAGGCCTCTGCCTTGTCTGCTACGCATTCCCCCACGCTGAATCTCAACCCGAAAGAATTAAAAACAAACCAAATCCACAGCGTCAGCCGCAATGGAAGGGTAAGAATGAGGAGGGGAAAAGGCGGCTCTGCAAGGCAGAAGCCATTTCTGACCAAGAGGTGATTCACCGGTTTGATCAATTGTTGGCTACCAAGAACCTTTGTCAAATCAATCAATACCTCAAGGACTACACCAAATTCTCAATAAACCCTTACCCCATCATCTTTTCCCTCTTCACCCGCTTAACCCAAGCTAAAGGAATTGGTCCTAATGAATATACCTATGAGATCTTGATGGAGTGTTGTGCACAAATGAATCAGGTTAGCCTAAGTTTTGGTTTTCTGGGATGGTTTCTCAAAGAGGGTCACAGACCTAATAATGCCAGGATCTTTAGTCCAATACTCAAAGGCCTTTGTTGGAAGAAGAGAACTGGTGAGGCTGCTACTATTGTGTTGTACAAAATGCGTAAGATAGGATGTACACCTGATGTATTCTCGTATAATATTCTTATAAATGGGCTGTGCAAGAAAGGTGAAATTGAGAATGCATTGGAGTTTCTAGGTCTCATGATCTCCGAAGGGAATGAGCCTGATGTTGTAACCTACAACACTCTTATAAATGGGCTGTGCAAGAAAGGTGAAATAGCTGAGGCAATGGATATTGTAGATGTCATGATTTCAAAAGGGTATGACCCTAATGTCGTGACCTACACCACTCTTATATATGGGCTGTGCAAAAAAGGTGATATTGAGAAGGCAATAAATTTTCTTGATCTCATGATTTCCAAAGGGTATGACCCTGATGTCGTGACCTACACCACTCTTATATATGGGCTGTGCAAAAAAGGTGATATTGAGAAGGCAATAAATTTTCTTGATCTCATGATTTCCAAAGGGTATGACCCTGATGTCGTGACCCACACCACTCTTATAGATGGGTTGTGCAAAAAAGGTGATATTGAGATGGCATTAAATTTTCTTGATCTCATGATTTCCAAAGGGTATGACCCTGATGTCGTGACCTACAACACTCTTATAGATGGGCTGTGCAAAAAAGGTGAAATTGTGAAGGCAATAGATTTTGTAGATGTCATGATTTCCAAAGGGCATGAGCCTAATGTCGTGACCTACAATTCTCTTATAGATGGCTTGTGCAAGAGAGGTGAAATTGAGAAGGCATTGAAGTTTCTAGATCGGTATGACCCTGATGTCGTGACCTACAACACTCTTATAGATGGGCTGTGCAAGAAGGGTGAAATTGGGAAGGCAATAGATTTTGTAGATGTCATGATTTCCAAAGGGTATGAGCCTAATGTTGTGACCTACAGTTCTCTTATAGATGCCTTGAGTAAGAACGGTCAAATTGAGAAGGCATTGAAGTTTCTAGATCTCATGATCTCCAAAGGGCATGAGCCTAATGTTGTAACCTACAATGCTTTTATAGATGGGCTGTGCAAAAAAGGTGAAATTGAGAAGGCAATAGATTTTCTAGATCTTATGAGTTATAAAGGGTATGACCCGAATGTCGTGACCTACAACAGTCTTATAGATGGGCTGTGCAAGAAAGGTGAAATTGAGAAGGCAATGGAGTTTCTAGATGTCATGATTTCTAAAGGGTATGACCCTGATGTCGTGATGTACAACACACTTATAAATTGGCTATGCGAGAATGGTGAAACTGATAAGGCATTAGATTTTATAGATGTCATAAAAAACAAAGGGTATGACCCCGATGTCGTGACGTACACCACTCTTATAAAAGGGTTGTGCAAGAAAGGTGAAATTAAGAAGGCAATGGATTTTGTAGATGTCATGATTTCCAAAGGGCTTGATCCTGATGCTGTGACCTATTGCACTCTTATTGAGGGGCTGCGCAAGGAGGGTGAAATTGAATAAGCACTGGATTTTTGACTTCACATGATTTTTTATTGCCTTGAGCATGGTGTCTCGTAATGATGGGGCCATGCGAGGGAAGTGAAATGGAGAAGGCAATTGGATGGCTTGGTGATAGAACTGTCATGTAGAGAGTAGAGGAAAAATTGTTATTGTATTATTATTGGATGTCGCTAATTGACTGAAGTCATTAAGCAAAAATATTTAAGACATTTGTAGTTGCATTATTATTGGATGTTGCTCCTAAATTGAAGCTTGACTATTCAAGTCGTGTATTGTCTTATTATTGGAGTCCATTCAAGCCAATTGGAATTCTTTGACTTGAATTTATGTATTATTGATTTTTTGTAAAATTGTTGTATGTTTTTTTTTTTATCATAAGAATGAATTTGTGCTTGAAAAATAATTTTGTACGTCGACATTGAATTGTGTTGTAAAGTATACATCATGAGAATTGATTTGTGTATGAAGTTTGTTTATGGGTCATGACTCACGAGGTTTGTTTATTGTGTGATTTTCAATATTTTTGGTAGAAAATAGAATTGATATATTTATTGATTAGAATTGGTGCTTCAACTCGATGTCTTTTGATTTTTTCAGAATACGACCTTTCTGACATTTAAATTTTAAGCTATCGTTACACACCAACTCAATTTAAATTATGGACATATTTGACAAATTGTTACAAACCAACATTTCAGTACAGGTGCAAGCCCATTTCGCCTTGTTCAAAATTTAAGAATTTGTGAAAAGTAACATGATATTAAATATTCTGCCTTTTCCAATAGCTGCTTTTGAAAAAAAACCGCATGTTGAGACTTGTTGACCCGTCTACTTTGAACTGCATATTTTTCTCAGAAAAGCAGAATCATAGCCGAGAATCAAGTACATATCATTGTAGGTAAACCCTGATCTCCATGAAATTTTACAACCCGCAAGCTAAGTCTCTGAGAACTACTAAGAGATAGAATCCCAAAGCAGTGTACTACAACCATTAATGATTAACAACCAAGCCATATCAAAAATATCAGTGACCTCAGCCATCATTTCACCCTTAAATTTTGGCAAACATAGCATCAATGCTGCGCTCATCGATTCTATACTCATTAACGCGAAGAGTATTTTCATAAAAAAAAATCTGAGAGGCATGGGAACAAATTAGTCAGAATTTAAGCGGCAAATACACAAAATTATCCTCAAATCTTCGCTTACAAAACTTGACGAAAAAGAACAGACAGCAAAGCCTACAAAGAACTTGACCGAGTATCAAAACTGGCAATAATTTTCCCTAAATTCAAAGCAAAGCAAAACAAGAGGCTTAAATTAAAAGACTCTGTAGACCTTGCCCATTGTGCTCTTCAGGTACAAGCACCTCACCTAAAATACAAAGTCAACAAGTTACTCATCGGTCAAGGTAAGAAGCAGAAGTACACGTAAATTCATAAATACAATTATATAAAACCAACCAAATACATAAAAAATGTCCTGTCTCTAGACAACAGCAATAAAATATTCCTGCCAACATTTTTTCCGAGACTGTATTACCTGAGATATCTCAAACTTTCAGTATCTAAAAACGAGCCAAATTCTTTTCAGTGCCTATTCAGAATACACAGGGCCAGTATTATTGTGCTCTGAGATTCATGCAGAAGAGATTAGAACAATCCAGATTTTTTATAGAACTAAAAGTTTGAGACCTCTCAGGGGATGAGAATGCCCTTCCCCATTCTTCATAAATGCCTAAATTAAACCCACTACACCGGCTGTATAGAGTCTATAGACACTTAAATTGCTTCTTGGGAGATATTGTCACAGCAATTTTCCATGGATATACATTTGCAACAAAAAAAAAAAGGTAATTGAGATAAAGAAATGGTACATTTTGCCAGTTCTTCTTCAGGAGGGAGACAAGGAAGTTGACAGACATCTGAACATTTTGTTGAATCTGCTTCTCCTCCATGGCACAGTTTCCAACAGCAACTCCCATGCAGAGCACCTTCTTAAGTTGAAACTTGACAGTAGCCTTTATCTCATTCACCTTAGATTCCAAGGTCTCCTGGTGAGTCACCAGTGTGGGAAACTTACCTGCGCATAGACAAAACCAAGGATTATTATTATTATTATCCTTGTGCAAGAATATTAAAAAGACGAGGTCAAGAATGAAAGAATATGTACCAGCTTTGTTGAGACCGGGGCCGAGAAGACGGGGAATCTGCTTAATAATGGCTTCAGAAGCAAGGAAAGCATGGTACTTCTTTGCTAGCTTCTTCACCAGCTTCTTGTTCTTGTTCATTTTTTTCAATGATTCAACATCCATGTACTCCAGACCAATTTTCTCAGCCTGCATAGGTAATAAATCACAACTGGTATTGTTTAGGTATCACTGTGGTTGTTCATAGACACTACCAGTTTATATGATATCCTACCTAATAAAGCTAGCAGGGGTGCTGACGTACTATCAGTTGTTGCAACATACATTTAGAACTAAATTCAATCAGTGGGATTACATAATTTAGCAGTTGGTGCAGGTAAGTTAGCATAACTACATAAACTAAAACACTTGGAATAATAAATACAATACAAGTAATGAACCTAGTATTGAATGATACAGGTAACAAATTGACAATTGACCTTACTAACTGGAGGCACTTCAGCATAACAGAGTAAACTAACAATTGAAACCTAAATGTAACCAATAAATTGATATGTGAGCATAGGTACACTGAAACACTCAGCATACAGTCAAATATTCTATGAACAAGAACCTACTTGTTAGTACCTCATAAACATTACAGTAACACATGCATTTCATCTCAGTAACAGAATAATGAAAACATGATATGAATAAAAACAAAGAAATACCTCTTCAACGTGCTGGGCATCACCAAGCATGCAGACCTTCATCTTGGGTCGGGGGATATGGGGAAGCTTAACGGATCCACTAAAACGCTTGTCCTTTTGCGGATCGTAGTTCTTCAACCCGATCTGGAGCTCAATGGTCTCCGTGAATTTGCGATTCTTCTCCTTCGAGTCGGTCATAATGCCAGTAATGGCCTCCTTCAGAGCCTCAACCTGGAGCTTACTGTAATTGAAAGATGTGATATCGATAGGTTACAATGAGGGATACTTCAAGCCATTTTCTTTTCTTTTTATTGCGATTTCGATTTAGTAAAAAAAAAAATGGAGCCAAAACACCAAGAGAAAGATCTCAAGGTAATAGTACCTCATTCTGACAATAGGCGACTTCTCAAGTTAAGCTTCTTCCTACAAATAAAATAAATCAGCTCGTCAGATAGAGGAGTGAAACAAATCGAAGGTATGGTGCGAGTAAGAGATCAATTTCTCACCGAGGAAGGAGAGGGGCAAAGACGGCGGCTGGAAAAACCCTAAATGGAGAAGAGTTTGCAAAGATGGCTCGATGCTTATATATAAGAGCATAAGCTGACGGACTCGCCAGAGACTAGAATGATAGAATCCAATCCCTTTAGACCTGCTAAAATACAAAGGCCCTGTTCAGGCCTATATCAAAATTGGATTTATAAGGCCTATTCAATATCGGCCCGAAATAAATTTCTGTATGTTCACTACTTTTGAATGACATAGAATCTTTTTTTTTTTTATGGTTGTCGGCAACAAGAGATATATAGATATATTGATATAAGAAAAGTTTATTTACAAAAGTGATCTAGAATTTTTAGATCAAGTGATTTTTTTTTTTTTGTAAGATTTCACGCCCGTAGGCTTTTATTATCACATCTCAAAAAAATGTTTGGAGTTACAATCTCATACATCACATAATTAAATAATTTAGCATACCCCATCTATTCCAAGTACAGAACCTACACACAATAGAACTTAAACAGAGGATAAGAAAATCCTATGTAACTTTCACCCAATAAATTCCCCAGCTTTGCCAGATAATCAGCCACGGCTATTTGGCTTCTATCTACTTTTGTGCATTTGTATTCTCCTTCTTGTAGCAGGCCCCACACTTCACCAATTTCCTTATAGGCTCTCCAATCCGCTTCTAAAGGAGGATCCAAGGATGTGCATAAACTAACCAGAGTTTGATTGTTAGATACGAAAGTGCATGAGAAAATACCCAAGCTCTGAACAAATAAGATGGCATCCTGCAATGCTACTGCTTTGGCTTGTATGGGGCAGCAAACCTGACATGGCGCCACTTTATACCCAACCAACTCGCAACCCTTTTCTATAACACACCCGACGCCCCCTGTCCAAGGCGGTTTCCAAGAGCCATCCACCTTACACGTGTATTGTGCCTCGGAGAGATTGATTTCATTTATTGAGCTGTTTCGAGGAGATCCATGCAAGCTTTTCACTGACGCCGCCACTCTAGTCCCCAAGGAAACTAATTTGAGCAGTTTAGCAAATCTTTCAAATGAAGGTGCTTTTCCTTCATAAACTTTCTCATTTCGGCATCTCCAAATACACCAAACCGCGTTAGCCATTGCCGTCCAATCAGAATCAGAAATGTGAGAAGATAAATAGTTAAATATCATACCAAGATTTAACGGTAGGTTCTCAGTTCGAATTGCCAAAGGCCCCATTAGCCAGCATGCCTGAGCAAAAGGGCACAAGAATAACATATGTATCACGTCCTCCTCACCTTGACCGCACACTGCACAAGTCGGGTCGCCTTTAGAGATTCTAGCACGAAGAATCTTTGCAAGAGGTAGTGCACCGTGCATCAATTTCCAAAGAAACATTCTTAACCTCGGCAGAATATTCCCCTTCTTCCAAATCAGTTTCCAAACCGGGTCATTTACTCCGGCTGAGCTGTTACTTGTTGCTTTGTTATAAGCTTGCTTCACCGAAAACCTACCATGGGTTGAACCTGTGAAAATTAGCACATCCTCCCCTGTCCCTTCTCTAGGAATTTGCACATTTTCAAGTATATATAAGCAGTTTTGATACCCAAAAATTTCAATTAACATCTCCGCATTCCATGCATTTGAATCCGAGACTATCAAGTCTCTGACCTTTAACCCCCTTCTACTAGCATTCACCTCAGCAGCAGCAACAGCCCCCGGAAACCACGGTTGGGCCAGCGCATTACACACAGAACCGTCCCCAAACCTCCAAGTCAGTAAGGGTAGAAGCGCACCCCTCACTGTCATGATGCCTCTCCAACCCGATGTGCATTTATAAGTTCGTTTTGACAGCCATAAATCTGACTTCGGTATGTACTTTGCCTTCACTAAACCGACCCATAGCGCTTTGTCATTCAATGCTAACTTCCAAAGGAGTTTCATTAGAAAAGCTTCATTAACTCTTGACAAATCCCTGATGCCTAAACCTCCTAGACCATAGGGAAGAGTAATTTTGCTCCATGCCACATAAGAGAGGAATTTATCCTTATCCATTGCACCCCAAAAGAACCTTCTCATAAGACCCGTTAAGGTCTTCAAAACTGAATCCAGAATCTTATCAGTAGTCATGTAATAAACCGGTAACGCTTGAAGAACCAATTTAATTAACACAACTCGCCCCGCATGAGATAAAATACGACCTTTCCATGAATTCAATCTAGAAGAGACCTTCTCAATCAAGAAATCATAAGATGCTCTAGATGTAATAACTGGTGCTCCAAGATAAGTGGGCGAGACAGTACATTCATTCACCTCAAAAATATGAGATAAATGTTCACGTGTTGGGAGTGGCGTAGACTTGCTGAACCAAATACTACTTTTTTGAGGACCTATTTGCTGACCCAAAACTTGTGAGAATAAGTTTAAGGTCTGAACAATGGTAGAAGCCTCACAAACAGTAGCTGCTCCAAACAAAAGCAAATCATCTGCATAGACACATGATGTCAGAGATTGAGCTTGCGGAGCAATTTTTAAACCCTTCAAACCCCCTTTCACTGCCAAAACCTCCAAGGACTTGCAAAGAAGATCCATGCCCAAAATAAACATGTATGGTGATAGAGCACAACCTTGACGCAGCCCACATTGCGGCTTGAAAAAACCGTCACCTGCTCCATTTATAACCACCGAAAATTCAGCAGAGCGAATACAACCCATTATCCAATTGATTAGCTTAGAGGGAAAACCATACCACGGCATTATAGCTTGCAAATAATCCCAATCCATGCGATCAAAAGCTTTAGATAAATCCACTTTCAAACAAAAACCCTCAGTCTGAAAATCCTTTTGTTGGAACGAGTGTAACACCTCTCGCAAGAGAATTATATTATCTGCAATTTCTCAGCCCGGGACAAAGGCAGATTGAGCTTGGGATACACATAAACCGATATATGGCTTTAGTCTTGAGCTTATAATTTTGGAGATTAACTTGTAAACCACATTACAAACCGAAATGGGTCTGAAATGCCCGACTTGAGTTGGCTCCTCAACCTTTGGTATCAAAATTAAATTCGACTTTGCAATTTGTGGAGCCAAATAACCTGTCTCAAAAAATTGTCTAACCTCTCTTACAATTATCAGACCAAAATTACCCCAATTATCATGGATAGTTTTCGCATTGAAGCCATCTGGGCCCGGTGATTTATTTGGGCCGAGCTCCATTAAAATCTTCAAGATTTCTTGATCTGTTGGTTCTTGAGTGAGGTGTGCATGAGCTTCTAGTGGAATTTTCAGTAAGGAGTTGAGAAACTCTACACCAAAAGACTCCTCCAGATTACTTCTAGCACCTTTTGCATAAATAGACCTGAAAAAATAAACAAATTTTTTTCTGATCTCATGATCTTTGGTTAGCCAAATACCCTCCTCTGTGATCAAAGAATTAATATAATTCCTTCTCTTTCTAGCAACTGCTGAGGCATGACAAAATTTCGTATTGTTGTCACCATATAAAGCCCATTTTAAACGAGATCTTTGATGCCAATAATACTCCTCCATGAGCAAACATTTTTCATATTGATCTTGCAAAATCTTCTCCTCCTGAGGCCGAACTTGATCAGGTGGTAATGAATTCAGTTTCAACATCTCCTTTTCACACTCCTTCAACATCACATCAGGAGTTTTAATCTTTCTCACCCACTGTTTTACCTCCCTTTGAAACCCTTTTGAAACCATTGCCCAGTTCATGGCTGAACCAGCCACTGCCTTTGAACATACATCTTTGAAATCATCTCGCAAGCTCCACCAATTTTCGCATTTAAAAGCCGGTTTACGCCTCTTCTTACCCGGTCTAGACTGAAGCAAAATAGGTAGATGATCACTATTAAATCGAGGTATATGAAATACCTTTGTTTCTGGGAACTTCATCATCCAATCTAGACTACCTAAGGCCCGATCTAATCTTTCTGACACATTCGCACTTCCCGTTTGCTTGTTTGACCAAGTGTAAGCCTGGCCACTATGCCCGAAATCAATCAAACCAACATGATGAATCCAAGAGCGAAAAGCCCTATTAGGACCTGAAAGCTGCTCGGCTCCTCCCCATTTCTCAGATTCCGAAATGATAGCATTAAAATCCCCAATTAAACACACTGGCAAAACACAATTAAACACATACGACTCAAGTTCATTCCAAATTTTGGGATTACCAACCCGGGATGAATCGCCATATACTCCAATCAACAGCCACTCCTCATTTATTCCTTTTTCTACTATATTAGCTACAATCATATTTTTATTTTTATTAAATAAACTAACTTTCACCTCCTCCCCCCATATCATCCAAAGACCCCCCGACCTCCCAACAGAAGGAACCACCAACGAATTGCACAAAGATAAATTTTGAATCCTCTCTTCCGCTTTAGAGGCATTACACCTAGTTTCAGAGATGAAAGCAATCTGTGCCTTTGTACAACGAAGATACCGGTTTAACGTGGATACTGTCGCGCCTCCGCTGCCTCGATAGTTCCACGAGAGGATACTCATGGATAGGGTGCCGGCGCGTTGGGCCCCGCCGGCCTCGGCCTTTTGTTCAAAGCCAAATTATCATCATCCTTTCTCGTAGGGTTGAGACCCTCACCAATTGTATGCTTTTCTGTACCATTCAAACAAAGAAAACCTCCAGTAGCACCTTCCTTAAAACCTGACCTGTCAAAATTTCTTTTACACCCGGTTTGAACTCTAGTTTTAGTGGGTGCCGAGTGAGAAGCAGAGCTGTTCCTAGATGCACATAAGCCAGGAGCTAATGCCGGGTTAGTAATCCAAGCACCTTTTTTTGGAGCCAATATGTTAGTGTCTTTAAACCGATTCTCTTGACCCGGCTTTTTGACCAACAAAGCGAGTCTCGCATAGTCTTGACATCCCCCCATCTCATGCCCTAAATGACCACAGAAATAACAGATTCGATTAATTTTCTCATACGAACAGTAGACCTTAATTTGACCAAGTGTCGGGTGCGAAACTTTAACATAGTCCTTGACTGGCTGTCCTACTGGAATAAGGACCTTCACCTTCACAAACCTTCTCCCATGAACGAAACCTTTTACAGGCGCTGAAATTGGGATCCCAACTTTCTCAGCTATCATGTTCAGCCCCTCGTCTTTAAAAGCGTTAACTGGCAAATTCAACAATAGCACCCATACAGCCGCCTCATCTACTATCACCGGATTCAAATCCTGATCTGACTTAACCTGCTTGAGTGCCACTAAGTCCCCTCTGTATGTCCAAACCCCTCCCAGCAGTGCTGAGTTAAAATCCTCAATGTGATTAAACTCAAAAAGACAACAGTTTTTAGAAATTTGCCTTGACTCTGTTGTCAGATCCGCCCCCAGGCATTCAACATGGTTTGTGCAAAAGGACCATCTAGGACTGTCCTATCAGTAATTACTCGAGCGATAAGGCACATATCCCAGCTAGTGCATGAGCTAGCTTTCTCTGGAACTACCACATCAACATTGTCTAGGTCAACCGTGCTAAGCCCCACAAACTTGGCAATGAAAGCCTCATCTTCTTCTGAAAAATTAGACATCTCAGGTTGAATTTTTGTTGGTACTGTGGTTTGTTTGGTATTTTTCTTAGATTTTGAGGTGGAAGATATATTAAATTTTGTGGCAGCGGTCTGTGAAGACAAGGATGTTGGGTGAGGACCTAAGATGGAAATTTGATATTTAGTGGGCCTAGGTGAAAATTTTGGATTTTTCCGTTGCTGTTTGGGTGGAGAGATATTTCCTCCTTTTGATTTTTTCCTCCCGGATTTGGAGGCATTTAATTGTACTTTCCTAGTTTCAATTCTATCCAAACTGTGTGGAGGATCCTTCTTTAATTTCGTGCCCTGCTGCCATAAGTTTGTACCGACCTTTGAAACCATGCTATTATTTTTTAAGGAAGGAATCCTCTCAGAATATGCAACAAAAGGGATCCTATCTGAATCAATCTTAGGCTCAGCAATCCTCTCATAATCTAAATCATTCTCAGAATCTAACCCGCCAGATACAGAGCCCAATTCCATATTTACCTGTGTAGAAAAATGCTCCATATTTGCACTGTTTCCTAAATTGCCTTCATATGCTGGTAGATTTGGGGCATGAACCAGACCTGTGAACCAAAGTTCCTGAAGCTGATGTGAACAATGGTTACGTAGTATCATTCCATGAGGATAAATTATGTGGCAGTAAGGATAATCAGAGGGATACTCTGCACCAATCCGGGTTGCAAAAGTATCACTTGACAAAGGTACAAAGCTAAGTAGCTCATGAAAGGAGGAGTAAATAGGTAAAGAACCAACCACTAGTTGAGAGAGAATGGGCACTGTACCCACATGGAGGTTAGTGAGAGAAGGGGATAGCACGGGGAGGGAGAGTGTGTAGGGAAACAGGAAGGGTGAGGACATTTTCGCCTCAAAGGTTCATCTCGGAAAGATGTTTCGATACCGCCGATGAGGATAAAGAAATGTAAAATTTGATTTACAAGTACATTATTCATATGGTGATAATATTGAATTGTTCAGATTGATTGTTTGAATTTTGAAAATTAAGATATTGATCCATAATACAGATCAATAAGTGTTATGCATTGTACCGTAGTCTGACTCCGTTGTTAATCATGCATATATGGGCCTTCAATATTTCCTTTTGGAAAATGGCATGAAATGGAAAATTTTCAATTAGAAGCTGCTCAAAGATATTTGCTGGATTTTTTTTTTTTTTTGGAGGCTCAGGTGGCAATTGGCTACTGACAGATATATTGAAGAAAATAAAAGTTTTTACATCCTACAATTTATCTAAGTTACAACTCAATTTCTACCCTAACCTACCCAAAAATAATCAAATCAAATAGAGAAAAGAGAAGAAATAAAGGTGCTGTATATACGCTAGCGCTTGGCCCCTTGGCATGTGCATGTATGAACTGGTACCAGTAACTCCTCCATTGTTGTATTTCCAGTATCATGTAGCAGAAACCACATAAAAGTCTGGACCTTAGGTAGTGCCTTAATCTTCGACAATGCCTATTGATACCGGCAATTTATCACTCTGTGATGCATCCTCACATATGCTGATCGAGTTGAGAACAAGCCTTCTTTCCATCGCCACAGTAACCCTGTCGACTGTTGATAAGTAACTATCAAGCAAGAATAGAATGGCAGCATCTGTTTAAGCGCCTTCAGAAAGAAAGACTGCACAAAGATATTTGCTCGTTATTCTTTACTTTCCTTTTTTCTGGACAATCCCACAACAACAATCAAAACCTTATGCAAAGCACTGGTGCTACCTAATCTGTAAGATATATATATTTTTTATTTATTCAGTGTAATTGTGCAGTGGAAATTAACAGAAAACTAAAAATCTCTCATTGACTTCTGTAAATCTGTTTATGCTGGGCGAATTTTCACCTTTGTATTGTATCGAAATTCCCACACCAATTAAAATAACCTTTCTCAACGGTACTTAATATTCCCCCTTCAATCATGCATTAATTAGTGCACAACAGCAGGTTAACACAAAGAATCATTGTTTTTTGTTCCAAATTCCAAATCTGGTTAAGGCCTTGCCAGGTTGGGTTTTGACTTATGTCCGTTACATGGGCCCAAATAAATTATTCCCGGCCCATATCCGACCTCGTTTATTTACAACCGTATTTCATTCCAGAACACATTTATCTTGTTTTGCTAACGACTTAGCAATAATGAGATGCCTTTTTATAATATAATTAAGCGTTGATTGGTGCACCGAATATACAATAATTTAGGGATGAAAGTAGATCCTCTGTTAAAAGAATGAAGAGAATGTAGAACAACCCAAAAATCGAAAATTTTGCCCCAAAAATAATAAAATTTTGATCAAAGAATCTTGGTTTGCTGCTTAATTTATGTAGCATGACTAGGCACTGATATTGACCCATTAACTCTAGGATAAATATCAACAATTAATTTCTTTATATTTGGCGGTTTGGATTTTCTATAATACATGTTTCCTCCCTTGTGGGTATTGATTATAGTGGTCCTGGTGGAAAGGAACTCTAATTGTTCATTTGATAATTAATTAACAATGCTATGCTGGTTACTATAGCTTTCCTTTTTTTTTTTAATTCTTCATCTTTCTTCTAGAGATTAGAAGAGAAAAATATCCAACTATACCTTTTAATCAATATTAACAAAATTAAAGCACTTGAGCAACTTGAAAATATTATAAGCTGAGATCTGATATTATACCTCAATTGTATGCTTTGTACCCATACTTGAAGTTCGAATAAAGTTAAACCTTGAACATTTATAGACATGAATTAAAAAAATTAGAGGCATATAACCATTCTGACTCTGCTCTAAATAATCCTAAATCAAGAAGTGCCGGTTTTCCGAGCAGAGCCAAGTGGAGTCAGGAGCAGACAAGTATATTTAACTTTACTTCTTCTTTTTTTTTTTTTTTCAAAAATATACTTCTATTTGAAGTCTTTTTCTAGAAAATTTATAAAGTATACTTAACTTTATAAAAAATTATAAAATTTTATATGATCTTAGAATATTTATTCTCCAAAATATACTTTTATTTCTATGTTTTTCTCCTAAAAAAAATATAAAAGTATGCATCAACCAAAATTTATATTCCGCCCTGCTAATTGTTCTAGCTACGCCTCTGCATGAACGACGTCGTTGCTACTGAGGTATTCTATTCTCTATCTCTTTTTGAGGTTGTTAGAATATATAAAAATCAAAGAAAACAAGTCTTTGAAAAAAAGAAAAAAAGAAAAGAGAAATAGAAGTAATAATGATGATATTTTGTAGATGTTGTTGTACATCCGTGCAGATCTCTGTTCGGTACAAAATATACAGCAGTTTATCTTGTTTTCAGTTTTCACTATTTTGAGTTCTTCCGGCCATTTTTATTAATATCCTAAAAACAAAACTTAATTTTAAAAATAACCCTACATTTAACTTTTTAAAAATGATCTAACCGCCAGGCCCACGGGCGGCCCAAAACACAAACGGACCGCCCGTGGGACGGGCGGTCTACTGTTCATTTTTTTTTTTTAGAAATCTTAGTATTTTGATTTAAATAATTTTGTGAAAAAAAGTTTTCTTATTTAGAGTGTATGTCAAAAAATAAAATATTTGATATATTTACGAAGTGATGTCGTAAAACAAAATTAATTGATGTCTCGCAAAATAAGCGATCTTCAATGATAGGCAAAAAATTATGTGAATCCATTAGAAATTAAAAAAAAATTATTTTTAATAAAGAAATTATAAATATTAATATGACAATGAGAGAGTACAAATATCTTTATTTTTATGTCTTTATTATGTATTTATTATTAAATTTAAAACTTAAATATTAAAATGAAACCGTTAGATCTTATCAATTTTCTCTATGTTTGTATAAAATATTTTGATATTTCAACTTTGTTTTAATTGAATCAGAAATTTACAAAAATACACTGATATATTGTAACTTTTTTTTGATTGGATTTTGTTCACTATTTTTGTTAGATAGGTATAAAATCATTGTTATAAGATGGTTCTAGACCATTCAAGCAAGTGATTTAGTACCTATTTAAAAAAAAGTAAAAAAGTTTCAAATAATATAAAATTGGATCTCCAACCACATTTTCGTATTGATATAATGTTGAGCGATTCAAATCAATTATCAAGACTTTGGAAACAAAAATAAATATGCGGAGTATGAGTAGAGTACAAAACCAACAATAGTGCTCTATGGAAATAATATCAGAATAGATATGCTCTTTTCAAATTACTTTGTTTTCATCGGTTAAAAATGAACAAGGTTGACCAAAATTAAAGAATGCTTATAAATTCTGTGGCATCCAAAATTCAACATAAATGAATGTTCATGAGAGTATTTGAAAGATCTCTACAACCTCCCTCAGAAAAAAAAATTCCCAGAAGAAATTTACCAAGTACGCAAGGATTCATAAAAATAACACTCTCATGTCTGTTAGGGTTCCTATGGTTGGATTCATAAAAATAACAAAATTTACCAAGTATGCAAGGATCACCAGAAGAAAAGAAACAAAAGCACTAGTACAAAATTTACCTTCTCTTCAGATTCTTCGGCTATATTTTCATATTGTTCATCAACTGTTTCGCTCGTGTCTACACTATCTTCTGATTCTTCGGCTACATTTTCGGCTTCATTTTCGGATTGTTTATCACCTCTTTCACTCATTTTTAGACGAATAGGCCTCTCCATAAGCTCCTAAATTGAGGCAAAAGACATTATCCACACATAACACAAAGAAAATATCGCTAACTAAAATTGAAAATTATGCAAGCAGAACTAAGTACTCAAAATATAAAAAGTATGTATCAATTAAAATTAATCTATTAATTAAGCTCCAAGCTACATAGGCATACAATTAGCCCTCAATTGTGCAATTAATCGACATTACAACTTGCCCCTCAATAGTACAAGTAGGTAAAACTTTCTCTTACATATCATTTTGAACTTCAAACAAGGGTTGAAAAAAAACATTTATTGGTTAAGACGGTAAACAAATCCTATAATTATAATATTTTGAATTGTAAAAAGAGGAGGGATTAAGTTACAACAAGTTGCAATAAGCACTATTTACATTTTCAAAGTCCAAATCGTCGATCCAAACCGTTAGATGTGATCTCTACAATAAAATGTGCTTGGAGACCAAATTTTACATTTTTTGGAATTTTTTTACTATTTATTAAGGTGGGTACAAAAACTAGTCAAATTCATATCATTAAATTTTGTACCCATCTTAATAAATAGTAAAAAAATTCCAAAAAATGTAAAATTTGGTCTCCAAGCACATTTTATTGTAGAGATCACATCTAACGGTTTGGATCGACAATTTGGACTTTGAAAATGTAAATAATGCTTATTGTAACTCAAAAAATGTTGTAACTTGATCCCTCCTCTTGTAAAAATACATGGCTAGTTCTAAAGCCACATATCAGGAAAAAAAAGTAACATTATGAAAGTAAAATAAATATTTGTAACTTAAAGACACATGTTAGTGAACAAAATTAAATATACTAAAACAATTTTTTTATGTGGGTGAGCACCTGGATCACAGACCAAAAAAAGAGCTTCTTGTTTAGAACATGGGGGTTCGAAAACAATAGAAGTCAGAAACATGCGGATCAGCCAGTACTATGAATTCATTTGAACCCTCCTCATGTTTATATGTTTATGTGTGTATATGTGTATATGTATATGAATATGTGTATGTGTATGTGTATGTATATGTATATGTATATGTATATGTATATGTATATATGTATATATGTATATGTATATGTATATATGTAGATATGTATATGTATATATATGTATAAAATCAAAGTTGACTAAAAAAATAAAAATAAAAAAAATCAAAGTTATAAAGATTTACGATATTACTTCGTAAATATATCAAATATTTTATTTTTTGGCATACACTCTAAATAAGAAAACTTTTTTTCACAAAATTATTTAAATCAAAATACTAAGATCTCTAAAAAAAAAAAAAAATGAACAGTAGACCGCCCGTCCCACAGGCGGTTTGCTAGTGCTGTGACCCGCCCATCCCACGGGCGGTCCGTTTGTGTTTTGGGCCGCCCGTGGACCTGGCGGTTAGGTCATTTTAAAAAAGAAATTAAATGTAGGGTTATTTTAAAAATTAAGTTTTATTTTTAGGATATTAATAAAAATGGCCGGAGTTCTTCTGAACAGAGTTCTCAAGCAAATAATAGTTGCACTATTAGTTTCTCTCTTGTTTTATTATATGTTGATTTCATATATAATACAAAAAAGTAACATTTGCTAATACAAATTTATAAAGTACAGTTAACTTTATAAAAATTATAAAATTTTATATATTCTTGAATATTTTTTCTCCAAAAAAATTATAAAAGTATCCATCAACCAAAATTTATATTCCTCCCTGCTAATTGTTTTGGCTACGCCTCTGCATGAACGACGTTGTTGCTACTGAGGTATTCTACTCTCCATCTCCTTTTGAGGTTGTTAGAATATGAAAAATCAAAGAAAACGAGTCTTTAAAAAATAAAAAGAGAAATAAAAGTAATAATGATAATTTTTTGTAGATAGTGTTGTTACATCGGTGCAGATCTCTGTTCTGTACAACATAGCAGTTTGTCTTGTTTTCAGTTGTACTATTTTGAGTTATTCTGAACAGAGTTCTCAAGCAAATATTATAGTCGCACTGTTATAATAGTTTCTCTCTTTTTTTATTATATGCTGATTTCATATAATACAAAAAAGTAACATTTGCTAATACAAATTAATAATTAGTAAACAATAAGAAAATAGTTAAAACTTATTAATTAAATAACATTCAATAAGGCATGATTATTGCCATATAGTCTGGTTACGATAATGCTCTTAGATTCTCAAATATTCAAAATATAAAATTGTAAATCTTTTATTGTCTCATATTTCCATACATCTTAATTATATTAGATCACCTCATTTGAGATAGGATAAAAAAAATACGAGTAATATGACCGAAAAACTAACATATTTCAAAATTGTGCAGAATGCTAGTTAAATTTCATATTTGTTCGTCTCCCTTGTTTGGTTCGAAATCCAATACATGGTCATTGGGTTGGGGTCAGATTGTTCCAATTTTATAATGATTCTCACACAAATAATAATTAAAACAAAAAAACACTATTGGAATTTTTTTTTTTTTTTGTAAGGAAATATGATTATGTGGTCCAAAATAAAATATTAATGGGTTGTTTTAATAACGTGTTTTTTGTGGTCTGATAAATAAAATGTGTGCTAATTAAAGAGCTTAATTAAAGATGCGTTGTTAACAGATGAGTACTGACTTGATTAAAGGGCGCATATTATCTGGTGCGTTGTTAACACATATCATAATAACATATGCACTATTATTAAAAGGTGCTATTAAAGAGTGCATGTTGCTCAAGATACAGTGCATTTCATAATAGACTAGATTAATTAATTAAATGGTATGTTATATTGATATATTGATTAAAGGGTGCGTATCAGATTATCATCCACCCATTCCATGGCTACACCGGCTGTGCATATACATCTCACCTTTTAATTATTGCTTCAATGACGGGCATATAAATAGATATATATTCTAACAGTAAGGTTAATCCTCTCTTCATCAATATTTTATAAAGAAGAAATTGTCATTGTTTAGAAAGAGAAAAATGAGATAAATCACTTTACAGTTCTTCTGACGGATTGTGAAGAACGTTTCAACTATTGTTCTACAGTTTACTATAGACAAAGGTATGTGATCTGTTGATTGATTTACACGTGGAGACTATGATTTCTAAGATTTTTTATTTTCTTTTAATAATTCTTAATTCCGTTGTTTAAACTTTAAAAACGATAGTTGTACTTATGATAATAATTGTGTGTAAGTAGTTGAGTACGATAACGTCTACTTACATATTTGACCCAGCTGGTATGGGTATTAGAGGTCAAGATTTTAACATAGCAATTTTAGTTTCATACAACGCACAAACTATAGAATTAAAACAACGCTCCACATGTAGAATGTCAATAACTCAAAACTAATGTAAAAAAAAATTATAAAGTATACTTAACCTAACAAAAATTATAAAATTTTATATATTCCTGAATTATTTTTCCAAATACACTTTTATTTCTATGTTTTTCTCTGAAAAATTATAAATTATATCTATTATTTAAAATATTAATAAAATTATGAAACAACCAAAATATGTATCCCGTCCTGCTAATTATTCTGGCTACACCTCTGCACGAATGACTTCGTTGCTACTTGCTACTGACTCCATCTTTCTCCTTATTTTGGTCTTCTGCTCTCCATCTCTTTTTGGAATTCACGCCCCCTCAGGTTACCTACTGAGCACAATTACAATCGGACGATTCTTTTAGCCTGACACGAATATCAAAACGGATCCCTACCGTCTCCACAGGAACCGGATTGAGTCTGATCCAACTAGAATTAATCTGGTCCGTCAGTTACAATTTGCTTGAGTCAAGTACCTGGGAGGATACGGATCCCTCTTTTTGAGGTTGTTAGAATATGAAAAATCAAAGAAAACGAGTCTTTGAAAAAAAACAGAGAAAAAAGTAATAATTATATTTGCTGCTGCTTCTTCTTTTTTTTTTTTCTTTTTTTTTTTGAGGTAGAAGCCCGTAGGCGTTAAATAAATGATATTTTGTAGGAATTTTTTTTAGAAACCATAAATAATTAAATTATTTTTAGGGAACCAATAAGATTACTTTTTTTTTTTTAAAAACCATAAGGACCGGACGGTCCGTCCGGTCTCAAAATCATTTTTTCCCCAGACCGGATGGACCATCCGGTCTCACTTTTTTTTTTTTTTTTTTTTTTTTTTAAAACAAAATTTTTTTTATTTTTTTTATTTTTTGTATTAAAATATTAGAAATGTTGAATATGTTTCTTTGAAAATAGATGAAATACAATATAATTTGATTTATTAGAAAGACTGCAACAAATAACCCGGATCAATATTTTTCAGATCGGATTTTTCGTAGCTGTAAGAAAAATTAATATATTTCTTTATGTGTTATTAGAAAAAAATAAAAATACTTAGATTCTGAGTTATTGATCCCGGTTCAAAAGTCACTTCTAGGTAATCCAGAAAATATTGTGATCCTTCTAGGACATTTAATTTATAAAAAGTTGTGTCTATTTTTGAAAAAAAACAAAAACTTTAAGTTATTTAATGATTATTATTCAAAAAGAATTCTCAAAATAGATACAACTTTTTATAAATTAAATGTGCTAGAAGGATCACAATATTTTCTGGATTACCTAGAAGTGACTTTTGAACCGGGATCAATAACTCAGAATCTAAGCATTTTTATTTTTTTCTAATAACACATAAAGAAATATATTAATTTTTCTTACAGCCACGAAAAATCCGATCTGAAAAATATTGATCCGGGTTATTTGTTGCAGTCTTTCTAATAAATCAAATTATATTGTATTTCATCTATTTTCAAAGAAACATATTCAACATTTCTAATATTTAATACAAAAAATAAAAAAAATTCTGTTTAAAAAAAAAAAAAAAAAAAAAGTGAGACCGGATGGTCCATCCGGTCTGAGGAAAAACTGATTTTGAGACCGGACGGACCGTCCGGTCCTTATGGTTTTTAAAAAAAAAAAAGTAATCTTATTGGTTTCCTAAAAATAATTTAATTATTTATGGTTTCTAAAAAAAATTCATTTTGTAGATAGTATTGTTACGTCCGTGCAGATCTCTGTTTGGTACCGTACAACAAAGCTGTCTTGTTTTCATCAGTTTTCGCTATTTTGATTTCTTCTGAATAGGTTCTCAGGAAAATATTATAGTTGCACTGTTAGAATAGTTTCCTTTTTGTTTTATTATATGTTGATTCCATATAATACAAAAAAAATAAGTACTGTATGCTTATACATATCTTCATTCTTATATTATGTACGTAGTTGTCCTAATTTGTTAACGGTTGAGATTGAAAGATGAATTTTCAAATTGAATATCAACACTCTAATCACATAATTTGTGTTCTTTTGATTAAATACATATATTTTATGTGTAAAATTTTAAATTTAGTTAAGAACATGCTTGCCACATAAACTATTACATGATTTATCACATTAAAATTGAATAAATCCTTAGCAATTTGTTTCCTTATTTCTCCTTACAGCTATCTTTTATTTTTGTAATTAAATGATTTCCTTATTTCTCCATTTCCTCTATTTCATTTCCCTGCCCTCTATAAATACTAATTAATCTGCCTGTGCCATGTTTTGTTAACTCTCAATGAAGATTTTTACAATAATTAGTTGTCATTAATATGTGTAGACTAACTTATATAGAAATTTTTTTAAATACGGAAAAATTAACTCACATAATCAACAAAGATAGAAAAATGCAATCCAATGTATTTTATGAAATAATTAATAATACCATAATTTATCTAGAGAATAATCATTATAATGAATATAAATAAATATAAAAAAATAATAATAAAAATATCACAAAGTATTCTTTTTATGAAGTTATCCAGAGGAGAGTTTCAATATAGCAAATTTAATGTGCAATTTGGGTTATAAATTTTGCTATAAAATGTCGTAGCATTATATAGATTTTTTTTTATTTTTAGAAATTATAATTAAATAACATAAGAATATAGATTTAGTACGTGAATTTTTTATGGCTTAGAAGGCGCTGAGTGGGTAACTCTGTTTTAAATTTTGAAATTGAATTAGTAGTCTGGGTCCAAAGTTTAAGTCCGAATCACTAATTTGGCTTCAAAGTTTGAATCTGAACTACTAACTTGGTTCGAAAGCTTTAATTCAAACCACTAACTCAGAGCCTTCTAGGTTGAAACTATAATGTACTCAATTTATTTTTCTATATTATTCAATAATAATTTTTAAAATTCAAAATTCTTTGACAAAATTTTTGTGCAAAGTTTACTCTTTTTTTTGTATATTTGGAAGCCAGAATTTTTGTGCTATAAACTATTCAAAGTTTACTTTTTTTTTATTTATATTTGAAAACTTATAGCTCAAATTGCACATAAAATTTATTGTATTGGAACTCTCTTCTATATAACTTTTTTTTTCATAAAAAAGTATCTCGTGGTAATTTGTTATAAATTTATTTTTACTTGTGGTATCATAATATAAGAATGAAGATTTTATAAAGACGAACTGGATTCTTTTTTTTTCTATTTTTGTTGACCACGCAAGTCAATTTTTCTATGCTTAGAAATATTAATGACGGACCAAGTATTTAATTATTATGAAAACCATCGTTGGGAGGTCCAAAACATGGCAGATTAGGATTGGTCCAAGTATTTGATTCATTCATTTCTTCTCTTCCTCTATAGTTTCAACAATAAAAGTGGAAACAATCATATCTTTTCGTATTTTGTTTAGGGCTATTGTATTTTTGTGAATAGATGAATAATAGATCTTGTGCTGACAAAGCAATAAATCTATATGATATGAAGAATAATGAATAATATCTAGAACTTTCGTGTAGAGAAATTTCTATTGTTAAAATAATTCATTAATAATATATATGTAGAGAAAATCTTTATTTGAATTATTTAATTATATTTTTTTCAATTTTGTTTCTTCACATATCATCTCCTCTAAATCGTTTAATGACTTGTCTCACTTGTGGAAAGAATTAGATATTAAATCACAATAATATTTCAAAAAAAAAATCATGTTATATTTGATCCTTTTTTTTTCATTTCTTGTTGTTTCTTTTATTATTATTTATTATTTGAATTTCTTTCTTTTTTTTTCAATTTGTCTTTTATTTTATTTTGTGTGAATGTAAAATAAAAAAGTCTCTTCATATTCTATTCAATCTTATAATATATCTTCGTTGCAACCTACATGCACGATACTAATATTAGTTAAGTAACAACAATAAGAAAATAGTTAACACTTATTAATTAAGTAGCATTTAACAAGGCATGATTATTGCCATAGTCTGGTTAGGATGCCCTTAGATTCTCAAAATATGCAAAATATAAAAATTGTAAGAGGAGGATTCAAATGCACCATTATTTTGGTCCACCAATATGCTTCACGTCCTTTATCTTCATTTTCAAAGGCTGAACAGTCAATTCAAACCGCTCAACATTATCTTCATAATAAAATATGCTTGGAGACCAAATTTTATATTTTTAGAATTTTTTTACTATTTTTTAAGATAAGTACAATATGATTTTATTGGATGGTCCAGAACCTCCTTAAAAAAGTGATTTTGTATTTATCTTAAAAAAGTAAACAAATTATAAAAAATATACAATTTGGTCTCCAAGCATATTTTATTACGAAGATCATGTTGAGCGGTTCGGATCGACAGTTTGGACTTTGAAAATAGAGATAAAGAATGTAGTCTATGTAGAACATATTAGAGCACCAAATTAATGATGGTGTATTTGAGATGGAGCATTTGTAATTCTTTGTCTCATTTTTTCCATAAATCTTAGATCACCTCATTTGAGATAGGATCAGAATGATATGACCCCAAAACTAACATATTTCAAATTTGTCCAGAATGTATAGGTTAAATTTCATATGTACATGTTCATTTTTCCTTGTTTGTTTCGAATTAATACATGATTATTGGGTCAGAATATTGTACCAATTTTATTATGATTTATAAGTTAAACAAAAATATTTTAAAAGCAATTTTATTTGACTCGCCATGCAGTCATGGCAGAGAAAGAACTTGAGCTGACCCATGTGGAAGCAGGAGGGGGGGGGGGGGGGCAGACACTCCCTTTTGGATTTTGAGTCTTAGTGGTGATTTGTTGATTTCGATCGACTTTGTCCCGTTCTGAAATTTTTTTTGTCCCTCTCTGAATGTTTAATTTCTAATTCGGGTTAATATAGAGTTAAAATCAAAATAATTTTCTTAAATTATGAATGATAATTAGAATTATAAGTTAGACGATCAGAAATTACAAGTCAGATTATTAGAAAATATAAGTCAAAGTATTATTTTTTATCAAGTACTCAATTAATTAATGGATTTAAATCCGATTCGATAATTTTTTTACCTCCCCTGACAAGAATCCTAAATCCACCCAGAGCTGGTGTGGGTGCCACATGTAAAGATTTTAAATGAGTAATTTGGCTAGACTATAAAATTAAAAGACGAGGGTTGAACATACCTCTATTGTTTTTATGCTCTAATATCGTATCTCGCATATATTTTTCTTTTCAATTTTAATGTTTGATTTTATCTTCAATTTTAAAGTTCAAATAGACAATTCAACTGTTCAACTGATATCACATTAAAATGTGATTGGAGATCAAATTTTATATTTTTTTGAAATTTTTTCTACTATTTGTTAAGACTTACGATAAGTACAAAATAATTGTTTTTAGATGGCCTAATTAATTTTTTTTAAAAAAAAGTGATTTTGTATTTATCTTAAAAAATAGTAAAAAGTTTTTAAAAATATAAAATTTGCTCTTTAAGTACATTTTAATGTGAAAATTATGTTGAGGGTTCGTTTCTTTAGACACTAAAATCGAAGATATATAAAATTGTGGAGACGATTGGGGCATAAAAGCACTGTTACATTTATGTCCTCAAATTAAAAACAGTGCATATAATTTATGTGCTGCATAGAGTAAAAACTGCTATGTTAAAAATTTTACCCGGTGACACATGCGCGGTATGGGTCATGTGGACTCTAGAGTACGAATGGTTGACAGAAGTTTTAAGAAGCAACTATAGGCGACGCTATGGCTGCAAGATAGTTGACTACGATTCGACACTTGTCATCTCTAGTCAGACCTCTTAATTAATCTTTGTTGGCTTTGGTAGCTGCAGCGCTTGTACGTGATGACGATCGAACAATGTTAATGTTTGCAATTATTGGTCGTTGCATATTTATGTAGATATATAGTTTGATGCTGTATATATATATATATATATAAATGTCATAGGTCAACGATGTTATTATGCTTGTCTATGATTTTTTAGCATGAAACGAATGTCAAAGTATACTTAAATTACTCAATAGTAGTGCATTTCGAATCTTCAATGTCCCGTACGGAGGTTGAAATTACTATAAATGTTGATCAGCCTCTGTCTATTTTTTTTGAAAAAGAATATGAACGAAATAATTAGGAAGTATCTAATTATCCACAGTCTTTTGTCCATCATCTGTTCACAGCTTTAACTTGTGCGAATACTGTAAAATTACTTCTACATGCTGTATAATTATACAATATATCACATAAAATATATCAATTAATCACAAAACATTCAGCAACTATTTGAAGTGATCCCATGATAATTAGAAAAATATTGCAACTTGCACAACAGGACAAAATAAATATACTTTCAAACTGTACTATCGGAAATTACAGTTATAGGAAGTTATTGGCAGTTAGTTATTAGCAGTTATTGGCAGTTAGAGTTAATTATTAGCATCCGCACTGGGTTGAATCTTGTATACTATAAAATTGAATCTTGTATACTATAAAATTGAATCTTGTATACAATAAAATTTTCAATTGAATCATGTATACTGTACAATTGAATCTTGTATACTATAAAATTGAATCTTCTACACAGTAAAATATACAATTGAATCTTGTATATTGCAAAATTGAATCAGCAGAACTGTAAAATTGAATATTGTATACAGTATAATTTTTAATTATATCTTGTATACTCTAAAATATATACTGCAAAATTGAATCTTGTATACTGTAAAATTTTCAAATAATACTGTAAATTTTCAATTGAATCTTGTATACTGTAAAATTTTCACATAATACTGTAAATTTTCAATTGAATCTTGTATACTGTAAAATTTCTAAAACTAAACCATAAAATAATATCATCTATATTGTAAGATAAAAATGTAACAAATGCTACATTTCAGTTTAAAATACAACCTACAAATAATCATGTATACTGTAAAATTTCAAAATATAAATCATAAAATAATACCATGTATACTCTAAAATTGCTAAATCTATACATACATCCATCATCACACAAAAAATATGTTCATCACAAAACAACATATGTTCACCACAATCAACATCTGTTCAACACAAGATAAAAATATTCACCGCAACATTCAGAATAGCATAATAGCAACAAAAAGCTATGGACAAATAACTTTTACATTAGAAACCTCTTGTGTTCATTGTTCGGATGAGTAAGAAGCCTTTCTATCATCTCTTTCCTTCAGATTTTCACAAGATGAATACTATAAAATTATAAGATGAATACTGTAAAATTACATGATAAATACTATAAAATTAACAGATCATTTCTTTCTTTCAGATTTCCACAAGATGAATACTGTAAAATGACAAGATGAATACTGTAAAATTAGCAAGGCAATATTGTAAAATTAACAGATTAATACTTCATATCGCCTCTCTATCATCTATTTCCTCCAGATTTTCACAAGATGAATACTGTAAAATGACAGGATGAATACTGTAAAATTAACGGGACAATACAGTAAAATTAACAGATCAATACTCCATATTGCCTCTCTATCATCTCTTTCCTCCAGATTTCATTTGAAATGCTAGATCCGTTATTGCATACAACAAAAACAACAAATTCAACAGAAATAACTTACTAGATTTGAATCTTGCCGTGCTCTTCAACAGAAACAACTTCTATTCGATCGCGCTCCATGATTGAAAGTTCCATTGCGATCATGTATAAAAAATGAGATCGAGTAAATAATCTCAATTAAAATTGATATTGCAAAGGAAAAATAAATCAGAAATGTACAATATTTCTTACCAAAGCTTGAAACAATGCATTTACTGTTCGGAGTAGCGAGCCGAAATCAAACCAGTACTTGATTGAAGCAAATGAAGGACAAAGACAAACGAAGAGCGAAAGGCTTGATTGAAGCAAATCGAACCAGGTTAATCGAAGCCCTTGTGACCCTAATCGGAGATACTTGATTGAAGCAAATCAAACCAGCTCACTATTAGTGAATATCTCCTCGGTTCCTACGACTGAGACACACGAACGAAACAAAAATGAGACTCGCCATTGGGAATTTCATTTGGATTTGAATAGGCGATTCGCGAATGAAACAAAAAGCTCCTCAGCTTAACTTTTTTGAATTTCATTTGGGTTATTGACTAGCTCCGTAGAAATCGCGATCGGGAAAACGGTTTGAGAAATGAGATTAAAAAAAAGGTAACCCATGATATGATCGGGAAGGTTTAAATTGGCGAAGGATTTGAATATCCGTTGAAGGTGGGGACTATCGCTATTAAAGGCAAGTGGATGAAGCTTGTGGACAGATGGTGGACAAAACCCAGTGGACAGAAACCTTTTATCAATAATTATATATATGCTCCCTTAAAAAAAAATTAATTTATATTGCTCAATTAATAATGACATCTACTAAACGATTAAATGTGAAAAAATAATAAATAGTTAAATAGTGATATATATTATATATTAGCAGATAAGACACATAGTGGTAAAGTTTTAAGTACATAAATATCGTTTGGTAATTTTCTTTAGTTAACTAAAGCTAGCATTAATAAGTAATAATATCTGAAAAGAATAAATTTTTTTTGTTATTATTCTTTAATCTTTATGAACAGTAGAGCGGGATAGAAAAGAGAGAGACATATATAAATGAATCCACCGTAAAGAATATAGACTTTTAAGATTTTTAATTTTAAAAATTAATTTTATTAATAAGTAATTGAGCTTTGAAAATTGAATATACACAATATGAGATAGTAAAGAAAATCAGTTATGTCATTGTCAATTTCGTCACCTCATGAGTACATCATGCGTGTGGTCACGTGACATACTTGTGTATTGCGCAAGGTTCTAAATAGCGTTTATTGCGTCATAGCGAGAAGCCGAAAAAAAAACTATAGCGAAAGCTATGTCACATAGTGTTTTTTTATTTTTATAAAAATTATATCATATATTTGTACTAAATATCACCATTAATTATCTAAGTCTCATAGAATAATAAATAACATCAAATTGATTAAAAAATTATAGTATTCATATTGAATCAATACAAAGTCCAAATTGCGACTCAAAATATTCATATTATTACTAATATCATAAACTATTGATCTTTTTCTATTCAAAATATATTCAGCATCATAACATAATCTATCTTTTTTCTATTTAAATTTCAAAATAACTTAGATATCATGGCATAATTAATTATCTTAATCTATTCAAAATATTCAAACTACCATATAGTAAGTATCATTTTGTTACTTTGTTGTGTATTTTAGGTATCGGATAATGGGTCAATTTAATACACTTCTTCACTTTTAAATTTATAAAACCTTAGTACACAATAATAGATCAGTTACAAGCATACAACCTATCCTTGTAGTAGTTTACGTATCAATCCAAAGACAATGAGAAATACTACTTTTTACTAAATTAATTAATTCTAAAACAGTGCAATAAAAGTAAATGGGGGGGGGGGGGGTTGTTTGAAAATTGGTTTTGTCGGTTCAATACCCAATTGAGAGTCTAAAGTAAACAAAGCAATTTAAACAAACAAATAAAATGAGTTTTGAGATTTAATGAGATGGAAGTCTAGGGACTTTTAGCATACAATCACTTAGTCAAATCAATACTTAGTTGGTTTCTAAATTCATGTTTGCAATGATGGGGTTTCTAAGCCTTAAATATAAAAAAGGGTCACTTTCATGAATTAATGACATGCCTAGATAATTCGGATTTCACGATTAAGTCCTTCACCCTAGCTATCTAGACCATAGCATTAGTTAGTCTAGTTTATCCCTAAATATCAATACTTCACGATTAAGTCCTTCATACCAATATTTTGTTCAATTCTAGGGGTCCTAATCAAATATGAGGCTTCACGATTAAGTCCTTCACCTCAATTCAACCTTTGTTTCTTGTGGTTCCGAACTAAGAAATAGATTTGATCATTTCTAATCTTAATCCTAAAGTTATTCATGTATACAATTTGGTATCATTAATTCTTTGATCCTAGCACTTTAAGTTTGTTAGACCTAAACGGGACACTAATTAACAAGCACACAAATCATACAAGCACGTGAATTATAAAATCAACAAGAACAAACATGCAAGCAAACAATCATCCTAGAGAATAAATATCCAACTAAGGTAGATTTTAATACAAGTTCATGTTATAAGCCTAAGCCCTTAGAGAGGAAATCTAGCCTCTCATGGGTGCGGTAACATCCAAGAGAAATACAAAAGTAAACATGATTAAAACTAAGGAAAAGAAGAAAGAGAATAGAAAACACCAATCTCTTCGCTCGTTGCCCCTTGTCTTCATCTTTGCTCGCTCGAGAAAACCTTCAATCCTTCGCTCCAATGGCCTTCAATCACTTGGGGAAGATAGAAAAGATGTCGAAAGATGTGTAGAATAAAAGCTAAGATGAAAAGATTGCCTCCCCTGGTGTCTCCTTGTCAATATATAGCTATTTTTGTGCCTGGGAAAACAATCTCCCGAAATCTGGAAGGAAATCTGAAGAGATATGGTGAAATCAGGCCAGACTGGCATTCGTACGGCCTCTTGTGCGGCCTTCACAAATTCTCTGCAGCCAGTGCAAATTTCCTGCGGCCTACATAGAATGGAGAATTGGCTAGAGATCATGCAGGATTTTGTGAAGTGATTATTTAGAATTAAAATCCTAAATATCAATCCTTCACCTTTGCTCGCTTGAGAAAACCTTCAATCCTTCGCTCCAATCGCCTTCAATCACTTGGGGAAGATAGAAAAGATGTCGAAAGATGTATAGAATAAAAGCTAAGATGAAAAGATGTCCTCCATTGGTGTCTCCCTGTCAATATATAGCTATTTTTTGTGCCTTGGGAAACAATCCCCCGAAATCTGGAAGGAAATTTTAAGAGATATGGTGAAATCAGGCCAGACTGGCATTCGTGCGGCCTCTTGTGTGGCCTTCACAAATTCTCTGCGGCCAGTGCAAATTTCCTGCGGCCTGCATAGAATGGAGAATTGGCTGGAGATCATGCAGGATTTTGTGCAGCCCACACAAAATTCCTTAAGGCCGCACAAAGGCCCGCACAACTCTCTGTTTTGAAAGGAGAAAACTTGATAAATTCTGAATTTTATTTTCGGTTTGAATTAATTTTGTGTGGCCCGCACAAAATTCCTACAGGCCACACAAACACCCACAGAATTGCTCCTTTTGCTCGATTTATGCAATTTAAACAAGGCAAAGACAGTAACTTGGTTCTTTGGTATATTCTATGTTAAGCTAAGCTAAAATACAATGGATTTGGTGCAGTTTTAGAGGTAAAACCCTAACCGAAAGTATATATAATTGAGGCTCATCAAAATCCCCCAAGCTTAAACCTTGCTTGTCCTCAAGCAAAAATCTAATCTTAGATATAAGTTCAGTTTCTAAACTAGCCAAATTCCAAGTATATCCCTAAGTGCGAAAAATTCTCACGATCTTGCTTTTATTAAAAACTCGAGAATCCTTCTGTTATATAATTTGAACTTTCCTTGATCAATTTTAATTTACCCCACACTTTGACAAATCAAATCTCATAATTAAAGATGCTTCAATATTTGCAAAAACTAATCTTTTGAATTTATCAATATTTCATTTCTTCACCAAAATTATGTCCTAATTTTGTGATGATTTTTCTTTTTGCCCCCCCAAGCTTGGAACAAGCTTAGGTTAGAAAGTCGCGGACTTCATGTGTTGATATATGCAAAGTCTAGTACTCTTTTATTTTTTTTTGTTTTTTTTATATATTTGGGAGACGAGCTCAAAGGCACCCAAGTTGACTTACTGCCAGTACTTTTATGTTCTCCGTCTTTTATTTTTCATATATATATTATTATTATTATTATTATTATTATTTTATTTGCATAAACCATGAATACACACATCCAATGATATTCATTCATACCAATAGATATCTCAATCCTTCTTTCATTTAAAATCCCAAATTTCTCAATTAAAAAGTCATAAGCCAGTTTCATAAATGCTTTTTCCATAAAATTCAAATTTTTATTTTTCAAAAATGTCAAAACATCTTATCTTATGCAATTCATTAATCAAATATGGGGTAATTTCTAATTTTTCAAAGTTATCCAAATTATCATAAAAATTTTTCAAATAAGTCCGTAATTCTAGCAATCACGCGAATTTTTCACCTAAAAATGCAATTGTGCAAAAATTTAAACATATTCTAAATGCAGATACAATTTTCTTCTATTCTACCCCCCAAGCTTGAATGAAGCATTGTCCTCAATACTTAAATTCACACAAGAAAAAGTAAATAGAAGAAAACATGAAAGCTTACAAGACATGGAGTGGAGGGAGAGGCGATAACGCCTTATTGCTCGGGTGGAGGATCGGGAGGACGCCCTCCCCATTGCTCTTGTATGTGTCGATTTTCTCTATGTTTGATTTTGTTAAACATCTTTTTGCGCCTGATTTTGAACTTTTTCATCAATTTCATGGATTTTGATTTTGAGAGCCAAGATTGCTTTGTCTCGTCGACTTCTTGAGGTTTGTCAGTTTCAGATGTTGCCACCAACTTTTCTTGCACAAATGCTCCATTAACCTGTGAAATTTCTGTCATACAAACTGAAGTTTTATTAGGAGGTATTAATGGCTTATGAAAATAAAATTTTTTTTCTTCTTCCTAACAGAGAAAAACAACCCCCCTCTTTGAGATTCGGGTTGAGCCTTTTTTCAACTTCGATCAAAGGTTTGTGATCATCCTCCATTAAGATGTGGTGCATGCAAAGGTTGGGATTGATTCCAATTAGGTCATTTGTTGTGTATCCTATCACTGTTTCATGCAATCTAAGAGTGGGGGGCCAAGATTTCAGTTCAAGTTGAGGCTGTTTGGGAGAAGAATCAGCTAAACTGGGGTAGTTAGAAATTTTCTCGGGCTGGTGTGGCCCACACAAATTTTTTGGTTGCTCTCGGACTTTTTTCTGTGACCCACACAAAATTCGTGCAGCCCACACAAAATTTCGTGTGGCCCACACAAATTTTCTGTGTCACCAGTCTGTTCTGTTTTAGCTCTGATTTCATCCAGATTTTTGTCCGGCTGTTTACCATTTGTTACCTTATCTATTCGAGCAGCAATTTTGGTATCTAAAATATTTATCCTGCAAATCGTGTCATTGTCATTAGAAGAAAATTGCATAGATTTGAAAACATCAAATTCCACTTTCTCGTCACCAATTGAGAAATAAATCTTTTCCCGTGTGACATCAATGATTGTACCTACCGTACTGAGAAAATCACGCCCAAACAAGAGAGGGATATGGGGATCTTCTTCCATTTCTACTACCACAAAATCTACAGGTATATAGAACTTGTCAATTTGAACAACTACATCTTCTGCAATTCCAGAAGGGTATCGTATAGATTTGTCAGCCAATTGAAGAGACATTCTTGTTTGTTTTAATTCCCCTAGACCTAATATATCATACACTGATTTAGACATCAAACAAACACTAGCACCAAGGTCTAGCAAACACCGATTAAATTTTGTGTCCCTAATTTTGCATGGAATAGTGAAACTACCCGGATCTTTGAGTTTAGGGGGCAATTTAATTTGTTTGTTCAAGATAAGTGCACTACATTCCGCGTTTAATGCCACAGTTTCGACCTCTTGAAGTTTTCTTTTATTGGACAACAATTCTTTCAAAAAATTTGCATAAGATGGCATTTGAGTAATGATTTCCATAAAAGAAATGGTAATATTCATTTTCTTTAAATGGTCCATGAATTTGGCAAATTGTTGATCCATTTTGGACTTAACTAATCGATTTGGAAAAGGCACAAACCTGAGAGGAGGAACATATTTTTCAGAAGATTTTACCTTTTTTGGATCAGTATTACATGATTTTTGGCGATCTGGAAATTCTGGTGCGGCCACAGGAAAATCTGTGCAGGTTGCAAGAATTTCTGGGAAGGCCGCAGGAACCTCTGTTTTTGCTGTTTGCGGTGCAACGACTGATTGTTTCGTTATTTCTTTGTCCAGCATCTCTGGTCCATCATATTGCCTGCCACTTCAAAGAGTTACAGCATATACGTGTTCCCTCGGATTTTGCTCAGGTTTTCCGGGAAGCATGCCTTGAGGGCGTGCGACAGAAGTGGCTTGTTGAGCTATTTGGGTTTCGAGTAGCTTATTTTGAGTCTGCACGAGATCCAACCTATTGTTCACGGCTCTCAAAGAATGTGAAAACTCATCATTCTTTTTGTTTTGTTTAAAAACAAACTCTTTTTGAGAAATCATAAAATCTTCCATCATTTTTTCTAATCTTGACAATTGAGATGGACCTTGGCCTGGGCGGTTATGGTACTAGTTACCATACTCTTGACTTTGGTTTGCATTCTGGTTTGAGTTTTCATTGTCATTTTTCCATCTAAAATTAGGATGGTTGTACCTTGTGGCGTGGTTGTAAGTATTTGAGTTATTTTGATTGTACTGGTCATTTCTTTTGTCACCTTCATTATAAAACAACCCATTAACTTGCTCCATCATCTCATTCCCTTCTGTGGAGAATAGGCATACGGCTGTGTCGTGGTCAATTTCTCCACATATACCACAAGGTGAGCTTTTGACTAAAGATTTTACCTGCTTCATCTTTTTCATCTGATTTTGGAGAGAGTCTACCTTTGCTTGTAAAGCGATTACCTCATCCACCTTAATCATGCCAGCAGGCGCGTTATTTCTCCTTGTATCTCTTCTAGCTGTCCACTTGCGTTGACTTATTTCCATGTCCTCAATCATTTCCATTGCCTCCACAGCGTCTTTGTTGGCTAGGTTTCCACCAGCAGCTGCGTTAAGTTGAGATTTTGTCGCGTATGTGTAGCCTGCATAGAAAAACTGAAATAAAAGCTATACATCAATACCATGATTGGGGCACAAACGCAAGAGTTCTTGCCATCTATCCCAAGCTTCACTTCATGTCTCGTCATCACCTTGTTTAAAAGTGGTGATCTTTGCTCTAAAATGTTGGGTTTTAGAAGGCAGAAAATATTTGCCTAAAAACAATTTTTGTACTTCTGGCCAAGTTCCGGTTACTCTAGAGTTCAACAGTCTTAACCAAGTTCTAGCTTCATCCCTAAGAGAAAGGTGAAAACAGTTTAATTTCAAGGCATCAAGTTGGGGTCCTCTTGGTGCAAAAGTTCCACAATGTTCTTCAAACATTGCTAAATGTTGGTGGGGGTCCTCATTTAATGCACCACCAAACTGGTTTTTGTCCTAACAGATGAATAAGAGTTGGTTTGAGATCGGGGTTGGTTCCCCCATGCGCTACATATCCGAAACGTTGGTTCGAATCCATGTGATTCATGAAATCTCTCATAGGTCGGCGATCATTTCGATTATGAGGTTGTGGTCCATTTCTGCTATCTGTGTCATGAAAAGGGTTTTCGAGATCATTATCGACATGGGCTTGAGATCTATTTTCATTCTCCTCGTCCATTCCGTATCGAGTGTTTTTGTCTATTTGTACTTCTTCCTCTTTGAGAACAGATTGTGGGGATGGTTGAGAAGATGATGTGTTTTATGCATTCTTTTGGCTTTGGCTCCTAGTGACAGGCGCCAGTGCTCAAAGCTGCGAAGAGAGAGAAGAGAGGTGAGTTTCCAATCAAGCAAGAAATAAACAAGAAAAATAAAATAAGGACAGAGAATAAAATAGAATAAGGAAGGGAGATATTTTTCTGATTTTTAATAAATGAAAGCGAAGAAGGAAGTATTTTTCTAGTTTACTTGGAAAGAAAAATTAAGCTAATGAAGGAAATATGTTTTTGTGTTTTTGGAAATAAATAAAAGGCAGAAAAATTAAAAATAGAAATTTAGAATTAATTCCTAAAGTAAAAATTAATATCTATCTGTTGTCCCCGGCAACGGCGCCAAAAAGCTTGTTGTGTATTTTAGGTATCGGATAATGGGTCAATTTAATACACTTCTTCACTTTTAAATTTATAAAACCTTAGTACACAATAATAGGTCAGTTGCAAGCATACAACCTATCTTTGTAGTAGTTTAGGTATCGATCCAAAGACAATGGGAAATATTACTTTTTACTAAATTAATTAATTCTAAAACAGTGCAATAAAAGTAAATGGGGGGGTTGTTTGAAAATTGATTTTATGGGTTCAATACCCGATTGAGAGTCTAAAGTAAACAAAGCAATTTAAACAAACAAATAAAATGAGTTTTGAGATTTAATGAGATGGAAGTCTAGAGACTTTTGGCATACAATCACTTGGTCAAATCAATACTTAGTTGGTTTCTAAATTCATGTATGCAATTATGGGGTTTCTAAGCCTTAAATATAAAAAGGGTCACTTTCGTGAATTAATGACGTGCCTAGATAATTCGGATTTCACAATTAAGTCCTTCACCCTAGCTATCTAGACCATAGCATAAGTTAGCCTAGTTTATCCCTAAATATCAATACTTCACGATTAAGTCCTTTATACCAATATTTTGTTCAATTCTAGGGATCCCAATCAAATATGAGGCTTCACGATTAAGTCCTTCACCTCAATTCAACCTTTGTTTCTTGTGGTTCCGAACTAAGAAATAGATTTGGTCATTTCTAATCTTAATCCTAAAGTTATTCATGTATACAATTTGGTATCATTAATTCTTTGATCCTAGCACTTTAAGTTTGTTAGACCTAAACGGGACACTAATTAACAAACACACAAATCATACAAGCACATGAATTATAAAATCAACAATAACAAACATGCAAGCAAACAATCATCATAGAGAATAAATATCCAACTAAGGTAGATTTTAACACAAATTTATGTTATAAGCCTAAGCTCTTAGAGAGGAAATCTAGCCTCTCATGGGTGCGGTAACATCCAAGAGAAATACAAGAGTAAACATGATTAAAACTAAGGAAAAAAAGAAAGAGAATAGAAAACACCAATCTCTTTGCTCGCTGCCCCTTGTCTTCACCTTTGCTCGCTCAAGAAAACCTTCAATCCTTCGCTCCAATGGCCTTCAATCACTTGGGGAAGATAGAAAAGATGTCGAAAGATGTGTAGAATAAAAGCTAAGATGAAAAGATTGCCTCCCCTGGTGTCTCCTTGTCAATATATAGCTATTTTTGTGCCTGGAAAAACAATCCCCCGAAATCTGGAAGGAAATCTGAAGAGATATGGTGAAATCAGGCCAGACTGGCATTCGTACGGCCTCTTGTGCGGCCTTCACAAATTCTCTGCGGCCAGTGCAAATTTCTTGCGGCCTGCATAGAATGGAGAATTGGCTGGAGATCATGCAGGATTTTGTGTGGCCCACACAAAATTCCTTAAGGCCACACAAAGGCCCACACAACTCTCTGTTTTGAGAGGAGAAAACTTGATAAATTCTGAATTTTATTTTCAGTTTGAATTAATTTTGTGTGGCCCGCACATAATTCCTACATGCCACACAAACACCCACATAATTGCTCCTTTTGCTCGATTTCTGCAATTTAAACAAGGCAAAGGCAGTAACTTGGTTCTTTGGTATATTCTATGTTAAACTAAGTTAAAATACAAGGGATTTGGTGTAGTTTTAGAGGTAAAACCCTAACCGAAAGTATATATAATTGAGGCTTATCATACTTCAAGAAATATCTTAATATATTTAATTTGAGCCTTTATTTAAAGCCCATATAAATTAAGAAAAAAACAGCTCATGTTGCATACCGTGCTATAGCTTCCTTATTTGATCTCATTTAATAATTAATAATTTTTTTATCAAAATAATAATTAATAATTTAATATAAAGCTTAGTACGTCAATTATAAAAAAAATCACGGTTAAAATCCAATCTAAGCCTTTATTTACAGCCCATATAAATTGAAAAGAAAAAAAAACAACATTTTGCATAGTGGGCGCTATTTGCACTACACGCTATGTGCTATAGCGGACCGCTATTACAGCTATAGCGTCTGTAGCTCAAATAGCGTATTTTAATTGTATAACTTAGCGTTTAGGGTTCAAAAACACTATAGTGCGCTATTTAGAACACTAGTATTGCGCGACATGTTCAACTGCTTGATGTCTCTCCCTATATCAAAAATGATACATCACGTCATGTTATATAAACTGACTTAGTCACGTCACATGCCATATAATGTGACCAATTTTTTCAATAATATATCTTTATTATAATTTATTTATAGTAACTTATCTTTTTAAAGATATTTTGTGATTATATTCTACGAACTAACTTAAACCTCTAAAAAAAAAATTACGTCACATGTAGTCACTAATGTGCACAGTGATCACACGTGACATTATTACCATCCATCATTTTAATTACGTCACGTAAAAATAAATTTTAATCACGTATTATAACATAACATGACCAAGTCACAACGTGTTAGTCACGTCACGATTTTTTCTTCATTAGTATCAGATAGCTATACTTGTATTAAAAATGATGAACATTTAGGCTGCCGAGAATAGGCCCAAAGCAAAGTACAAATAAGATGAAATGAATAGAGCATGAACCAACCGGTAGTTGACAAAAGAGATGAAGATAGACCTTATATAGTGTATTTGCCCTTTTTATATTAAATTTTTTAAATTAATTTTAGTAAAATTGCAAAACAAATAGTGTGGGGTCATGGGGACTTTGTCCCTGGTGAATTTAATATTCAACGCTGGTTTTGTTCAGTACATGGCATCTCTGAACAACCCCAAACAGAAACCCACTCACATTTCTCAGTTTGTTACAAGCACTCTATTATCTCTCCGCATCCTGCCAAATTTTTATAACTTCTCTCTCCCTCTCTCTGTCTCTCTTTCTCTCTCTCAGACACTTTAAGGACATGGTCACAAGGACAAGATCTTCACCTTTGTACAGCACATACAACACCAGTTGCACTGCACTACACAACAGAGGGATTTTCTTTTTTTGAACTAGACAGCAGAGAAATTTTCATTTGCTTTTGAATCCATTTTTCTCACTTGAATTGGGTAGGGACTAGGGACTTAGAACTGTCTTTCTCATTTTCTCCTGTTATTATCAGTAAAAGCTAAGGTATAAAGATCATGATAGAGAAATCTACAAAGCTAGAGAGTGAACTGTGAAGGAAGCCCATATACAGGAATTAACTAAAATTTGGAATATAGTTCTAAAAGGAGGAGAAGAGATAGAGCTCTTGGATGGCAAATGAAAGAACACTTGTTTGTGGGGTGCAAGGCAATATCCATATTTCTACCATGTTTCTGTATGTATATTTTATCTCCTTAATTTTATTTTAATTAGGAAAGAGTTGTGTATGGATTAGCATGCACATATCTTCTCAGTTAAGTGTGCCTTTTTTCCTCATAAATCTCTTGTATTAATTAATTTTCAATTACCAGTGGATTCTTTTCTTTCTTTACTTTTTGATGGTACTGGAACTACCTTTTCACCTCCTTTTATCTTTACAACCGACCATATGCTCGCTAAATCCATTGTTGGATTACACATATACCCACCAAATATACATAAAGCACATATACAAAAAGGGCATAATAAGTTAATAACATAAAACAGACAGGGTGTTTAGTTCTTTAATTCCCATACTTATCCATCCAACACATAAAAGGTTTATCCATTAATGAGTGATATGGGATTTGGTTATTGTTTGATTAGTGATGAAGCGGAGTCAGATTACTTTGGCGAGTTGGAAGAGGCTCTTATCCATGGAGATCCCATAACTGGCAGTCATGGTCCCAGAAAAGGTAAACCTCCTCTCCCTCTCTCTCTTCACTTTTTTATTATAATTTTTTTTTGAATGATAAGGTACTATCTCCCTCTCTCTCTCTCCCCCTCTCTCTCACCTTAACAAACTACTACCAGAAATACTAGCTTTATCCCAGACACTCACACAAGACAGAATAAGTCTTCCCTTTAGTACAACAGTGACCACATGCAAGTAAGTGCACATAAATGGTGTGATCTCCCAAAGATAGATCCATCTCTCTCTCTCTCTCTCTCTCTCATATTCAATACATCCGCTGAAGTTTGTATTGGAACTTGAACATTTAATTTCTTTCTGCAACTAGGTATATATATGTGTGTCTTGCATTGATACTGTTGTTCTGTGCACAATCTATAATGGCGTGTACATAATCATTGTTGTTTGTTCTCCTGTTTTGCCGGTTTAGGTTTTATTGACACAACTAGACCACCTACACTGGAGATCTTCCCTTCATGGCCAATGAGGCACCACCATCACCAACTCACTACTGTAAGTCATTTGACTTTTATCAATAAAAAATAAATGATGGGGATGGTCACTTGATGTGTTTTAAATGTGTCAATTAGGAGCAGAGGAAATCAGAGCAGTCAGCGGGGAGCAGCGAGGAATCAGGATCAGTTAAGGACACAACTAATACAACTTCTACAGGGGTAATATCAGGAGAACAGTCACAGGTACAGTGTAGAGGCAGAGGTGTAACAGAGGGAGAAGCGCAAAAAGGTTTGGTGGTTATCATGGCAAATAGTGCTTCACAGAGAACTGGGGTACACCAACCACCTCCACCCCTTCCTCCAATTCAATTTGACAATTCACATACTGAAAAGGTATTTTGTTTTTAATTTATGCATCTATCACTTTTTTTTTTTTTTGCCTTTCAGGTTTTCTGAAAAAATAATAAAATGGCATGATCAGAAAAGATTTGACTTTTGCTATTGACGGCAAGATGCTATTCTTTCTAAGATTCCCTTCTCTAGAAATACAATATATAATTGACCTCTTAAACTTGATATTTGATTTAAAGGGAGTTCAGATCAGTGCAGATTCCATAATTCATTTTGTTCTCTTGCACTATAACTGAAGAGTTTTTGTTAAGCTAAGATTTCGAGAGAAATATTGTGTAGTGGTAAACTCTTTAAGGATTCCTGTACAATAAAAATATAATACTTTTACTGGGAAATCATTTTACGAAAATCTAGAGTAACTGATTGGTGCAATTTCTTGTAAGAGAATCTTTTACTGCCAAGGTTTTTGATATAATAATCCATTTTATAAATTCTCTCTTCTAACTTGATATATATTTTTTAATATTTTTTCCATTGCTCGAGGCTCCAATCTTAAAGGTCATGTTCGGCAACGAAGATTAGAGTGTTGCAGCTTAAGAGTTTAAGCTGTGCTAAGGAGAGATGTTCGGCTAACAAAGGCTTAGAGTAATGAAGCTTAAGTGTATAAAGATGCTAAAGAAAGGCTCAAGGAGGCACTTTTTCTTAAGCCTATGTTTTTTTTGGCTTAAGAATTTGTTCTAAGGAAGCTTAAGAAAGGTGTTCTAAGCTTGCCTAAGGAATTGTTGTTCGGCTAGCTTAAGCAACTAAGAAAGCTAAAGCCACTCTAAGGAGGCTAAAGCCTTGTTGCCGAACATGACCAAAGGCATTAAAATCTGCTATTTTTTTTGTCCCAATCCTCAATGGATTTAGCCAGCAATCTTTTAAAGGCATAAATAGTGCTGGTCTTTGTCAAGTTCCTCAATGGATCATAAAACCCCTAGCTAACAGAAAAAAACATCAAAACAAATATGGTTTTTCCTATTTTTTTTCTTTATATATTTATGATTTTGTTTGTTTTACTTCTCAAAGAACAGTGTTTTTTGTCTGTCACAGAGGAAGATTACTGGTTCAACAAGGAAAGAGGGAAGACTTCTTGATGCCAAAGTATTCTCTCTCTCTCTCTCTCTCCAGCTTTTTTTAAAATAGACACACAGTTCCTCTCTCAGACGAGTTCGCATCGTCTGCATTAACTCAAAAAGCATCTTTTGAGTTAATACATATGGGTTGTTCGATTGAAAACGGAGCTCATCCGGTCCCGGCCCAAAACATAGGGGGGTCTTTAATATTAGTGCAGATTTAATTCTTATTAATTTAACGCTTATCGGATGGTCCAGATGCATTAACTCAAAAGATTCCTTTTTGAGTTAATGCAGAGGATACGAATTCCTCTCATACAGGCTATAATAGAGGCAATGCACTCACTATTCAAATCTGCACCTATCTACAGAAAAGTATAATTGTAAAAAACAAGATGGAGAAACTCTTACCTTCGGTTGCTATTTTTATTTTTTACCTTCATATATATTTTTTTACCTAACATATATGATCCTTATGTACTGTTATCTCTTATCCTAACTTGCTCTTATTTGGAACTACCAGACTTTGAGGCGCTTAGCACAAAATAGAGAGGCAGCTCGGAAAAGCAGGCTCAGAAAGAAGGTTAACAAAAATATATTTACATCGATACTACTTTTCATTTTTCAACTGATCCGAAAAAGTTGCACAAACTGGAAAAAGAGTGAAAAAAAAAAATTAATATCCATTCATATAATTTAGGCGTATGTGCAACAACTTGAATCAAGTCGAATCAGGCTCCAACAACTAGAACAAGAGCTCCAACGAGTCCGAGCACAGGTTCTAATTTTCATTTTTTTTCTCTAAGTTGCTTAACTTTAATGGATTAATTTATTAATTTTGTAGCTTTCTCCAATTTTCACTTTTACTAACTTCTGTTGTGAACGTAATGATATATGTTTAGGGCATGTTCCTAGCAGGATGTGGTGCAAGTGGAGAAATGAGTTCGGGTAAATCTTTTTAAGAACAAACAATTTACATTTATAATTTTACATCCTCTATGTGATTTAACATCCTACGAAATAAATTTGTTGCAGGGGCAACAATGTTCAACATGGATTACACACATTGGTTAGAGGAAGAAGGCAGGCACGTAGCGGACCTACGCGCAGCATTAGATGTACAATTAATTGACAACAACCTCAGTTCAATCGTGGATGGATGCATAGCCCATTACGACGCTTTATTCCACCTCAAGGGAAGGCTTGCACAAACCGATGCCTTTCACCTCTTAGCCGGCCTATGGACTTCTCCAGCAGAGCGGTGTTTCATGTGGATGGGCGGCTTTAAACCCTCTGATCTCATTAAGGTTTTCATCGCTTGTCCTTGTTGTTATTTCTCCTTTTCTGAAAACTTGGTCTATGAATTAAGAGTGAGGCTATAGTACTATGCATAGCGTAGATTGGTCTGTACTATGGATCAATCTTTGTTTTCAAAACTTAAATTATCAATATGACCTTTCAACAAAATTTTCATATGAAAATGTACTTGCAGAATTTCTTTTACATTTTTTAGAATTTTTTACTATTTTTTAGATGAGTAAGAAATCACTACTGAATGGTTTACCATTTTTAGATTAAATGATTTTCTACCTATCTAAAAAAATAGTAAAAAAACTGTAAAATTTTATCTACAAGTATATTACAATTCAAATCGATTGAATGTCTTTGAAAACTGAGATATTAAGACATAGTACATATCAATCTACGCAATGGTAGTACCCCATATAGCCTCACTCCTAACTAATTTTCCTATTTATGTTTTCACCTTTTCTAATGAAACTATATAAGCAGATTGTGACACCGCATTTGGACCCGACGGATCAGCAGTTGTTAAGGCTATGTGGCTTGCAGCAGTCTTCTCAACAGGCCGAGGAGGCGCTCTCACAGGGCCTTGAGCAGCTCCACCAATTTCTCTCTGCCACCTTGTCAAGTGGGCCCCTCAGCACTGATGTCGGTGCTGATGTCAACAGCTATGCTGGTCTCATGGCAATTGCCATTGAGAATATCTCAAGCCTGGAAAAATTTGTTAGACAGGTAAACCTTGATTTCCTATATTTAATTACTGTTATTTTGTAATGTTTTCCTAGAAATAAAAATGGTTTTTTAACTCATGTTTTTTCTTCTTTCAAAATACAGTTAAAACAGCACCAGTTATATCGTTCAATATATGCACTAAACAATCTTTAGCTGAATTATTAGATGATCATTTGTTCATGAAAAGACACACTAAGGGATACTTTTTTTTTGGATAGAATTAATGATTTAACTATGAAATTAAAAATTATAGTTCATGGACAGACCACCTATCCATATATATATATTCTAATTAAACAGGGCTGTTGAGCAAAGTCTTGACTCTTTTATTATTAAATTTGAACCAATAAAAGAAAAATAAAATCCAAGGGACACCCTGATGATTAGAGAAAGATGTTTGTCCACGGTTAGGGATGCTAATCATAAATTAATTATGATAAATATAATAATAAGCTAGGGACGTTGGCACAATTAAAATTTTAAGAAAATATTTATAAAGAAGGGGTGGGACCCATTTGGTGAGATCCTACCGATCACTTTCTAAAAAAAAAAAAGTCAAGGGATAGAATATTTGGGTTTTCTTTACTCAGCCTATGCTAAAATATTCCCTTTCCCTATTGACAGATGGTAGCTTTTTATTCAAGTCATTTATACTTCCTTTTTGTTTGCTGGTACTTAGGAACAGACCTACAACAATACAACATCAAGGCCATTTGGGATCATTTAATGCTTTCCATGACTTGTGTAAAGTTGGAAAGGTTCAATCCATGAACAGTAGTTTAGAAAAGGACACTTCAACCAACTATACTTATGTCCTTGGATCAAACCACAACTTACCCCCTCCTATAATTTTGATAGACAATAAGCTAGAATAGTTGTTCATCTCTCCACCTAAAAGGGTAATATTGACAGCACAAAACCAAAAGAGCCTTACCTTGACTTGTATATACTCTGCAGTTAACAATGTGCAGGGTAATAGGGTATTATCAATTGCTATTTGAGTTGCTTTTTTACTGCTCTCTCTAGTCACCAGGGTATTCTGAATTGTCTTACTTATTACTTAATTAAGATTAAAAAAAAAGTTAGAAGAAAGCAATAAAGTGTGAACCCTTCTCCTCATTATAATGCAATAATTGATCAAGTCTCAATCTCATCATAATTATGTACCTAAACACAAAAACATTTCTTCAACATCATTTAATTAATTAAATTGCACGCTTGCCCTTCTGACCTTGATTATGTTAAAGAAATATATTTGTCCCCTTTATTTAGAAGTACATTTAAAATTTATCAAAAAAAATTTCCTTTCCTTTTTCTTCATGTTTTCACCTTAAAAAGGTTAATTATAACGGTAAACTCTTCTTCTTTTTTATGCAGGCTGACAATTTAAGGCAACAGACTTTGCATCAGTTGCGTGAAATTTTGACAACAAGACAAGCTGCCAGATGTCTTCTAGCGATTGGAGAATACTATCGTCGTCTCCGGGCTCTCAGCTCTGCTTGGAGTACACGCTCTCGCGAGTATACCCCCCCCCCCCCCCCCCACACACACACACACACTGCCTTTCAATTCGCTCAAACACTCACATTATCTTTGAAAATTAATTTGTCTGGTTAAATTATACAATATATTTGTATCCCTTTCAATGGAGTGTCAGCCTTAGATTTATTCTTTTCCAAAGAAAGAAAATGAGATGCATTAATATCAGGAAAAAGATTATTAATATTAGCACCGAAAGTCGACTTGTGGACTTGCGGTGCATAAAGAATTTTAACCAAGGTGAATATGAACTTTTTACCAGCAGTTATTCTAGGAAAATGTTTGTTGAAAGATACAGATGATATATTATTCTTATTCTTATTCTTTTATTTAATTTTTTATTACTTAATTGTTTGAATAATAATTGATAGTATTCTCTCAACTGTTCTTTTTTAATTACTAATTAATAACAAAAGGCTTCTATCTCTTAACAGGGCCTTAATAGGGAATGAAAGCGCAAGCCCTAATACAGTGATGGACCTACAAGCCATCTCTCAATCTCAGTACAATAACTACTCAGCCTACTACAGAGAGCAAGACAGAGAGAGAGAGATGTTACCTTTGGCCCCTATCAATTTTTCAAAATGAAAAAAAGAAAAAAAAATGTTACTTTTCTACGTGTAAGGGGCTTTTTAGTATGAGGATGATAATTAGGCAATTTCTTCTAGTTTGTTTTTTGCTTGAAGTGGGTCTTTGATCTTAATGTCTCTTGAAGATGTGAAGAGTTGGGATTAAATTTGAACAGGCAAAGGATAGGGACATTGTGATATGATAAGAAACTAAAAACAAAAAGAGAAGAATGCCAAGAACTCAAAGTAGTTTGATATATATATTTTAAATCCAAATCAAAGTTAGTGGTGGATGATAGGTTATTCCCAACTTGGCATAGCAATATAGCATTATACAAATGTCCAAACCCAAAAATAAATGGATACTCCTTTTGTGTGATTGGGTAAGCCAACTATTCTACCACTCTTAATCTCTTCTTTTATGAATGTGGGTCCAGCATCTCAATTAATTAAGCCGAGAAGCGCAATACATGGCATATATTTCAAAGTGCTCCAAATCCGAAGTCTCCCCACTTGTCAATATAATCCAGTTCTATCAACATCAAATTATTTTTGCTTATATAAGATACCTAATAATGTGCTGTAACCAGAAATCAATTAAAATAAAGGTAATGGAATACCAGTAGACTGTGGATCAATTTTTTTTGTAAGTTATTCTACTTGCAAAAACATAAGATTAAAATTAGCATTTGAAAATTTAAATTGAAGAAGTTTTAAACAGGAAAATATTAAACTTTTGAATAGTTTTCAATCTTGATCAGCAAATTTCAGTCCATTATGTTTCCAAATAGAAGGGTCGCTCTTCCGGAAGCAGTTACGCGATATCAAACCTTTATTTCAATAGAGTTGTTTCTGTACCATGGGACACGGGATGACAAAAGTTTTATGGTTTGGTTCGTTGAACGGGGTTAGGGGTGTCAATGACACTAGTTTAGCCATTTATCCTATCCGTATCGTATTTGATAAAATGGATACAAGTAAGATTTTTTTTTTTTGTTAATTAACTTATTGGGTATGGATATGGATAAGGATTTTTTTTCGTTAGATAAATGAGTATGGGTACTGGTAAATGTTATTTCGTATCTGTTGGGTAATAGGTAATTATATAAAATAAATTATATCATAAGAATAATATTATGCTAAACATTTTATTTTTTTATTTGAATGCTAATTTATTATTTAGTTAAGGAATTGAATTTGTTAGAAGAGATATTTGTGATTTTATTTTTTTTCTTAATAGAAAACTATTACTTAGAATTAATTGCATATTTATATTTTAATTTTATATCAGTAATTGTGATTACATATGTATGATATGATAAGTTTTGATGATTTATTTATAACAATAATAAAAAATTATTATATTTGTATTATTCGTTATTTAACAACTGTCGTTTTGTTACTCATTAATCTTAACGAGTATGGATAGAGTAGGATAAGAAAAATTCTTAATGGGTATGAGTATGATATGGGTATGATCAATTTTTAATGGGTATGGGTATGAAAATCGTTCCATCCTACCTGTATTGTATCCATTGACACCCCGTTACGGGTGTGCCAATAAAAGGTTTTTTCGAAGACCCGGATCAGTTTTTTTTTTTTTAAAAAGCTACTCTACATGCAAAAAATAAGATTCAAATTACCATTTGAAAATTTAAATTGAAAAGGTTTGAAAACAGGAAAGATTAAACTCTCTCTTGCCTAAACTCACCGTTTCACAGGACATTCTATCCATTTATTTTGCCTCTCTACGCCCTCTGTTCGTCTACTCCAACAATCCGTAGTCTCTTCATCTTGCTCTTGCACTCGAAACTTTTTGTGCTTTCTCATCTTCAATTCTCTCTTAAATCAGATATTGCACCCGCTTTAATAATATAAACATCGTTCTAAATTAAAAAAAAAAATCTTATAATCCATTTTCATTAATTAGTATAAAAACATGTTGTAAAGGTATAAACACGTATCGTAATAATATAAGTATCTGGTTCAAACATATAAACACTAGCTTAATTTTCTTAACAAAACAACTTTCTTTATTATCATTATCATTGATATAAACAAGAGCATATGTTGTAATAATATAAATGCATGTTGTAATAATGTAAACACCTGAATCAGAAGTATAAGCACCAGCTTAAGTTTTTTAACAAAACTTTTTTATTATCCCTTTCATTAGTACATGTACATACCATAATAATATAAACACCTGATTAAAAAGTATAAACACCCATCTTAGCAGGGGCAGTATGGATGGAACACAAAATTAAACATATGGGTATCCGTATGAGGCCTAGAAAACAACAAGATTTTTTTTGTGTTTGGGATCCCAAGATCACTGCCTGTTACACTAGACCTGAGAGATGGGAGTTGGAATACTCTTGAGGCTCTATTGATTTTATTATTTTCTAAGAAAATTCCAAACTTTTGCTATATGATGTTTACTTTCTTTTATTTTCTGCCTTTTGGTATTGCTATCTGTGTAACGTGATGCAATTCTAGCTAGATGCTGATTAAGGGTTTTGTTTTTCAGACAGCAATCCAAGGAGGCATCATACCTGGCCTTACATATAACAAAAATAGTGATGATATAAATTGATAAAAACCACCTAGTACCAGCTCAGAACCTGATTCAGGTATAAACGAGCAGGTACCCTTGAGGCCCCATAATTTTGAGAAAGTAAATTGAAGAAAGCACAGTTGAAATGACAACCGATACCTATAGATGAACTAAAAGGCCTCCCCACCCATGATACTAGACTAGTACTTGCTGAAACGTACTGAAAAGTCAACAAAACTGTCATATTACTTCCTGAATCTTAACTGTTTTAGTTGAAAACAGACCACATATTAGAATGTTGTTGCAAAGTATTTTTCATACCATGTGCACTACAAGTGTGCAACAGTTCATGCTCAATAGATGGCAAAGAGAAAACACATTAAAGCCTCTAAATTCAGAGCATTAATCATAATCCCTGAAATTGCCTAAGCATTTTGTGCTACCACACTTGGTAAAGAGAACTTAAGAATACAAAATGAAGCAAGATCCCGATAAGACTGCTTACAAGGCACGTGAGTCACTTCTTGTGAATGTAATCAGAAAGAATAAATGAAGCAACATCAGAATTGGTAGAAGTAGAAGGTGAAGACCTTTTAGAGGATAAGAGATGTTTAGACCATTCCTCCAAGCTTTTCCTATGGAGAGAATTCATTTTTATAAAGGGCCTCTTCGCTTTAATCATCTTTTCTGCTTCTTTCCAATCTTCGGCTAAGCCTAGCGATACCATAATTGCGCACATCACACAAACACTCCTCCCATGCCCTATAATATTTTGACAAAATTGTTGTTAACTCATCATACCAGTATAGAACAGTTCAGGAACTACCAAAGTAAAGAGTGAGGCTACAGTACTATTCATAGTGCATTTTGGTCCGTACTATGGATTCATATTTTCATTTGCAAAGTCTAAATGGTTGATCTGAAACCGTTCATCATGATTTTCATATGAAAATGTACATGGAGACCAAATTTTAATTTTTTTAGATGGGTACAAATCACTACCTTTGAATGGTATAGAATCTTTAGATCATGTGATATTGTACCTATTTAAAAAAATAGTAAAAAAATTCTAAAAAATGTAAAATTTGGTATCTAAGTACATTTTCATATGGAGATCACGTTGAGCGGAATGGATTGACTATTTAGACTTTGAAAATGGAGATATGCATCCATAGTTCGGACCAAAGTGAGCTAGGCATAGTACCATAACCTCACTCCCAAAGTAAATCAACAGACTCAACTACATTCCATTAAAATGCAAAAAAAATATAAGCACTCACCAAAGGCACAGTGAACATAAATGGGCTTCTTTTGAGCCCATTTCCTAGAAGCCCAGCGCACAGCCGACTCAATTTGAGATGGTTCTGGAGCACGTGTGTCCCATGTTGCAACACACAAATATGCCTTTCCATCGAGAGCACGGCTTTTTGGTAATTCGCATGTGCAATCTATCACAGAAATTTCACCTGGAGGCAGGTCCTCTAAACAAGTAGGCCACCCACCTACATATAATCCATCGGAGATCTCTGTATACAATGGGTCTCTCCTTTTGAACCTCCTCACAGGAACGAAGATGCGAATAAAAAGAAGAAAGGGGGAAAAAATGACTTTGGACCAAACTGGAAAATTACCATCAGTGCCTTTTCCAAGGAGTAAGGGAAGATTAATGGAAGGAAGAGATGCAACCGAGACTAGATAGGAGATTAGAGAGGCATATAAAAGGGGATAAGAGATGAATTTAAGACCGAGTTTTTTTGTTATATAGGACGAACAAAATAGTGTTGTTGCCTGTAGCCCAATTAGTGCAGATATACCCATTCTCTCTTGTAAATGTAGCTAATTGTAATATTCACCTGAAACAAGATGAACCGTTAAGTATGCAACTGTTTTTGACGTGAAAATTAAAGGCCACTAGTTGCCCGATAGAATTAAGATAAGAGCAAGAACACACATTTTCATGAAGAATGCATAATTTCTACAAACTGAAACTCCTAAACCACCATCAATAAAACAAAATTAAATCTTGATTACAGGAGATGGCTTGCTGAATACTCATCCAGGTCAAAACCACCGAATCAATTTCATTCAATTTGTCTAGTACACTAGAAGGTTAGAACCAAGGACAAAGTCGAAATTTTCCATGCAATTGAACCTTTTCTATTCTGTAATCTGAAAATCTAAACGAATAGGAAAGATAACCCTACTCATCTGAAAACACAAATTGCAGTTCTCAGGAGAGAGACAAAATTTTCAAAAGAAAAGTAGGAAACAAATAAAGAGGGGTTAATACCTAGATTAAGTTCGCGCCAATTGTGGGAAGCAGCCTTTTTAGTTCCCCCATGATTGATGAAAACGCCACTTGAAGAAGAACATGAAGTCAGGAACCCTTCTTTCTATACTCTTTAAGTCTTAAGTAACGAATCCTATTCTCTTAGGTAACAGAATATATCTTTTTATTTGGACCGTCCGATCGGAATTAGGCCAATCCGAACCGAAGTGAAACGCACAGTGCCCCTTAATATTCGTGTAGATTCTGTTTGGACGGTCTGGATCCAAACAGAAATATTCTGTTACCTTATTATCTAATTATTATAGATATAATCCTGGATGTTCGGTTACTGTATATGAACAGTACCATCTATAGTTCCATCCCAATTCTCTACCGTTGGATATGTTTTTGACGGTTTGTGATTTAGGCTATTTTATCCATCATTATTCTTATCTAACTCCTCTCCGAGTACGGATCCTCTGAAGTAACTCAAATTGTGTGTTTAGATCTGGACCGTACAATAAGGGAGAAACAGATAGGACCAAAATCATATCATGGGCTATTTGGGCTTCATAATGACTTAATAGGCCGCAAATTTCGTGACTGACTTAACATCTATATACTACTTTCTTTAGGGATGCAAAAGATAACCCCCAGTCCCAGTTATATAGGAATTATTTAGGGGTGCAAAAGAAATCATCCCAGTCCCCTCTAATCAGATTTCGAAACCAAAATCTAATCATATATTTGGCGCCGAAAGGAACAAGCATTTGATTGACCCAATGCTATACTATTTTCAATAAGGGAAAAATTAGAAAATAACATGAGAAATCTGGCCAGCGTAATTTCTAAATGCGGCAGAGGTGACAACTACCGGCTTGGCGCCTCTCTCCATGCTGTCGCAATCAAGTGTGCCGACAGACACACCCTTGATGTATGGAATGCAATTATATCCATGTATTCAAATTGCGGCTTATTGAACCGTGCAGTTAAGCTGTTTGAGGAAATGCCCCTTAGAGACTCCTTCTCTTGGAACTCTCTTTTACTGGGCTGTTTGGTGAAACGGGAAACTGGATTTGCATTTGGATATTTTAAACAGATGTACTGCCTAAAACCATGCCCATGTGATGGTGCTACACTCACTACAATTTTGTCGTGCTGTGCAGATATGGAGCTCCTCTCTTCATGTTCTATGGTTCATGCATTGATTGCTAAAAATGGTTTTGAGCTGGAGGTCCCAGTAGGAAATGCATTGATATCAAGCTACTTTCAGTGTGGATGCCCGGTTTCAGCACACAAGGTGTTTGACAAAATGTCTGAGAGAAATTTGATTACATGGACGGCTATGGTTTCAGGCATGGCCCAGAGCCATTTATTCAAGGATAGCTTGGTTTTGTTTAAACAAATGAGATCCAATGTGAATGCCAACCATGTGACCTATTCTAATGTCTTAACAGCTTGTTCTGGGTCAAAGGCACTTGAGGAAGGCCAGCAAATTCACGGGCTCATTGTGAAATCTGGAGACGGGTATTACTTGCATGTTGAGAGTTCTCTAATGGATATGTACTCAAAATGTGGCTCGATGGAGGATGCGCTGCACATGTTTAAATTATGCAAAGAAATTGATCATGTCTCAGCAACTGTCATCCTTGCTGGGTTTGCACATAATGAAATGGAGGAAAAAGCATTCAAGTTTTTTGTGGAATTTGTCAATTCAGGCATTGAGATAGATGCAAATATGGTCTCAGCAGTTTTGGGTGCATTTGGTTCGACCGCACCGTTTGCTTTTGGAAGGCAAATCCATGCATTAGCTATTAAGAAAAGGCATGCTTCAAGCACATATGTGTGCAATGGGCTCATCAACATGTACCTGAAATGTGGTGAGTTTAATGACGCATTTAAGGTGTTTCATTCTATGAGTGATAGAAATTTGGTGTCATGGAACTCTATGATCTTGGCCTCTGCAAGGCATGGTCATGCATCACTAGTTTTTCACCTATACAAATTTATGACAAATGAAGGTATCGAGCCTACAGATGTCACCTTCTTGTCATTGCTTCAGGCATGTAGCCACACGGGATCACATAAAATGGCTATGGAGGTACTAGACTGTATGTGGTCAAGCAAAATCACACCTCGCATAGAGCACTATGCGTGCATTGTTGACATGCTTGGTCGAGCTGGCTTTTTAAATGATGCAAAAACATTCATTGAAAAATTAACCTGTGAGCCTAAAGTTCTCCTTTGGCAAACTTTGCTTGGGGCTTGCAATATCCACGGTAACATTGAAATCGGTAAGTATACAGCTGAGAAGTTGATCTGTGAGGCACCAGACTCTGCGACGGCTTATGTGTTGTTGGGTAATATTTACTCGGCCGAAGGAAGGTGGGTTGAGAGGGGTAGAATAGGGAAGAAGATGAAATTGATGAGAGTTAAAAAGGATACTGGGATGAGCTGGATAGAGATAGGCAAAGAGACTACTGCTTTTGTCGTGGATTCTCTGACTCAGCAGCATGCTGCTGAGTCAGAGATGATTATAGAGGTGATTACTCAGCTAGGTGCACTAGGTAATGATAGGATGATCATGATGAATGCTGACTTGCTTAATTATGACTTGAAATATGAAATGTAATTGTTATTCTGATCTATGATGAAGTTTTGATTTATGTACAGCCAACTGGGAAAACAAGGCAAAACCAAATGAAAAAAAAAAATAGTACAATTATTGATCTTTATAAACACCACATACGCAAGTTAAAAACCATACATCTATTGTTTTTAAAAAAATACCCAAATTTGCCACTGCTGATTTCACAAATAAAACATTCATACACAGTACACACATTTTAAATTAACAAGTACTCATGACTCTACTGTCATGCAACTATAAGATCAACCTATTTTTTAGCAGACTGAACTACAAGATCAAGTTAATAAACATCAAATGAACAACTGCAATCTAGACCAGCAGCCTTACAAGAAAAAGAAAAAAAAAATTATGAGACTTCTTTTCTCCTTTGAAAATCACCAAGTGCAAGTGAAGCTACGCCTTAGTGATCCTTTTGCCTTCTGTGCATGCACATATGCCTGCTCTGATATGGCTTCGATTAACTGCATTTTACAGTGCCAAAGTTTCAACAAAAGATGTTTGCATAATGTCATTACTGTTGCTAACAGCATAAAACAAAACACAATAAGAATAGGCAGAGTAAGTGAGCAATGAGCATTGTACCATTTGACGCTTTAACTCCAATACCTTCTTCTGCATGTCAAAGCAGATTACTTTGTTAGCACAAAGAATGATGTAAAATAAAAAGTAGGTAAAGAGAAGAAGATTTCATAACCTCTCCTTCTTTGAGGCGTGCATTCTCTTCTTTCAATTGAGTCAGCTCGGCTTCAAGCTCGACCGTGTATGCCTACACGAAAACAAATTATAGCAATTAGCTCTAGCTTAATGATAGATAGAAAGGGACTAACCAATCCACTACATTTTGTGACACAAGATACTAGCTAAGAAGTGTGTGTGTGTGTGTGTGTGTGTATTTTGGAGAATTGCTAACTAAGAAGAAAATACATATCATTCGGTAGAACTGGAAGCTAACCAAATCCATAGAAGGTGGATGCATTTACATGAGCAGGTTTACTGGTTAGTATGTGCATTTAATAACTTAGCTGATGAATTTAATTTGATTTCATTGTAGAGTACTAGAAGGACAAGACAATATCTGCCTATACCTAACAGAATCCATATGCATTTCCTTCAATATTAACTTGAAAATATACAAATCACGATATATCAATGGTATGCATGGAATCACGTTGTGACAGAATGAATATAACATGGCAATCATCTTTAGTTAACAATTCAATCAACGGTTGTACATTTTACTAATTATAATTTTTCTAGAGTTCTATTTAATGTAAATTTAGGCTAACTGGTATATTAGAAACAGCATATATAGGACACAAACACGCATGAACCAAGGTGGGTTTATTGTTAAAACTCATAGCCCAAGCTCTGATCGATACATATTTGTCCTTGAATCAAGAAGGTTTACGGGTGCAATATGTCCCAAGAAACAAACTAAACCAACAATGAGTCTTATGCTAATATATTGGTCAAGTATATATGCTAATTGTAGAGTATTGGAACATGAACAGCATTCACATAAGTTAGACAGCCACTAAAGCATCACATTGACATAAACAGTGTATGTTTATGATAAACCACATTTAATGAATTAGATTAGAAAAAAGGAAAAAGGTCCGTGCTAGTGCGGCATTTAATGCAAAAAATGCGTACCTTACTATTAAAGATATTTGACTTTGTACATCTCTTTATTAGTTCAACAGGAAACAAGGGGCATGCAAGCCGCCCCGCTTATAGTTTACGCCCACTGCATTTAAAAACAGTGCGCATTGCATGCAAAAAGCCGCAGTTACCGACAAAAAAATGAGATTTACTAGTCGCACAAGAAAGATAATTGCATTTTGCACCCCGCTAATAATTTTGGTACTGTGCAAAATCTTAGAGAAGTTTAATATTTGAAAGAAACCTTGGCAAAATTTTCAAGCAACTCTTGAATGAACCAGTAGATATATCATTGACACATTGATGTGTGTCATAATTCACATGTGCAATGGAAGCATAGGGTATAATTTTGGTAGTGTGTATATCCTTAGAGAAGTTTAATATTTTGAAAGAAACCTTGGCAAAACTTTCAAGCAACTCTTGAATGAACCAGTGCATATATCATACATCAATATGTGTCATAATACACGTGTGCAATGAAACAGTACATATATCATTGATACTATATGTGTTATAATTCACATGTGCAATGGAAGTATAGGGGTATAATATGGAACCATATAAGCTAGAATATGTCACAATAACAAATTTCAAAATTTTCTCTCCTTGATAATTTTAATTAATGACAATGTAAAGCCCCTCAAGAAAAAGCCAAAGCTGATGATGGCTGCTTTTGTTAGTTTTGCCTTGGAAGTTGGAACCATTTCTACATTTTGGTCTTTCATCATCACATTCATAATTCATTGCAACATGATTCTAATTAGTTTCTAACAAACAAAGTAAAAACAAACTATAGTGCGATAATATCAAGCAATTCACAATAATAAAAATTGTAATTAAAAGAATAAAGTAAAATAACCTGTTTCCTGGCACGAGAGCGGGCTGCAGATTCACGGTTTTTTATCATGCGGCGCTGCCTCCTCTCAACTCCCTTCTCAACTACCATCCCACCTTCCCTCATCCCTGCTGCACCTGCCGACCTCTTCCTCCCGTTCACCCTATCATAGACTGCCGCATCATCCCCCATCCCGTCAGGTGTTCCGGGACTCCCTATTGGCCCCACCATCATCCCATGCATCATCCCCCCATTCATGTTCATGTTCATATTGCCCCCTCCCATCATTGGGCCTCCATACATGCCACCTCCCATCTCTGCTCCCATTGGGTACACAACCATCTGTCCAAATTGCGGCGGTGCCCCTCTGACACTGACGGTGGGTTCCCGCACCACCCCAGCCTTGATAAGAAAATCCTCAAGGGTCATCTCCCCAAGAGTGGGTTGCCTACCACTTGCGGCTGCCCCGCCTCCATTTACAACCTGGTGGGTCCCACGTGGGGTGACTGGCCCTCCCTGTGCCCGGTGCATTTCGGTCCACACTTCCTCCACTGTCTTCCTGCTCAGTGGGGACGGGACGCTGAGGGAACCCTGCCTCTGTAAATTCGGAACAACACCTCCGTTGGAGGTGGCGTCACCTCCGACGGAAGAGGCAGTGGCGCTGGTTGCTTGACCGAGGGCCTGGCCTTCCTCGGCGTTCCATATGTTGGTTAAGAACTCGTCCATGTTCATGGACCCAAAGTTGCGACCCGGCTCACAGACGGTGTTTTGGATTTCATCAAGGGTGAGAGAGTAGATGGAATTCTGGCGCGCGAGGGGGTAACCGACGCTGCTGAAGTCTTTATCAGTGTATTGGCCCTGATCGACGTCATGAGTGTGTGGTGCAAAGTGCTGCGAGGTGACCTCTGCTTCGTCGGAGGTGTATTGCCTGCTGTCAGAAAGAGACGCCATGGATGATCGATCACTCGGACGTCAAGCCGTCAAGGACAAGAAGAAGAAGATATAGTTTTTGGAGCGGGGTCCAGTAAGGATAGAGAGAGAAAAAAGGTCGCTTTCGCTTTTCTACTTATGGAGGGGTTGCGTGTCGCTTTAAAGGCTATCGCTCCAAGCCTCACTTTACTGTTTGAAAGAGGACCAGAGAGAAAAAATAAAAAATACGGTTCAAGGTTCACCGATGCTAGAGGTGGACCCGTATCCTCCCAGGTACCTGACTCAACACAATTGAAACAAACTGCTCAGATTTACTCTCATTCAATCGGGATTCATGATGACAGGGGGAAGGAATATTTTTGCTTTGAGATTCATGCTAGTCTATTTTTGGACCGTCCGATTCAATTCTACTCAGTCATTTAACCTGAGGGGATACGAATTCATGGTTAGAGACTAGACAAAATAATTGTGATTTGATTACTGACTCCGTAGTCCGTACCGTCAGACTTCAAAAACGTGGGGTCCGTAACTCAGAGATATTTTTCATATCGGTTATGATAGACCGCGTGCAGCGTGTAGTACACAAATAAGGATAACGGAGTGGAGACGGACAACTCATGGGAACGGGAGAAGGACGAGAATTCCAGAGGAAAGGAGATAGGAAGAACCGGAGAATGGAATGGCGAAGTAGAGGATAAATCCGAGCACGGTAGTCGAGATGCAGTCGTTAGGCGCTTGGCGTCCGTTTCTCATTCGAGGAAACAGTCGGCTACACAAGCCGTTGTCCTCTCCAGTTAATTTAAAAACCGGAGGGCTCGTCTCCCGTTTTGTCATGACTTATCATAACAGTCCAAATCTATTAAATTGCACTTGAATGAAAAATGAAGTCAGAACAAGAAATGGGTTGTTCCGAAACTCAGATTCATCCACTTTTGCTAAAAAAATTTTCTAGAGGCCTCAAATCCGTCAATTACATATCAACTTTTATTTATTTAAATATTATTTTATAACTTGTTAAATTCTCCACTCTGAAGTTAAATTAAGATTCAAGCTGTTGTTCTTCTTAAAAAAAATAAGTCAAGTTATTTAGATATGAATTACAAACAAATTTCTACTAACAAGTACCGATTAAATTTATATAAATTATCGATCATAAAAATTAATATAACTACCAATTATATAAATGAATGTGCCATTTAAATTTGTATAGAGTATCAACTAGTTTTCAAATGATAAACGAGTTATATTAAATGTTTAAGCAATAATCAGTGAACCTCGGTACAAATTTATTTATTTATTTTTAAACAACGGTGGTCTAAATCCTATTAAATTAGATAAGCATGAAAATGAATAATATTTGGAGCATTTTCAACGGGTTGGATTCTTCTCAATATTGTACGTATTAATTGAAAACCCCTGCATATTCAGATTTTATGCACATTGAGAAATTTCAATCTAAAACGATATCAATTTTTTTTTTTTTTAAAAAAACACATGAAGAGACTGAACATCCTTTATCTTGGTGATGACAAGTGACAACACCTTTTTGTTAATATCAATTATCAAACATCCTTTCACATTATATTTTGAAAAAAAAAAAAATCAAACAACAAGAAACGGAAACAATAGAAAATGAACGATGTGATGTGAACATGTGATACTTCGGCTTAGATATTTTGAAGTGACGAATGCAATGGTCATGTTAATGTAGTTGGTCTTTGAACTTTATAGACTTTTTCGACGAATAATAGTAAAAGAAGCATATTTAATATTAGTTGTTCCCTAAGCTTTGTAGATATTTTGGACGAATAATAACAAAAAGAAGCATATTTAGTACTAGGGGTATAATCGGATCTATTTGCACCAAATCCAGATTAAGCAGAACGGGTAATTTCTAGATCTAGATCCGAATATTTTTAAGAGTGAGTCTATGGTACTATGCATTTTACGATTTGGCACTGTGTTATAACTCTATTTTCGAGATTTCAAATCCTAACGGTCGATTCGAACCGTTCATTTTATTCTTCATATTAATATGTATTTGAAGATCAAATTTTACATTTTTTATAAAAAAATTTATTATTTTTTTAGATATTTAGAAAATCACTTGATCTGAAAATTCTAGACCATCCAAAAACAGTGATTTTCAATAAATTTGAAAGAATAGTAAAAAAATTTCAAAAAATGTAAAATTTGGTCTCCAAACACATATTAATATGGAGAATAAGATGAACGGTTTGGATCAACCGTTAGAATTTAAAAACTCAAATATAGAGCCGTAATACAGTGTCAAATCGTAATATGCATAGTACCATAGAAGCATAGACTCACTCTATTTTTAATATATGAATAAGAGATCCAGATAATTTCGGAGGTGGGTAAACTGGTAAACCGAAGTTTCTTTAGTAACCGCTTCTATTTTTTTCGAAATTCTGTCCTTTATCTTTGATTTCTGTAAAATTTAAAACTTACCTACTTTAAATCAACGCATGAATATAAAAGAACATAAATTACTTCATAAATCTGCCAAAAACCAAAATTATACTCACCTTCAATCTACGCATGTGGTAACATATGGACTTTGTATAAATCAATGGTAAAGTTAGAATTTGGAAATATTGAGGTGAACACCAAAGAAATTTTAGGTGAGTAAATGGAGCGGATGTCTATTTCGAGTAGATGGAGCTGATATCGGATAGAATCCGGAACCCATTTTCTATTCAAATAATAGTCCACATCTGCTTATTGCACAAATCAATAGTAAAACTAGAATTTAAAATATCTAAGTGGTAATCGGATAGAATCAGGAACTCATTTTATATTCAAAAAATAATAGGTCAATCTGTTTAATTCATAAATCAAATAGGAAGGTTAGAATTTTGATATATTGAGGTGTTAACTAGATGAATGTGGAATCTGTATTCATAACCAAATAATAGAGCTCAATCAGCTTTTTTTAGAAACCAATTGTAGTAACTGAAAATTTTGGATGGAGAAGATATTCTTATAGAATCTGGGACCCATTTTTTATTCAAATAATAACCCAAATCTCGGGGCTGAAACCGGAGCGGACAAGTGGATAGTCGTAAATCAGATATTTTTCAGATATTTTTAATTTTTTAAATATGAATTTGGATTAGATATTAGGCGAATACGGATACCGAGAAAATCAGATATTTATTAAAAAATTATAAAAAATATTGAAGTTTATAATAATTATAATAGTGAATAATATAAAACTGTGTGGTATATATCTACTATTTGAATACAAATAATTAAAACGTAAAACTATATTTGTATACATATTTACATAGATATTCGAATATTCACATGTAATCTATTTTTTTTTAAATACAGATTGAATATTTTATACCATTTTCCCCCCTACCAAATCCGCTTTTCTTTTGAACAGAAATCAATAAAGCGTATAATAAAACCCGAATCCGCTTTCTGTTTGTCTTTTTTTCTTTTTTGAAGCAGAATAAGGGTCTGATCAAAATAAATATTAATGAGAATATACTTTATTTCAATAGAAAAGAAATGATTAGAATAGATTTGGAATTGAATTTCGTTGATCAAAAGATCTAAACTGCATAAAAGGATTTAATATTTGACTTTCCAAAAAAAAGTCCAAAGTTTCACTTAATTTAAAAAGTATGCCATCATGTGAAATCCTCTTCTTCTCCCTAAAACCAAAGAATTCAATGTATATTAAACTGTTGCTTTCTTTAGAGATATTTTTATTTTATAACAGGATCTTGACGAGTTGACGTAGTTACATTAGAAAAAAAAAAAAAAAAAAGGTCCATTACATATCATCAATACTGTATTTTGTTTTATAATTTTTGAGGTTCTACAAAACCTTTATTGTTTAATTTAATCTTGATATATAGATAATGCATGTTATAATACTTCTTGAGTGCTAATATTTAAGAGGAGGGATCCACTTGCATCCTTTTTTTTTTTGTGAAACCGAATTGCACTCTATATTTTCAAAGTTTTTAAAGTCCAAATAGTTGATCCAAACCATTCAAAATGATAGATATATTAAAATGTGCTTGCAGATCAAATTTTACATTTGTTTGAATTTTTTTTACTATTTATTAAGTATTTTACAAAATCGAGATTTTCGGATCATTAAATTTTTGTACCCATCTTAATAAATAGTAAAAAAATTTAAAAATATATAATATTTGATCTACAAGCACATTTTAATATATTCATCATGTTGAACGGTTTGGATTTTAGACTTTGAAAATGTACGATATAATATGATGTCACAAAAAAAAAGTGTAAGTGGATCCCTCCTCAATATTTAAAAAGGAAATTTTTTGATATATCTCGGGTTGCAAATGAATTGAACCAAATCGAAATTGAGTTTAGTTTGAATTAATTTTGAACTAAGTTTAGTTTAACTTAATTTCAAATTGAATTTTTTACAAACTCAATTTTAAATCTTTTACGAACTTGTTTACAATAAGGAAGAGTAATCGTAGTCACTAAAAGCGAGAGGTGAAAGTTGTATAGGATTTTAAAACTGAGAGTAAGAGTTACGACTTACGAGTTATGACTTATGGCTGGACGGCCTTATGTTTTAAGTCATCAGCGAAAATCAATGGTTCATGTTACTTTGAGATTCGAACTAAAATAGTTCACGTCTATTTCGAACGAACCAAGTCCAGTTTGAATTTGGTTTGAATTAATTTCAAACTTTTTCAAATAGAATTTTTTACAAATTTTTTTGAATCAAACTCAAATCGAATCACGAACAACGAATTTTTTGTGCAGCCCTAGATGTATCCATTTAAACTTTTAAAATAATCAATTTTCACATTAAAACACCACAATATTCAATACCTCCGTACAAATTTAACATTATTTCTTCTATCTCTTTTAATTATTTAAAAAATTAAATTGACCTATTTACATTATTATAACTGGACATGTCCTCTCCTCCTCCCTCTCTGTAATCCATCCCTTTCCTCATCACTATCTCCGCACTTTGGTTTTGGTAACGCCACGAGTTGTGTGGTTCGGTTGGTAGGGATTGATCTGACAAGTTCACTGTGTGTGATTGAATTGTGATAAATTGTAGCATAAATCAAGACAACCTGCACAAAAAATTGTTTCATTAAATCTTTTCGGAGAAAGATATCTCATCTCATGTTTATAATGGTCAATTACTCTGTTGTGTATTTGATGTTAGCCCTGTCAGTTCCATTTACGGGTGAACACTCCTGACGACTGCATCAATCAGCAAGTCAAATTTTTATTTTGAAATAAATAAATGAACAAAGCAATTAATCAGACTCAGTGTCAGTTTGACCAAACACAATATGAGGTACTGTATCACTTGTTTCGGAGTCAGAATCGTTCATCAATTCCTTACCTTTCAACCTATTATTCCCCAGTAAATCATAATACAACCTTTTACCCTGTCTGTTTTTTACTTCTAACCTGCGAAGGTGAAAGAAGAGAAGATAATAGGGCTTCTGAATTCTAATGCCACAAGACAATACTCCTCTTGGGATGTAGGTGATTTCCCTATGCATAAATATTTTTCTATTTTGCCAGTAAATGTGTCGAGTGATTTTGTCTCCAGATTTATTAGAAGGCAGTCTGCTTCCAGCCTCCATGATTCACTTTTTAGAGAATCGCTCTACCAGAATGTAAAGAAAAGATACAATTATGTAGTGTTGACTTTGTTGACAAATAAAATGGAAAAAGGAAAAAAAATATATTAGAAGGTTACATAGATGTTTGGAGAATTTTGGGATAAGATGAGATACTCACATCTTGGTATTAGTGTCATAACATCAACAATTCACAATTTCACATTCTTTACTTTATGAATTATTAATGAAAATAAATTTGTGGTCGTATTTTACCTGGTACATTATTTTATTAATGAAAATAAATTTGTCACTTTACAAGAGAACACTTGGAAATTTCCCAATAAATTTCTACACAATTTTGAGGTAAAATTTGGGGAATTACCACTGATAAGAGAGTTTTCGATTACTCTAACCGCAGCTATCTTGACAGAAAGCAGCATTGATTTCTTCCCAACAATAACAGAGTTAGTTTTCTTCCTCAACACCATTTGATTGTGAAGATGAACGTTCCCACTTCCTCTTTTCCGGGCTACCTCTCAATGATGCTTCACCACCTAACTTTGATGCAAATATTTTCATGAGCTTCACCCAGATCAATAGAAGCATTCCTGATCACATGTTCAGCAAGGTATAGTGGCATCCCTACAGTCAACGAACTACTAATGAGCCATATACAAAAAATGAGCTTATGTAACAATAGAGATGCGAAGGAAATCATTTGGGTAATAGCACACCAATACCCATTGAATACAGCAATAATTCTAAGAAGGAAGAGTAGCTCTCCTGAAGTAATCTGTTACATGTTGCACTAAACTAGCCGCATGTGGTAAAAGTTGGCTGCCACAACAGTTGTTACTTGGTATGTATATACATTTTGCGCATTTACAGGAAAACAAATTGAAGAAATAAAAGAAGATAACAATACCTCCTTAATCCTTTGATGGTGACAATCAAGAGATGTGTTCCATACAGGGATGTTTTTACATAGTTCAGTAGTAAATTGGTTCTAAACTTGGGAATAGATCAATGTATGTGCAAAAGGGGAGAACACAAGGAATAATAGTTTTTTTTTTTTTTGATGGAAATCTCATCATCCATCAAATTCCGAGACGCAGTGTAACACAGCAGATGGTCTTGTTCCCCATTGCTTTGGAAGGTCTATTTCTGCTGTTTTTCTCAATATACAAGAACAAATAATTACTCTTGCTCTAGGGTTATTTTCTCTAACACAGACAAATTGAATCTGCACCAATGCAGTCTCTCATAGGAGGGTATTAATATGAAACATCCATTGGGTTTGAATCCAAACCATAGGATCCAAATCTTATAATTCTTCATCTTCCACTTAACAAACAACATCAGTGAAAAGTAGCATTAGATATGACACGTAAACCGTTTTATCTTAACTGCTTTCATCTTAATGATGTCAGGTAATGATGTCAAGAATACCGAGAAGAAACTTGAATGATTAAAAGATAAAGATCAGTGAACACCACAAAGTTAAATCATAGTGTACCAACATTAAGCGAACCAGAATAATATCATCTGAGTGAAAACCTAGTTTGCAGTCGGGCAATGATATTTTTTTTTACATATGCTGAAGGAGCCACAGCTACATAAGTTAAACCATGACTATTTTTCACCAGTTAAAAGATAGCTTTTTTTAATCGCCACCAACTTGTCTCTTCCATGAATCCTCTACTATAAGCTCATCAACCCCCCAATCTTCATAACTGTCAAGTAGCAATATGTAATAAAAAGTTGCATCATTTTTTCTCTTTAACATCCATGATAACTCTAGATTTTGCATATCAGTTGGAGGCACCAGAATGATACCAGAACTACAACATTTGACAGCAAAAAATGTGAAAATAAAGCTCCTGCATCTCTCTAATAATATATCTATGCCCAACAGCTTAATTTTGCATATTTAAAGTGCTTCTTTTATTATTTACTTACCAAATTACTCAACTAAAATTCAAAATGACAAGAGGCTAACCATCAAGAACATAATATAATTCACACATCTTTGGTCAGTCGTTGAATAATAAAAAGTTTATTTTTTTGGTTACCTTCCATCAGGCAAGTATCGACGGATGGTAAAGGGAATCTTTCGCTCCCTCAGCTCCTTCATTGCAATCTATATTTAAACATAAAATGAGAAATAAGTATGGTATACCATGCTGCATAAATTAAGAAAATTTACGTGTTTTTTGAATCAGCATTGCAATGGATAATTTATAATGCAGAAAGCAAACAATAATTTAGCAGCTGATCACTAACATATAGAACTTTCTAGCTAGAATCCCAAATGGCAGAATATGAGACAGTTGCCAAACTTTAGTTAAAGATTTGGATAATGAAAGTCAAACTAAAGAATGTTGTAATAAGCTCATATATAGAATGGAATTATTTAACATAAATAATCAACTTAAAAATTTAAATAGAATATAATGGATTTTACTAAGGTTGCTTAACTATACACCATGTATTATTTTGGTTGGCAAACCTTGAATTGTCCGTCCACAACCACAAAGGATCCATTTTGGTTCAAACTGGGCAACTATAATAATTGCAAACTCAAAATTCACATATTACGAATCAATTTGTCAATTAATCAGTCCCCAGAAGCATGTAGGTCATCAAATGCCTGAGTGTTCAATCTTCAATTTTTCTACATGTATGGAATTAATTTCTGGAAACATTTTTAAAAAACTACAAATTCAGTGTGACTACATAGGTTTTGCAAACAGGCTATCACTAAAAACAGTTCCAAGTTTCAACAAATCAATTCATATCTAACAGAGCTATCCAACTTGGTCATTGATAAAAATTATAATTAACAGGTTTTCTGAACAAATCATAGTATTAGTAGCACAGCGAAATTAAGATACGGGGTACAGACTAGAGACCTGTGGAATTAACCAAATACAAAAATTCTTACTCCAAGAATTTTAATTAGATTGTCAGTGTGATTGTGTGAAACCAGCATTCAAAATTTTCATATTTGTGTGTCAGGCCAAACAAGATTTTTCAAGGAGATAATTCAATTGAAAAACAACAGCAGCAGCACAAAACAGAAGTAATTGGAAAACTAGCCAGGCTGTGAAATACACATCTTGCACAGAGAATCCTTATCTTTCTATCCCTTAAATAATTTTATCAAAACCACAATTACAACAAAGACAACATTACCTCCAACGGGTCGGTTTCACCTTCTAGCTCAACCATAACAGGAGCATTCATGCTGATATAACAGAATTAAACAACAGAATGAGTTTTATATTACAACATCCAAAAGCTTGTTACATGCAGTGATTAAAAATAATTTACATATAACATACCTGATCTGGAGAGCACGAGTTCCAAGGATCCTGGCACGTTCGTACTTAGTCATGTATTTGGAGGTCTTGCGGACCCGTGCACTAGACTCTTGCTGCTCCTTTTCTTCTTCAGCTACCACATCATCAGGTGCATCCTCATTATTGTTTTCGGGCTCTTCAGCTCCTTCCTGTTTCAATCAATTGCACAAGTAATACCAATTAACTTTATTTGGTCTCTAGATGGTATAAGTAGTGTTTCATAACATTCAATGTTGCTGATCATGCACTGGAAATTAGATATAATCATCATGAGTCCTAGCTATGCATTTGCATCGAGCTCTGACATATAAATAAAGTATACTAATTAGCAAAATTTAGGGCCAAAACTTTGTTGGTACCTCAATTTCAGGCTCTGGGGGCTCGTCTTCATACCTGCATGGTAATTCTGATTTAAAAAACAATTTAATTTTAAAAAATGTAAGGGAATGATTAAATAAGATATTCCAGCCCAATGGAATATCTGATACCAGCCCATCATTTTTTAATGCATATCCTCTGCGTTAACTCAAAAGGAAATCTTTTGAGTTAATGAATCTCAACCGTCCGATTTTAAACGGAACCAATCCAGCTCCTACTTATAACATAGGGGGCCTTTACTATCGGTGCGGATCTAGTCAGCACAAATCTTAAAACAGATCGGATGGTCGAGATGCATTAACTCAAAAGATTCCCTTTTAAGTTAATGCGGAGGATACGAATTAATCATTTTTATGCAAGAGGATATTCCATCCCCGCCCTCCATTCCCTTTCCTCTCTGCCATCGAGTAAAATACTCCATTCTGGATGGGATAGGGGCTCGGTTGCAAACTGAGAGAGTTCGACAGCAAAATTTCCACTCTATTCCACCTTCTATTCCGACACTGTTTGGCAACTATTCCACCTTCTCCCACTCAATTCAATTTGGTTGACTCCCACTGAACAGCACCAATAAATCGTCACCACAAAGAGACATCAAGGAATTTCCTAATATTACTAAACAAGCTTGTCTATATAACGAAATAATTTAAGCGTCAATAAACTAAAACCAAAAGAAAAATATATGACAATCTCGGCACAGAAGCAACTAAAATCCTTCAATTTTCCTTAGGGATTTAAAAAAACGAATGTCTTTAAAAGCACCCTGCCAGTTTCCTGGGTGAAGGAGCGGGAGAATCACCACAGCAACGCAATCAACATACCACCACTGGAACTATTGGTTCCTGCTCACAATGAGTGATATCTAACTTGCCAATGAACGCAATGCATATTGAAAAACAGACAGGAAACTATTGAAAAAAGGAAGGGAAATGCACAGGAATGCTAGACTCAGGAACCTACGATAGGGAGAGAGAGGGAGAAAGAAAACAAACCCCATATCCATATCATTGTAGTCGTCGTCAGCCATGGCTTCTCTTTACTGAAACTCGGGAACCGCAAGAAGACAACCACTTCAAAGTCTAAACCCTAAACCCTAGAGTCGGAACAGCTTGTAGTCGAGCCCCCTGTCTAAACTCGACTCGGCTCACTTTTAAAACAAAAAAGCTCAGTTCGACTCGACTCAACTCATGTAAATACTTGGCTCGACTTGTGAGTTCGCAAGTTGGCTCATGAGCCGGCTCATATTATATGTTAAAAAAATAATTATTTAATTATTTTAAAAAAATGATTGAAGTGAGATAGAAATATTCTTGTGACTTTAAATTACATGTTGAAAAACTTTAATTATTTTAAAAGAAAATGATCTAAAGAAATTTGAAAAAAATATTATTTTTTTTAAATAATTTCAAAATGCCAGCTCATATTACATGTTAAAAACTTTGAAATTTGAAAAAAGAAAATTTTGAAATTTGAAATCTAAAAAAATTTGAAATCTGAAAAATTTGAAAACTGAAAAAATTTGAAAAACGAAAAATTTTGAAATCTGAAAAAAATTGAAATCTGAAAAAAAAATTGAAATCTGAAAAATTTGAAATTTTTCCAAATTGAAATCTGAAAAATTTCAAATTTCAAATTTTTTCATATTTCAAATTTTTTTATATTTCAAATTTTTCGTTTTTCAAATTTTAATATTTTTCAACATGTAATATAAGCTGACATTTTAAAATTATTTTAAAGAAATGATCGTTTTTTGAAATTTCTTTAGATCATTTCTTTAAAAAATAATTAAAGTTTTTCAACATGTAATTTAAAGTCACAAAAATATCTCTATTTCACTTCGATCATTTCTTTAAAATAGTTAAATAATTATTTTTTCAACATGTAATATGAGCCGGCTTGTGAGCTCAGAGCCGAGTCGAGCCAAGTGCTTACCCAAGTCGAGTCGAGCTGAAATTTTTTCTATTAAAAGTGAGCCGAGTTAGAGCTAAATCATTTTGCTTCTCTTATTGAGCCAAGTCGAATTTGAGCCAAACCTTAATTATTAGCAGTCCTAAGAGCTTGCGAGCAAGGGAAACCATCTCCCCAGCGAACAAATGTGACCGTTCAATTGCTTCAAGATTACTGTGTCCTGATCTAACGGCAGCGATATTTTCCTCCTATCTCTCGAAAAGAAACTGAATCAAATATGGTACAAACTTCTGTGAAGCGGGTCTGAATTAACTTATATTCTTCGTACTTAATCCGCAGCATTAATGTTATACCAAAGATCCCAGAGTTTAATGCTACACAAAATCGGGTTGAATCAACACATGTTTCTCATACCTTTTTTTGTAGCTTTATGTGCATCATAATTCCCTGCAGATATAAATATCACTCGCTGCTAAATAGATTCTTTACTTATGCCGCATAAAATTAGCAACCAGCCACGTAATGGGATCAGTGCGCATCCCCTGAGATATCTCATATTTTGCGTGACCTACGTGTCCGGTTCCTATTCGGGGATAGCGCGGGGGCCAGTATTGTGTGAGCTTTGAGATTGGTGCAGAACGTCTTTGAACGGTGAAGAGTTTCCAAAAAGTCACGCAAAATATGAGGTATCTCAGAGGAAGCGAATTCTAATGGGATCTCCTCCTAATATCGCTATCGCAGTATCGCTGCATAACTTCATGATTGTGATTATGATTTGAACGGTACAACTCTTATTTTGTACGCAGAATGCGCAATATACATAGATAACCGTTAATGCACTACATAACTTCATGATTGTGATTATGATTTTGATTTGGAGGTTTACCTAACAAAATTTTCAAAATTTTCTATTTTTCCATCTAAACTGACTTATTTTATTAATATTCTCATTTTCTTAATTTAATCAATTAAAAACACGTATTAATATTAATAAATATCAATAAAATGACAATATTGCCCCTTCCTTGCAAAATACCAATGCGGTATCCTCCATAATATAGTTAAACAACTTGTTAAGCGAACAAATGAAAATACACATGGCATGCATAGATCTAAATAGACTTAATTTGCACCCCCAAACAACATCAGAATTTAATTGAAATCAAATTAAGGTGAAATTGTTAATACTAATTAGTTATATAAAATATAACAATTAATATCTTAATAAATACATAACCAACTATATATAACGTCCCGAGAGTTTATTTAATCTTCATTGCAATCTATATTTAAACATGAAATGAGACATTTATATGGTATACCGAATGGCAGAATATGAGACAATTGCCAAACTTTAGTTGAAGATTTCGGTAAAGGAAGTAAAACTAAAGAATATTGAAATAAAGCTAATAAATAGAATGTAATTATTTAACATGAATAATCAACTTAAAAATTTAAATAGAAAATAATTTATTTTATATTCATAACATATATTTTATGAAGAGGAGGATTCAAATGCCTCCATCATGCCTCCATTTTTAAAAACTTAAATAACTCAAAGTTTAAAACTTAAACGTCAAAATAAAACCGTTAGATATGATCTATGTTATTTTCTCTATATGCCCACAAAAAATTATCACATTTTGATTTTGCTTTTATGCGAATCAATAAGTTAAAAATTAAACGTCTAGAAATTATCCGCATTAGTATATATTTTTGCAAGCTCAAGATGACAACCAAAATAAAGTTAAAATGCCATAATTTTTTTCACGTGCATAGATAAAATGATGTAGTTCACATTCAATGATTTTATTTTGAATTTTAAGATTTAAATTTTGAGTTATTAAAGTTTTTAAAAATGGAGGCATGATGGAGACACTAAAAATGGAGGCATTTGAACCCTCCTCTTTTATGAATGCCCTTATATTATTAGTATGGATTATATGACTTAAATCTTTTATGATATTATTTATGTTTCCACAATTTATTGGCAGTTGTTCAGTCTTGCGTATTTATTCGCATGTAAATTAATTGACACGATTTGGAGATTAACTATGCTCTAATCTAAATTTTTAGTTCGGAACGTGAAACTTTCTTTCTTACAATTGTTGTTCCTATACCGGACTGCTCGTATATGTTGGGATGCAATTTCTTTTTCTCTTAACAAGTTTTATTTTGTTACCTGGTTTCTAGGTATTTTTATTTTTTATTGTTTTCCTTTTGTTTTCTATCAAATATAAATTAAGTTATACAGAGTATTAATCAATATGTATGTCAATATGATTGATTATTTTATATATATATTCTTGATATCTAATAGTAATTCTTAAATACATAATTGTTTAAAAAAATCAACAATTGAACCGGTTCGATCAGTAAACTATTCATCATCTGAAAGTTTTACTGAGTTAATATCCAGTCTAATTTTAATAACATTGATTGTGTGTTTAAGATTAAGGAAACTAAGATTTGTAAATATAACAGAAAATATTCTGAGATTCGGCTAATAATTTGCAATCTTCCAATACAAGCATTTGCACACAATGGCGTACGGAATTAATAAATTAATTCGTAAACTTGTGTGCCAAGCAATTGCATTTACTGGCAGGGAATATCTGATGATATTTTGATAGAAGAATCTTTTATAATTTTATTTTTACTGGTAGCATGGTCATAACTTTTGTTTACTAGTAATTAACATGGTTACAAACCGACATTTAATTGCTATTACGCATGTATTTTGGTCAAAACCATAATTACTTTCTTATGAAATTTAATAATTTCGCATGATTTCATCCTAATCATCTGCAAAATTCATGTAGTTTATTTGTACGAAATATTATTCTTAATCTATTAACAAATTATTAGTAATGCATGGAGTGATCATTTTTATTTTATATTAATTATTAGAGACTATTCTGCTAATTATATATATTGTCTATATACCATACAACATCTTTCGTTCTAGTTTATAATTTTGGGAGCACATATTTGGTGAATATTTGAGAATAGAGATTATTATTATGAATATTGAATAATATAAATATTTGTTATCAATTTTTTATTTAAATTGTTTTAATTTTCTTAAGTAGCTCTTGGTTATATTATTTGTCAGTTGCATTGTTAATTATTCACATAAATTCCTATTTATTATTAATTTTATTTCATATATGTATACGTTTAGGTGCATTTTATATTTGAATGTATAACATACATCTAACATATTATTCATCTGTTTAGCCTCCAAAGTATGACATATCCTGCTTTAAAAAGACACTCATGTAAGTGAAGAGGTAAATACCATTAATTAAGCAATTAAGCAAAAAACCATTACGGAAAGAATTTAATTAAATCTTTCTATCTCTCGGAAGTTTCTTCCTAAGTTTTTCTTTACTCACTTTTGTGTGGTGAGATTCAGAACAGGTCACTCTTTCTTTCTAGTTTCTACAACAGATAACTCGCCACACACTGACTACACAGATAGAAAAACAAATAATTTCAATGCTCTGTTTTATTATGCCCCACAAAACAGAGCTCTCTCTCTCGTTCTTCTTCTGAAACGGTTGGGAGCGGCCGTAAAGACTCTCTTTCTCTCTATGCACACACTCTATACATACCAAAACCGTTTCATTTCTTTCTAAATCTGCCTACAGTTTCCCAAATACTAGCATTACACACTCTCTCTCTGTCTCTCTACAACTCATCCAGGCTCGTTCGCACCTCAGAAACAAAGGGAGTTCTCTGCTAAAATTGAGGTTAGTTTTAATCCGACTTTTCACCTTCTCTCTGATTTTTAACTTGTTTTCAAGTGTTGAACCTTCTTATTTGAAAGGCTCCAGCTTTTGTATATTAAATTTAGTGCGAATCTTGAATGCATCTCTCAGCCTTTTACTCTAGTTAATTAAACCCCAAAAAGAAAAGAAAAGAAAAGAAAAGAAGATAACGGAGGTTTATAATTTAGTTTTCCTTTTGAGTATGTAAGCTATTTTCAATGCTCAGTTCTATTTTCCTTGTCTGTAGATCTTCTCTGCCTCAAATTTATATTCTTTAATTTTTTTTACTTTCTTTTTCCATTTACAGTTGAGTGAGACCCAAGAAAAAACAAGCTAGGGTTTCATCTCTGAGACTCTGACAGCTGGCAACCTTCTCCCCTGTTCGTCACAATGGATAATGCATATTACCAATACATGATCCATCGGAAGCAACAACAACACCAGTTCTATGAAAATTGGGAGGTGGAAGAAGGACCTACGACATGTCAGCTGGAATCAGAGTCAGACTCCATACCTTGCAATGTTTGTAAAAGAATTTTCAGGTCTAAAAAGGCGTTGTGGGGACACAGGAGGTGTTGCAAATCAGCGACCAGAGCTGATAACAACAGTAAGCATGATGCGCTCGAAACAGGCTGGCTTGTGACTGCCAAGCGGGGCCAGAAACCAGTCATAAGCACTACAAGCCCTCAATTTGTGGCAGCTTGTATTCTCATCGACTTGTCCAGTGGCAAAAAATGTGATGACAAGGAAAAGGAGAAGGCTGTGATGGAAGAATCTCAGCCGTTTGGTGACACCTGGATTTCTCAGCTCGGGTGTGGCAATAAGTTTGCGTGTGTTATATGTGGCAAGGCATTTCCTTCATATCAGGCACTAGGTGGCCACAAAACAAGCCACGGGAAGGAGGACACGATGGTGAATTCAGGTAAAAGTAAAAAGGAGGTGAAGCACTTGAAGGGTCTGACAAGTAGGGACCACAGGTGCGAGGTTTGTGGTGTATCTTATCCGTCAGGACAGGCTCTAGGCGGTCACAAGCGGAAGCATTGGACGGGTTCACCTGTAAGTGAAATTCAAGCAAGTCAATTTACTGCAAGTGAGGGTTAATGCTAATGCATGCATTTGGCTAGTTTCTGGACAAATTAACTGATATTTTAAGTTTAAGGGTTCTTTTAGAAAAAAAAGATTATTTGCATAAATTTATATATAACTAATTTTATACTGATAGAGTTAGGTTCGATCTGATGTCTATTGTAGATGACTTCATAGATTTTGATGCATTAGCACTTAGCAGGGATATGTAGTTCTGAAAATTTTCTCTGTAATTTTGGGTTATTTGCTTTTGCTCATCTTTCGTTTGAAATTGTATTCGTCCTGGTTTATTAAAGAAAACAATTGGCTTAAAACTTTCCTGCCAAAACAATTAAACAAATAGTGAACATTAAATTTTACTTCAATTTTCGGACCAAATTGAAATGAGAAGTATTTAGGGTATGTTTAGATGCAACGAGAATAGCGAGAGCAACGAGAATAGTGCTGTTCCGATCCATCCAAACATATTCAGGAACAGCGAGAATAGCGTTGTTCTCGCTATTCTTACAAAAACATGGATTAGCAAAGGAACTCTCTCAAAGCTTCAATCCCTACCGTAGCTATTATAAATGTTCAATCCAAATAACTTCCAAATAGCTTTCAGTTAGCGTTATTTTTAAATAGTAGCTGTTCTCGCTATTTTTAATTTATTATTCTCAACAGTAACTATTCTCGCTATTCTCTAGTGCATCCAAGCGCACCCTTAAGCTGCAATTGGAATTGTTGTTTTGTACAATCAACATATGAATATGTAACTTCATATTAATTTCTCTCATAGGCGGAGGCGGCAGAGGAAGGCATAGAGAAAGAGAATTAACTTCTATAAATTGCAAATTTTCATTTTTATCTTATAAAAATTCTAATTTTTACAATATTTAATACTATTAGTTTCCTCTTAAAATAAAACTAAAATATTTAATGCCCAGTGCCATCAAATAGATCTAGAAACATATACTCTATCGCAATGCAGCTTTCAGTTTCAAAAATGTTCTAGACATATAAATTAATGATACATTTTGAATTTAACAAAGCTAAAACTATACTAGTATTTTATTGTATTCTTTTTTTCAGTTAATTTTTTTTTTTTAAATGTCTTAATAACCAACCACGCGCATATTAAAAATAACATTTTACAAAATTAATCTAAATATTGTCATGTGAAATCATATGACTTTTCTTTTTGCTTTAAATGGACAAGACACATCAAGTATTATGCTCACAAATTTGTGGACATACCACATGTTGCATTTTTTTTTTCCTCTAATCAATTGTAGTCACAATTCCGATTATAATATTACAAAACCTGAAAGCTGTAACGTGAATCTTTTTGCCGCAATCAAAAGAACATATGATCAACTATTCATATCAGCTATTACCAATTTAGTTACCCTATTTATCATTGCTAATTCATAGCAACTCTTCTGGGTGCATGCCAATTTTAAGGGGGCTATTTTTAATTCACGCAAAGCTGATATGAGATGTATTTTTTTTTGAGTGAGTCTATATGGTGCTATGCATATTACAGGTTGTTATTGTCCTACGGCTTTATATTCGAGTTTTCAAATTCTAACGGTCGATCCGAACCGTTCATCTTGTTCTCCATATTAATATGTGTTTGGAGACCAAATTTTACATTTTTTGAATTTTTTTTACTATTTTTTTAGATATTTAGAAAATCACTTGATCTGAAAATTCCGGACCATCCAAAAACAGTGATTTTCAATAAATCTAAAAAAATAGTAAATTTTATAAAAAAAATGTAAAATTTGGTCTCCAAATACATATTAATATGGAGAACAAGATGAATGGTTCGGATCGACTGTTATAATTTAAAAACTCAAATATAAAGCCGTAGCATGGTGCCAAATCATAATATGCATAGTACCATAGACTCACTCTTTTTTTTTTTTTTTACCATATTGTCTTTTCTGCATAAAGAAAAGAGAAAATTATGAAAATGCTACTCTAAAACCTTGAAATTGAGAAAATGTCCTGAATTTTGAAATTGAAAAAATGTCACTCTAAATCATTATATTCCAAATCTTTTAATTAGAAAAGTTATTATTGCGGGACCCGCCAGCATTTATTAAAAAAGATATATTTCAAATAGACGAGAGTAACAAATAGGTACAATTACAGGATATACTCTCCATGTAATAGATTTGAGAATACAGCGATAGATTGAACTGGAAACACATTTTTTTTATATAATATTTGTTATCAATTAAGGGATATGTTGAGATTTATTTAGATTAATGCAAATTCAAAGAAATTGTCAAATATAATATAAAGGGTAGAATAACAAAAATAAATGAAAACCATATATACTATCAAAAGAAAAACTATTACTCGTAAATTCGAATAAAGTGTCTCATTAACAGTTCATTATTATTCTAACAAATTTTATTTGATACATATTTTTTTCTTTTGAGAGTTTTAACTTTATTTTATTAAATTCATGCTTGATCACATGACATATTTTATCTTTTACTCATTGAAATTTACCTGTGGATGAAATTTTGATAAGAGAGAGATATGTCAAACATTATTATTATTTTTGTTAGGGGGTGGTCTGATTTTTTTTTTTTTTTTTTCTGATGTAGTTTTGTTACTGAAACGCAAACTGACAACTGCTATCAGTATTTAAAAAAGAAAATTCTTGTTGAAACATGTAAATATTTTTTTTAGTTTTGCATGTCTCTATTGTTTTGGAAGATGCACGATTGATTTATCCGTTCATGTCTCAATAAATTTCTCTTCATAGTAGTAAATCCTATTATTCCAATAATATTATAATACTCTTGAATTATCACACGCATAAAATTTGAGAATAAAATCGTCGTATAAACATTAAAGAGAATGTTTTTTTTCTATCATAACATTTATAATCTAATAAAATAAATCCTATGATTGTAAATAACATTTTTAATTACAAAACAGTATTAATTGTAGATGTATCTAAAAAAATAGAAAAATATATTCTGTTTGTCCCGGAAAAAAAGAATTGTATTTGGTTTGTGTTTCATTTCTATCGACCCAAGTCAGATCTTACTCATGGGTGGGTTCTTCTCCATTATGGTGCCTCTAATCATATGACATAGAACCCTGTCAGACACAGTATTTTAATTAATATGAAAATAGTTTATATTTTTAAAATTACAGGATATATAATGGGTCAATGGAAATATTAATTAACGCGACCAAGGAACAACGTTTTCGTGAACGGTGGTTAGCACTTGGTAAGCCTAATAAATTTAAAAGAATTTCGATCTAAGAAAGCATTTTAGTCAAGGAGAAGGAAAAAAACAATGCAAAATTAGCTGAGGCCAAATGAATATTCGCAAATCGCAATAGAACCGGTTCGATCGAGTCTGATAAAAGGTACGATTCAGTGTCAATGAAGAAAAAATTGTGGTATCCACAGGCAGAGAGACAAAACGGGATGGACCCTGACCTGCGTGCATCACACTCACAGCATGAGTCAGCGAGGTTTACTATGCTGACCAACGAGTAAAGATTTTAACAGATCTGTTTTGATTTTATACAGGACAAAGACTGTAGAATTGAAGTAGTACTACATGTGATTCATGCTCTGCATGAAGTCAAAACTACTCTGTTTTCATGTTACCACCGCTTCCATAATACAAGGCCTAGTTCGGCTGTTGGGCGGGAACAGGAACGGGTTCAATTTGAATAGCTGAAATACTGTGTACGTGGGAAAAAAAAATTCACTCTAGGATCCTGTTCAGTTGCATGTGTTCTTTGGGGAAAAAAAAATAGAATATTGGTATTGAATCCCAGATGTGTTCCGCAATTTGGTATCTTTCTAATTAAATTTTCAATTAATTTTTATGAGGTTCTCTTTTTCTCTTTCAAAGTTCATTTTATTTTTCCTAATTAGTACAGCTAAAGTGAAAATCAATAAATTGAGTTGCTTCTTGACATAATTAAGCTATTTTATCATAATTAATAATATTAAACTGAATTTAACTAATTTATTTTTATTTTTATAAATATTTTCTTAATTTATTTGTATCTATTTTCGTATTTTATTTAATTATCAAAATATTTATATTTTAAAAATAATAATTAATAAGTAACGTTATGTTATTTTTTAATCTATTTTATTTAATTATATTTTTAATAATTTTATTAATATAAATAATTGTATAATATCAATCATTTAGAAAGAAAATGAGTGGATTCCCGTCCACGTCAAATCTCATTCCGTGTAATTCTGTGACAAACGAACAAGCCCTGAGTGAATTTTATTTTTTCCACGGAAACAGTGAATGGCCGAACATGGTCAATGAGTTCACTCGGGGGTAATTTTAGAAAGTAAGAATTTCATTTGCATTGTTAAAGCTTGAATTAGTACTAACTGTAATTTGAGAAATGTTCCTGTATCCCGAGTCACCAAACTCGAGCCCATCCCCGAACTGGTTTAACTAGGTTTAACTGTCCGCTAATAAAGGTAATTTATTAATTTTTCATTAATTAACGAATTGCTGTTTTAACGCATTGCAGTTTTACATTGATTGCTTTAAATGTTAGATTTGCATGCTTTTGTCTTGCGCTTTAATTTCGTGGACAGTCTGTTAGAAACAGTTGTAATCACCAATCCCCAAATTAGTCCCCCAGATTGTTAACGGTCCTCTATTCATTAATTAAATACTTACTTGAACGTACTTTAAAGTACTTTAAAGTACAATTTAAACCCAGTTAGCTCGGGGATGCGATGGGGGATTGGTTCTAATTTTAATTATGCAAATTAACAGCTTTTTATATTTAATAACTAAAAATACAATCTCCATTTTGAACAAGTAATCCATTAAATGAAGATTTTTCAATGTTTGTAAACACAGGTTTATATGCTTTAAAATATATTTGAAAAATAAGTTTTAAAATGTGTTTGTAAACACAGGTTTATATATTTGTAATACAGATTTTTTAATTTTTGTAAACACTGGTTTATATGCTTTAAAGTGTGTTTGTAAACACAGGTTTATATGCTTTAAAATGTTGTTTTATTGCCAGTATATATTGGTTTACTTGCAGAAGTTTATATGCTTTAAAATATTGTTTTCTTGCCAGTATATATTGATTTACTTGCATAGGTTTATATGTTTTACACACAGGTTTATATGCTTTAAAATGTTGTTTTCTTGCCAATATATATTGGTTTACTTGCACAGGTTTATATGCTTTACACACAGGTTTATATTGTTTTGTAAACAATTGTTGTTTCGAAGTAGTAGTTTCATTGTTATTTAATAGAGTTTTACATGCTTAGAAATTGGCATTGTTGGGACAAGTTCTAAATTTATGATTGTTTCGAAGTAGTAATTTTATTGTTATTTAACAGAGGTTTGCATGCTTAGAAATTGTAATTGTTGGAGTTTTGACTAACATAAAATAATTGATGAGGTTGCTAGCAATTGTTGTTTCGGACCAGTAGTTTCATTGTTATTTAATAGAGCTTTGCTTGCTTAGAACTAGTAGTTTTGACTGACATAAAATTCAGAGCTGTAAACATTTTGGTGGGGGACGCGCTCGGGTATTGGTACAAATTTAGAGTTTTAAATTTTATGCTCGGGGACGAATTCGGGGATTCATTTTTATTTTAAAAAATGAAAAATTAACTCATTTATAATGAAAGTTAAACACTTGAATGCAGTTATTTAAGCGCTTTCCTTTATATGTTTAAATTATCCGATTGTTTCGCTATATTTGGTGGTGCCTTTGTTAATTTTTTTTAACAGAGCGTTTTTCTCTTTATGCAGCAAAATTATGTATAATAAAGAAAGATTGATACTGTTATTGTGCTGTATAAAGTAAAATATGATATTTTTATCACCGACATTCTAGAAGGTTGGAGGACGCATGCGGGTACTTTGTTTGTGGTACAATTATCAGCTTCCTAATTTTTAACAAGTCAGGAACAACGGTCACGCTATGTGAATAGTCACGACTAATGATGGAGCTGCATCCCTTAAAAGGAATGAGGTAAATTGATTTTTATTTATTTTTTCAAAATTTATATACGTATATCTTATTTTATATATAAATAATGTAAAATGATATGAGCAGTGCAAAATTATATTCACAATAAAAAAATTATATAATTGATCTTATTCACGACTGACTCTTACAATTTCAAAATTTGACTCTTATTTGATAAATTGACCGGTACTACTTAAATTGAACGATCAAAGTTTCAAAATAAAGATGTGAATAGTACGTCTTCTCCATTTCTGGTTGAAGTTTTCTGTATTTATCTAGAAGTGACTTTTGAACTGGAATTGATAATTCAGAATTCAAGCATTTTTTTTCTAAAAACACATAAAGAAATATATTAATTTTTCTTACAGCCGTGAAAAATTTTTGCCTGAAAAATATTGATCTGGGTTATTTGTTGCAGTCTTTCTAATAAATCAAATTATATAGTATTCCATCTATTTTCAAAGAAATATATTAAATATTGTTAATAATTCAATATAAAATATAAATAAATTATAACATTTTCTGTTTTGTAAAAGAAAAAAACTTTAGAAACTGGTGATAAAATCCAATAATTTTTTTTGCCTATTTTGATCAGTTTCAAATCGGAAATTTTGTTGCAGTCTTTCTAATAAATCAAAGTAGAGTTTGGCTAATATAACATCAGTGTCATTTTAGCCTATATAACACTAACTCTAAAACCTATCAAATTGACTTCAAACAACTAATCCAAACCGTTCAAACCGATTTACATTACAAGTGATGCATTTACATACAATTTTTTTAATATTTTTGAGTTATTTTAATATCAAATCAAGCGGTAAAAATATTGAAATGAATGTATTAAAATTAACTTAAAAACTCACACATTTGACTGCTTGACTTGACACTAAATAAATTTGAAAAGTTGTAAATTTTGCATATAAATACACAACTAATGAAGTAGATCGGTTTAAACGGTTTGGATTCACTATTGAAGTCAATTTGATAGGTTTTAGAGTTGATATTATATAGGTTGAAATGACACTAATGTTATACTAGCCAAACTCATCAAAGTATATAATATTTCATCTATTTTCAAAAAAATATATTAAATATTTTTAATAATTCAATATAAAATATAAATAAATTATAACATTTTCTATTTTGTAAAAAAAAAAACTCTGGAAACCAGTGATAAAATCCAATAATTTTTTTTTGCCGATTTTGACCGGTTTCAAATCGGAAATTTTTTTGATGGAAAGTTTGTTAGAAAACAGGAAAAAGAAATATTGATTTGGGCAGATTTCAAATTCCAGCGCAGAGAGGGGTAGTTTTTGAAATTAATTATTAACTTTGGATATTAATACAAATTTCGGGTTTATAGTTATAGAGCTACAAGCCTACAACCACAAATATAAAATATAAATTGCACCTTTCATGCATACTAAATAAGAATTAAGAAGTAAAAAAGCATAGAAGCGAATATTTTTGATCATTTTTTATGCGCAGTATTTCAACAATGGCGAGTACTAAACGAATTTCCTTCTCTTTTTGAGGTCGTACTCGTAGGCTAAAATACATTGTGACATATCAAGCAGCGGTTGATCAGCTGTCATCCCAATAGTTTAAAGAGGTAAGGAATTGATGAACGATTAATTGCTTCGTGAAACAAGTGATTCAGCACCTCATATTGTGGTTGGTGAAACTGACATGGAAGCGTATTCTCTGCGGAGGTTTTACTTGTGGTGCTGTGCGGTGGTTTTGATCTGGTCCGTTTGTTTCAGATTGGACAGATCAGATCAGATTTTATCCGAATTAAAAAAAAAAACTCAAAATTTGGTGAACCCTTAATCCAGTTCGTCCGATCTGAAACAAACGGACCAAATTAAAACCACCGCACAACACCATAAATAAAATCTCCGCAAAAGATAGCGTTTCAAACTGACACTAAGTCTGATTAATTGCTTTGTTCATTTATTAGTTTCAAAACAAAATTCTGACTTGCTGGTTGATGCATTCGTCTGTAACCTGAGAAGTGCGACTTTTTCCTTTTCTTTTGTAATTACATGATTCTTGCATCTCGTTGACGTGGGTCAAAATTCAAAAGAAAATAATATTAACTAAATTGGATGTAGTTCAAAGCCTATGATGATTAATCAAATACATATTTGTAATTATGATGATTAATCAAAGAATCCAGTTCCAAGACTAGAAAGTAGAAACATTATATTGAGTATCGCTAATATAACATCAGTGTCATTTCAGTCTATATAACACCAATTCCAAAACCTATTAAATTGAGTTCAAATGGTGAATCCAAACCGTTCAAACCAATATACTTCATTAGTTGTTCGTTTACATGTAAAATTTATAAGTTTTTGAGTTTATTTGGTATCAAGTCAAGCGATCAAATGTGTGAGTTTTTAAATTAATTTAATATATTCATTTTTCAATTTTTTTTGCCGCTTGATTTGATACTAAAATAACTCGAAAATATAAAAAGTTTGCATGTAAGCGCATCACTCATAAAGTAAATTGGTTTGAACGGTTTGGATTCATCATTTGAACTCGATTTGATAAGTTTTATAGTTGGTGTTATATAGACTTAAATAACACTGATGTTATATTAGCTATACTCCATTATATTAAATGTAGCTTGTTGATATTATCCAAAAATTTGAAAATAATACTAACTAAATTGGATGATCTTCATCGTTATTGGAAATGTTATTTTTATAACATTCTTGTTCATAGTTTTCATTACTAAAGAAGTGTCACAATTTATTCGTTTAAACTTAGTGCAAAGCCTTACACGAATTTTCATCTCTGCAAAAAATAACACCACATTTTAAGAGTTTCATAGCTTATCAAAATGAGGATTGAATATTTGTAATTGCGTCATAAAAAATAATGCGTTGCTTTGCCTTATGAACTAAATGAGATTTTGCAAATAGTATACTGAAAAAACATGATTTAAGGATCACAAAAAATATTTTGATGTGCAAAATTTGATTTATATGATGTAAGAAGTATTAGAACTCGTGATTTCATACTTAGAAAATTTATTTGCAAAGTTTTGTAATGAAAGAATTCGACAACGATCGAAAATCATAATTTCAGTTCGAAAATAATTTCTTTTCAACTTGAGATAATTATTCTTAACCCTAAGATAATTTCCTTTAACTTAGAATAACTGTTTTATTTTGAATAATGCTTTAAATGTATTATTTCAATACATAATAAGCCTTTTATGATCAATTGGATGATTTTCTTAACTTCAACAAAACCATTTGGGCTGAAACATATTCTTCTTAATTCAACAGTGCATTTCTCAGTTCAAATAGTGCAATTTTACATCAATGGCCATTCCATAAACATGATTTTACACTCAAAATAATTTTTTTGGGTAGAAACTGATTACTTTCAGAATTAAACACAAACTTAAATGTATTTTTAAATATGAAACAAGAAATTGTACTTGAAGTAGATCATTACCCATTTATTGATGCGAATTTGAACTTAAAACAAGTGTTTCTTAACCAAATTATTTTAGCGAGGAAGGTGACTTCTTCACATTTAAGACATCATATTTAAGTAGAAACGAAATTATCCCATCTCATACGCACAAAAATAGGTGTATTTAATTAAATCATTTTCAGTACAATAATATTGTGATGTTAAGTTCGAAACTTATCTTAAATGCAATTTTTAACATCGAATGAACTTGAAACTAGACAACAAAAAATAATACTAGCTGAAAAATTGAACTGTGAAACATACCTTTTTGCAAAAGTATGAAAATTATATTCAACATTCATCATTGATTTAAAAATTATGTTTGGTGCAAATGTATAATTCATTATCAAGATTGTTCAATTTTGAATGTCCACATCTGAGGTAACTCAAATTTTTAAGTTTAGATCCGAATCATTCAATCTCCTCTGACACGAATATTAAAGGGTCCCATGCATTTTATCTCGGACCTAGTTAACATGAATTTTGATCGGACGGTCTGAATTCAAACTCAAAATTTGAGTTACCTCAGTGAATCTGAACTCGCCATATGAATCCAAGCTTGATAAAATACACTGTTGTACTTCCGTATTAAAATTTATTTTCAAATGTATAAAGATTGAGCCAAACAAAAAAGTGAATTTTGCATTAAACGAAATTTAGACGATTTTCTTGGACGAACAAAATTATTATTCAATAAATAATCAATTCACGTCATTTCTATTTATTGGTAACGACATAATTACTTTTAACTGTTGAAATTTTAAAAAAAAGTTATCTAAGACGACAAGTAATGAAAACATTGGAACTCAAAAATGTACTTCTACCACAACAATTATAAATCAATTACTAATTTACTTAATTTAACTCAATAAATCTTTTGCTGCTCAAGCTATATGCAAAGAGAACGGAGGAAGGTGGACCACGGGCCTGGAACATAACAGGGTCTTTCTTTTGGAGTGTGTTGGGCAGAATCAAAACATACTTTGATTGGAGCACGGAATGGGAGGTTGGTAATGGAGAGTTTATCAATTTCAGGTATGATTCGTGGAATGGAATTTCAATCTTGGGATTTCGCAATCAGGTGTTCAGACCTCAGAGCCCAGTCATGTCGCTCAAGCAAGCCTCACACCTTCTCTCATTGGTGGCACCGAGGGTTGATGTGCAATTCGGTGAGGGCCTAGACAGAATACGATGGCGGTGGGGCAAAACAGGTAAATATTCATCAAATTCTGTTTACAGGGTGCTAGTTGGAAGCGGAAAGGTGAATAGCACAAACTATGGGGTCTGGAAAGCAAAAGTACCTCCCACTGTCAGAATTTTTGGCTATTTGATGTTAAAGGGAAGACTTCTGACGAGGGACATGCTGACGAGACGAGGAGTGTCGTGCCAGCGTGGATGTCCAATGTGTAATGACAGGCACGAGGAAACGATTGCCCATTTATTGTTTCACTGTCAGTATGCCAAGCGGGTATGGAGATATATGGATCAGAGGCTTTTGACCCGGTTACTGACAACAAGGTTGGTACAAGGGACGGTACCGGGTATTAATTCGGCAAGACAGATAGTGGATTACTCTTGGTCTGAGTTCAGTCCCACCAATAGGATGGCAAGAGAAATTTGGCTGTGCACGTTGCTCTGTACCTGTTGGTGGATCTGGAGACAGAGGAACAACCTCATCTTCAGAGGAGAACTGGTTCCTCCCGAAGTACTAGCAGATAAAATATTTCAAGAGAGTAGGCTATGGGAAAAGCTGTGCTAAAACTTGTTGTTTAAATGCTTTTTTTTTTTAGTAGAAATATGGGTCTAGCCCGTATTTGATTAATATAAAGCGGTTGTTACACTGAATATGTAACTTACATTTGATAAAAGAAAATAACAATGCTCAAGAGTAATGAGCTTTGACGAAAATTAAACGCAATGGAAATGACTAACCTAAAAGAAAGATGCAAAAATTGCTGTAATAAATGAAGAACAAAAAGAAAATTTTAAAGTAAAAAAATGCAGAAAGGTCCTCTATGTCAGGTTGAATGTCTCTCAGCTATGTTATTCCCCTTCCTGGCACATTAGAGCCTTGTTTTCCATAGAAATTGAGCTGCCATTTAATTTCTTCCATGAGATCGTGGATGCTTTTGTTTGAGTCTGCGAAGCATCTTGCGCATCGTTCCTTCCACACTATGAATTGCATAATTATTACTGCCGATTTTTGCGCTTTGCTCATGGTACCAGTCTTGGTACGATCTATTATCTTCATTGTCAGAGCTTGTGGCCAACCCTGCCCTGGCTTGTGTGCCCTTAATTGCTCGTATAGTTTCCTAGTATAAGTGCATTCCTCGAATAGATGTTTTCCTGTCTCTGCCGCCGACCTGCATAGGAGGCAAATACTGGCCAATTCCCATCCCCGCTTTTGCAAATTGTCGTGTGTGAGTATACTATTCCGAGATGCCAACCACATGAAAATCTTCATCCTTGGCGGGGCCTTGATTTTCCAGAGTTTTGAAATGCTCATTTTAACCCTTGGGCCTTCCTTTAGATAGTTGTATGCTGTGTTGACCGTGAATGAACCGCTTGTGGTCCAGTTCCAAAAAATTTTATCCTTCTTCGTTTGGTTCAGGTGTAGTTCTTGCAAGTAGTCACACAGTTGCAGTAGCTCCTCTTGCGCCTCTACTGATATGTTTTGTCTAAACTGATGCTGAATACCATTCTCCAGAGCAGCCACTGCCTGTGCCAGTGTGATTTCCATGTTGATTGAGAAGGTGTAAAGGTTCTGCAATGATGTTTTAATGACACCAAAACCCCAGTTGTGCTCCCATAGTCGGATGATTGTACCATCTCCTGGTATCCATTTCGTTGAGACATTGAAGAAATTTCTGATCTCGCTTGTGATTAGTGTAAACACCAGCGCCTGAGATATGCCGTGCTCTATTGCTGCTGTTTGGTGGAATAGAGGCTTGCATAGTCTGTGCTCCGGCTGAAACCACCACCATAGCCATTTTAGGATTAGTGCCTCATTGAATCTCCCCAAGTCTAGTACTCCAAGCCCTTCAATTTTCTTTGGTTCACAAACAGATTCCCATTTTACCAGATTGTATCCTTTATGTTGTTCCTGTGCCTCATGCCATAGAAATTTGCGACGTTTCTTGTTTATTTCCTGAATAACCCATTGTGGTAACTTGAGCACCGACATTGTGGTAACCTGATGAATTCCGCTTGTTGGTACATTTTCTAGAAGATTTTCTACAGTTTCTCTCATTCTGCTTAGATTCATAAATTATAATATTTTCTTGTAAAGGGAAGATGTGAATTTGTGTTTCCCATCTTGACTGAGCAATCAGAATAGTTCTGGTACAGTTTTGTTAAATTTCAGTAAAGATACAAGAATTGATCATTTTATGTTAATTGCCTGCATAAGCACATACTTTTTTTTGTCTTTTCCGAGTTTACAGAAGGGTTTAATTAATGAGTAACAATTAAAGATATTATTTTGTAAGAACATAGTTTTGGTATAGTAGCAAATACACATAGTTTCTATATGAGAGGTTATGGATTTGAAAAAGGTTGTAGAAGAACTAACAAATTCATAAGAAATTTGATCAATTCAAATTAAATTTTTAATTAGTTTATAAATTGTAGAATTAATTAGTTTACCGGAAAATTAATTAATTAATTTTGAACTCTTGAATAATAATTATATTTATTTAATTAATTAATTGCTGCTGAATAGAATAATTAATTAGTGGCATATATGATTATATTCTGTAGGTTCTTCTTTTTTGAAGCTGTACTGTTATATAAAACACATTAAACTCCAATAATTAAAAATAATTATGGTAAAATATGAACTGTAGTATATAAACAACAGCTAGTAGACCAATCAAATTAAGTTATATATACATATTCAAAATGTAATTTTATTGCAATTAAACAAGTAATAAATTTACAAATTATTTTTCTAGAATAGAATAATGAAATTTCTAGTAAATGTTAGTAAATGGATTTTTTTTTAGATAAAAATAAATTTAGGACCATAGACAAATATTTTTTAGGATCATCGGTAGCTAATAACAATTAAATAAATTAGTATAAGTTAGAAAAGAATAAAAATCAAACAAGCCACATGAAAAGATTACTTTCCCGTCTATCATTACCGTTTAATTAATTGCTTAGTTACATTATTAAACTAAGAAAAATAAAATATTAACATTTAACTTAATTCAAATAAATTTTGTATATACAAGGGCTTATATGAATTTATGCAATAATTACCTCTTTTAATTCAATTGTTAATTACCATAATTATATCTTTAATGTTATTAATTATCTTCAAGGCCGGTCCTGAAGATTTTGGGATTCAGGACGGGAGCAAATTTAAGATATTTTTTGAACAATTTTTTTTATCAAAATAAATGTGGAGAATCCCTATTGTATTTATCTTTAGAATAATTAATATTAGAATTTCTAATAAGACCATTCTCAACAAGCAAATCTCTAATCGGCCAAATCAGATCGGAAACTCATATTTTATTAGCAGAAACTTGTTTTTCACTAAGATAATAGAAAAATTAGGTAAAATAAATAATTAATTAATATGAGACATTATTGCTGAAATTATTATTTTTCTTTTAGTGTTCAATAAGTTAAAATTAATTTCAAACCAATATTAATAAAAATGACAAACTTCACAGTATGGACTGTGTTCATTTTTTTAATAAAAATTAATGAGACAATAAGCTTGTCTTCATTTTGTCTTAGTTGACTAGCGACCTCTTCAAATGTAGCATGGATTGTCTCCATTTCTTATGTATTGATTTCTCTTGTACTGTGATGTAGGTCGCATATTAATAATTTGGGCCCACCTACAACGTCATTCTTTCTAATGTTTTTCTGCCCCGCACTTTACCGAACAGTCCAAGAACCCTTCTTCTCCAATCATCATTTTAACCCAGTCAAAATTGCAAATTTCTCCCCCAAATCGGACGTGGGTGTTAAGTCATAACACTTCACTTCTCCTAAAAAATTGCTTCAAATCATGAGAATCATCTCCAAACCGGCTCCAAACGTCAAGAATTGGTGAAGAATCGCTTGATTAAGCCAGTTTGATCTGGTTTTTCATTCTATAATTTTTAACATATACAATTTTTTGGGGGGCTCCATTGGATTTTGGGGTTCGGGGCCATTGCCCTGGCTACCCTGGGTAAGGGCTGGGCTTGATTATCTTTAATGATCTGAAAAATTAAATGGAGAATGTAAGCCGCGTAGATTTTTCACCAAAAACATTCTTACTTGTATAATCAGAAAAACAATATCACTTGTAAAAATACTTGCGTATAGGTATAAATACTTTTATGACGAGACATATTCCACGACGAAGCATAAATACTTGCGTAACGACGAGTCTGAATTAAGTATGTTACCATGAATTTCATTTGAAAGAAAAAATTGCATAAAAAATATTCATGATTTTAGATTCACAAAATTTCCTTACAGATCATTAGAAATATAGACAAGATTTAATGGAGAAAAAAAATCCAAGTAGTGCACCGGATCACTAATATACATTTATACAAGTATGCAACTTTTGACATAAATGTGAGATAAAAAAGAAAAAAACATATAGCCCATCAATAAAAAGCTACGTCAGCAAAATCTGATCCATAAATTCTGCCAATGTCTTTGAACATGCATTTGATATAGTTAAAAAATTCAATAAATAAATCATGATACTTTGGCATGCATTTAGACTTGTCTTTTCTACATTTTCACAAGTAGAACACATTTTTATGTTTATTAAATATTCCATAAATAATTTTTGAAGTTGGCAGAAAATAGTAAAGTTATAAAACTGTATTTCAACTTACTTATAACTTAGTCTAAATAAATTAGTTCAGAGTACACAAATAAAGTTCACAAATTTCAAATAAAATAGTTCACAAAACTGCATATGAATAAAATAGTAAATCATTAACTACGTCTGAAAAATCTTGCAACCTGGTTACCAGATGCTTGTGACAATGTGTTGGTTGTCTTCTACTAGTTGTCTCTACGACAACTCTAACATTTTCTCTTTCATTGTTTAATTTATGGCCTCTGCATTGCATTTGAATTTACGAATCATTGTTAGTTAGTAAGCTAGTAAAATTGAAATTAAATATAAAATTTATACAATGTTACATACATGTCCTACGTCTGTCGGTATGTCGGTAGTGGAATGCAAAACCTGATGTCCCTTTTCACCTACCTTGCATCTAGTCCGTGTTCAAATTTGCATGCTTGCGTTTTCTTCTCCTGACCCTTACATGTCTTGGAAGTAAATACTCTATCTCCAACGACAGGAGGCCAAAGCTAGCTATCCCTCGGAGTAGTTTCTCACTCAGCAAATTGCAAGAACATGTGAACACGAAATGCCAATTAATTGAATACCTTGGAAAGTACATTTGGCTGTATTGTCAATTGTCATCTTTGACAATAACCTTGTACTTGAAATTATTTTTGATGAACTCCATAGTCTCATCTTCTCTACGTCTTTTTTTTTTTTGACGAGAAAGGTGAAAGTCATGCCTTCAGATTTCATTAAAAGAGGCACCAGTGGTGTCAGTTTTACAGAGTCTGAAATTTTGTTTTTGAAAATGAAATGAAAATAAAATTACAATAAAATATCCAAGTAAACAATAATAACATCCTGGTATGCTATGCCCTTTGACTAATTGCTGACCAGCTTGTGTATTCCATCATGATTTCCTGCTCCATTTGCTGTACAGATTTGCATTCCTCTCTAAAGATCCTCCTATACCTTTCTCTCCAAATTACAAATGCTATCGCTAGCTCTGCCTCTTCCCTATGTCTTAATTGGAACATATATACTCATTTGAGGCTTGCACTTTGTACTCACCTTCTGCATGCGTGTACGGGCCGGATCAAGGTCATAGTTTATGCTTTTCTTCTGTGCTCTTTTAGATTCTCCTCCACACGTGTTAAGCACGTCTACTTCTTTGCATTTAACTTGTAGAACATGTATTCTAGAATGGCTGTTACAAGTAATCTCCGGCTCTACTTGAAGACAATATTCAGTGACTCAGAACCACTTGTAGTCATAATATTACTTTGAATTCGTATCCTCTGCATTAACTCCAAAAGAAATCTTTTGAGTTAATGAATCTTGACCATCTGATCTGTTTCAAGATTTGTGCGGATTAGGTCGGCATTAATATTAAAGGCTCCCTATATTCTAGGTAGGAACCGGATTGGCTTTGTTTAAAACTAGACAGTTGAGATTCATTAAATTTTCTTAATTTTGAGTTAATGCAGAGGATATGCATTCATAATTCTCCATCGTAAACCTCTATCACAGACTTCAAAGATCTTCTCATATGCGAGCTGCTCCTCCGAATCATTGGGATTATTCTTGCTAACATTGCTTAATAGGTCATTTCCCTTTGGACTGATATGGACAAAATTCCCAGAGTTCAAACATTTAAATAATTACATGAATTTTTTAAAAATCAAATCAAAGAGGTTCAATTCAGTATTAAATTAGACATATTTGGGCAAAACTTTTGAACATCTCTTCCAGCTTTTTCTACTTCTTTTTCCTGCATCCCCTGCCTGAACCAATAAGAAACCCACTCATCATTTCCAGTATTCTTGTTCAGGTTGTCAGTAACATGCTGCATACACAACATATGCACACATTCACCGTCCCTTGTCGACCATCCGAGATCATTATTGTCAAATACAAATTTGATTATCTTGTGCCGGTCTGATATAACAAAAAGTTTTTGAATCCAACCACATCTCTTCTGAAAAAACATATTTGACAATCTGAATTTAAACCCAAAATTTGAGTTAATTTAGGTGATATGATCATATGAATATGTGGGTGTACGACCTGAATACACATCCTCTGAGATATCTCAACTTTTGCATGTTTTTTTTGGAAAATCTCAAAGGTTCAAATACGTCCTGCACGAATCTTAAAGCACAAATAATACTGGCTCCTGCGCTATCCCCGAATAGGAACGAGATATGTCGGTCACACAAAGTTGAGATATCTCAGAGTATACACACTCCTACGACCTCCGACTAGCAGGGATCTTTATCCTGTTGATATCAATTCAATAAATAGCAGGAATAATATGAGGTACACTACACTGATTGATTAATTCCAGTCAAGAAGAATGTACGCAATTACCAGATGCCATCAAGACCAGTGAGAGATTAACAAATAGTTAGTTAGTTGATGGTTAGGAATATTGTTAGATAATTAATGCTGTAATAGGTCAGTTAAGAGAAGTTGTAATCCACTCTTTAAAATAGAGCACTGTACAAGAGAAACAATTAATATATATAAGATGATACATTTCACAAATTCTCTCTTGTACTGTCAGATGGATCGCTAGTGTTGAGTTAATTTTGCGAAAAACGTGAATTGAACAGTTTAAAAATAACATCAAACCAAATTTAATTTGATATCTATATATTGAACTCTATTTTCTCACTAACAGATACAAATTTAGTTAGTAATTAAGACTCTCTCTAAAATCCAGACTGAGATTTTATCCCACAAAGAGGACGGAAATTTATTTTCTTTTATTTATTTATTTTTCTTTTAAAAAATCATGACCAGCATCGGTTTCACGGATAATTCAGATTATGTACGTACCCTCTTCAACTAAAAATGGACTATTGGGTGGTCATGTCTGTCACTTTGTCAATTGGCTTGAACAGCACCGTGTCTTAGTCAATTCGTACTCGGTACGGTTTAATTCGCTTCTTATTAATTATTATCCAACATGCTGAAAGAAATTTATGATTTCTATTATTGATGGTTAAGTAGTTAAGTATAGGTCTATTTCGAAGATGGAATATGGTTATCAACAATGCTAATAACAGGATATAAGAATGGGACAGTAGTACTAGGTATATCAGGATATAAGAATGGGACAGTACTAGTTAATTTGTATCCTTTAGATACTGTCACATTTTTATAGTTATACAACATTCATAAATTTAAAAAAATATACATTACTATGAGAGTTCAAATACTTTTATTCTTTTTACCTCTATTATGCATTCATTTTTAGAATTACAGTAATTGAAAATTTGAAAACAAAACAGTTAGATTAAAATGTCTCATTTATGTCCCACATCCTTATCTTTGTCCTTAAAATTTAAATAGTTGATATGAATCATTCAATATGATTTTCATATTAAAATGCACTTGGAGATCAAATTTTATATTTGTTGGAAATGTATTCATGTACAAAATCATTATTTGTTGGAAATTTTATATTTGTTGGAAATTTATTTTTTTATTCATGTACAAAATCATTATTTTTGAACCAAAAACAATGATTTTGTATCTATCTAAATGATAGTAAAAAGTTTCAAAAAATATAAAATTTTGTCACCTGACATATTTTAATATTGAGATTATATTGAACAGTTCATATCGACTATCTAGATTTTTAAAATGAAGATAAAAATGTGAAAAATAAATTGAGCATGAAAAGAGTGAGACATTTTAACTCTATTCATGTTTTAAAATATTATTTTAATATGCATGTAGTTGGTTATTTCACAGTGGATAAACGGCGTACGAATGCATATTGCAGTAGGATATGTAAATAATGAATGCAGATTTGTATTTATAATAAAAAAAATACAAATAGATTTTTTTTAAATAACTAAAAATAAAACTACAATAAAATATACTAGTATAATTTTATCTTTGTCAAATTAAAATGTATCATTAATTTTATATGTCTAGAACATTTTTGAAACCGAAAGTTACATTGCGATGGAGTATACGTTTCTATTTAATGGTATTAGGCATCTTGGTGAAACTACTATAAATCAGGCTTCTAAATAGCTACCTATAGTGGCGCTATAGCTTTTTCAGACCATAAACACTAAGCTATGAGATAAAATTGCGCTAACTTAGTTACAACCGCTATAGCTATAATAGCTAACCGCTATTACCGCTATATGAGACCCGCTATAGCTACCGCTATGCTACATGTTTTTTTTTTTGCAATTTATATGGACTTTTGTACTTTTATTATTATTTCTAATGCTACATGGTCTTCTACGATAAGTATACTAAACTAAACAATATGCTTCTATTTTTATTTGTGATTTATTCTATCATTTTATATCAAGAAATATTCAAATACTAATTCTTCATTTTGATGACTCTTTTTATAGTATTCATTTGTAAAATTATGATCGTTCATTTCAATTGAAAGTTGATTTTAATTATTATTATAATTATAAAATGTTTAAATATGTATATTGATTTCATTTACCTTATAAAATTAATTGATCTTTGTCTATTATAATATGTAATACCATGAAGTATAAACTATTAAATAATGTTACTTTTTAGATTTTTTTTTCCTTCTTATTTGCGTAATTGATAAAAAGTATAAACTTAGATTAGTTGTCATTTAGTTGTTACATCAATTCTCTAATATTGATTATGTTGATAATTAGTAGAAATATAGAATATAAAGTTTGAAAAGGGAAAATCGCTATGTGTGATAGCTTTCGCTATAGCTACGCTATTCGCAATAGCTTTTTTTTTTTGGTCTCCTCATTATGCCGCTATAATCGCTATTTAGAACCTTGTTATAAATACATGCAGAGTTCATATTGTTTTCATCCATTTCACTTTTCTTTCAGTATATATATTTTTTTAAAGCTAGCATTAAAGTAAAGGGAAAATTAGTTATTTGCCAATTTAAAACTTTCAAATTTGTAAAATGCCATTCCAAAATTTGAAATTGTAATAATACTACTCTAAACTTCATTAATTTTTAATTTTACCACTTCAAATAATTAATAACTAAAATATCCTCCCTTCTTCTTCTCTTCTTCTTCTCCTGTCACGAGGAAACTTTAAATTTCAAATTATTTGATCCACCGTTGTCATAGGAACTAAATGTGAAAATAGCTGGATCTTTATCTCGGCTGATAATTAAAAATGGGAAATGGAACTTGATTTGTACATGGGCCTTTGTGTTTGACAATTATAGAAGAATTTAAAATGGACCATTGATCTAATGGGCTTTCATGCTCGTCAGTGTTTAAAAAGGAAAATGGATTTGGACTGGTTCTGTTGGAGCAGTCATAAATTTAAAAGAAAAAAATAGCATGTGGCCTAGAACTTGAATTTTGCAACGGTGGACCAGATTTGGTAGACAATTTCATTATAGCTGAAATTTAAAATTTCAAGGATTAATATCAGATTATGCCATGGCAGGAGAAGAAGAGGAGAATAATAGAGGATATTTTAGTCATTAATTATTTAGAGTGACAAAATTAGAAATTAATGAAGTTTAGAGTGGTATTATTATAATTTCAAATTTCAAGATGACATTTTTCAAATTTGAAGATTTTGGAGTGGCAAATAACAAATTTTCCCTAAAGTAAAAAGTATTAAATTAAAGGTTGTTCTCTACCACAACCCCAATCGGGACTATGGCCATATCAACTGTGCAACAGGCTCTCCTCTACCTCCTGAAATAGAGTCAATATAAAAAATATTAAAATATACAAAGGTTCCTTTTAAATAAACATGTATTTACATGAAGGAAGAAGAGTTATATTCATGACAAGTTCTCTTATATTTTTTGGAAAGATCTTACAAGATTCATATAATTATTAAAGGAATGGAGAAAATATATTCATGGCAGGTTCTCTGTCTTCAGTTTCTTAATATATATACAATGCCTTCCAAGTTATGTATTACTTATATCATTATTTCTAGATATTTAATGTACATATGACATATGCGCCTATGAGTAGTGCGAAATCTTGAGGCTGGAAGGACTGAAAAGATAAGTGTTTTATAGTTTTATTTTCAATTTATAGAAGTTAATTCTCTTTCTCTAGCTATCCTTTCCTCTGTCTCTGCCTTTGAGAGAATTATGAAATTACATATTCACATGTTGATTGTACTTATGAGAAACAATAATTCCAATTGTAGCTTAAATACTTCTCATTTCAATTTGGTCCGAAAATTGGAGTACAATTTGATGTTCACTATTTGTTTTGGTAAGCCAATTGTATTCTTTAATAACTCAGGATAAATACAATTTCAAACAAAAGATGAGCAAAAGCAAATAATACGTACCCAAAATTACAGAGAAATTAACATAACTACATATCCTGCTAAACCACCAAAATCTATCAGGTCATCTACAATAGACATATGATCAAACCGAGTAGAACTAGAGTGTTCTTAAGCTCACCAAGCTTTTTTGTGAGCTTAATTCAAAAATCTATTAAATTGGTTTCAAACAATGCATCCAAACTGGTGAAACCGATCTACTTCACAAGTGAAGTGTTTATATGTCAAATATATAAATTTTTGAACTAATTTAGTATAAAGTCAAGCGATAAAAAAAAAAAACGATTTAATTTTAATGTTTTCATTTTTCATCATTTTTTGACTGCTTAGCTTTATATTAAAATAATTTGAAAATTTATAAATTTGACATGTAAACTCATCACTCGTGAAGCATATCGATTTCAACAATTTGAATGCGTCGCTTGAAACCAATCCGATAGATTTTTTTGTTAAGCTCACAAAAAGACTTGGTGAGTTTAAGAACACCCTAGTTCTACTCTGATCAAACCCAACTCTATTACTATAAAATTAGTACTATATAAATTTATGCAAGAAAAATTAACAAAAAAACACCTTGAGCTTAAATTAACATATATCTGTTCAAAAACTAGTCAAATGCATATATGCATTAACCCTCTATTGCAGTAAATTTACTTGCTTGAATTTCACCTACAGGTGAAACCGACCAATGTTTCCTCTTGTGACCGCCAAGAGCCTGTCCCGATGGATAAGAGACCCCACAAACCTCGCACCGGTGGTCCCTACTTATCAGCCTCTTCAAGTGCTTCACCGCCTTTTCAATTTTACCTGAATTCACCATCGGGTCGTCCTCCCTGTGGCTTGCTTTGTGGCCACCTAGTGCCTGATACGAAGGAAATGCCTTGCCACATATAACACATACAAACTTATTGCCACAAACAAACTGAGAAATCCAGGTGTCACCCAACGGTTGAGATTCTTCGATCTCGGCCTTCTCTTTTTCCCTGTCATCACAACTTTTGCCACTGGACAAGTCAATGAGAATGCAAGCTGCCACAAATTGGGGGCTTGTAGTGCTTATGACTGGCTTCTGGCCCCGCTTGGCAGTCACAAGCCAGCCAGATTCGAGTACATCATGCTTGCTTCGGGTATCAGCTCTGGCGGCTGATTTGCAACACCTCCTGTGTCCCCATAACGCCTTTTTAGACCTGAAATTTCTTTTACAAACGTTGCAAGATACTAAGTCTGATTCTGATTCAAGTGGACAAGTTGTAGGCTCTTCTTTTACCTCCCAATTTTCATAATTTTTTTGTTGTTGTTGATTCCGATGGATCATGTATTGGTAATGTACATTATCCATTGTGATGAACAGGGGTGAAGGACCGAAGGTTGCCAGCTGTCAGTGTCTCAGAGATGAGTTAGATGAAACCCTAGCTTGCTTTTTCTTGGGTCTCACTCAACTGTCAAAAAAATAGTATAAATTTGAGGCAGAGAAGATTTATAGAGAAGGAAAATAAAAATGAGTATTGAAAATAGAACAATCTTAAACACTCAACCCAAAAACAAAAAAGCTAAATTATAAACCTCCGGAATTTTTTTTCTTCCATTTTTTGGGTGGTTTAACTAGAGTAAAAGCTGAGAGATACATTCAAAATTCCCACTAAATTTGATATCCATTTGCTGGCGCCTTTCAAATAAAAGGGTTCAACACTTGAAAACAAGTTAAAAATCAGAAAGAAAGTGAAAAGTCGGATTAAAATGAACCTCAAATTCAGCAGAGAAATCTCTTAATTTGTTTCTGAGGTGTGAACGAGCCTGGATGGGTTGTAGAGAAACAGAGAGAGTGTAAAGCTATGTATTTGGGAAACTGTAGGCAGATTTAGAAAGAGATGAAACGGTTTTGGTATGTAAAGAGTGTGTGCATAGAGAGAGAGAGAGAGAGAGAGAGAGTTTCCACAGCCGCTCCGAAACGTTTAAGAAGAACAACGAGAGAGAGAGAGAGCTCTGTTTTGTGGGGGCGCGCTCACAATAAAACAGAGCATTGAAATGCATGCTGTCTATCTGTGTAGGCAGATGTGTGGCGAGTAGAAACATGACAGAAAGGGAACCGTGCTATGATAACCGCACCAAAGTGAGTACAGAATACACTTACAAGGAAACTCTCCATAGAGAGCATTGAAGAATTAATTAATTTCTTTCCATAATTGATTTTGCTTAATTACTTTAATCAAGCCTTTAACCTCTTCACTTATCTGAGAATCCTCTTAAGTAAACAATTAAACATGATATATCACAATTTGGAGGGTAAATAAGGCGGGTTCAAATAGACATTGTTAAAATCATATTAAGTATCCACATTTTGTTAAACATGTATGAATAAATATGTCGATATTAACTATATTTTATACTTTAAAATATAAAATGCGCCTGAACCGCTGAACGTATATATATGTGAAATAAAAAACTAATAAATAGGATTTTATGTTAATAATTAACAATGCAACTGACAAATAATATTACCAAGAGATACTTAATAAAAATTAAAACAATTTAAATAAAAAAATGATAACAAATATTTATATATTATTTAAGATTCATAATAACAATGTGTATGTAAAATATAAGAGTATTTACAAAATACAAACCGTAGGATTTTAGATGCACAAATACAAATTTTGGTAATTCGAATAATTCTGATATCTACATGTTTACAAATATTTTTTTGCATATACAAATACGAACGAAACAAATATTTGGTCTTCTTCTTAGAAAACAAAATGAACAATAGCATTCGATCTCAAATATTCACCTAATATGTACTCCCAAAATTATAAACAAGAAGGAAAGATGTTGTATGGTGCTTAGTTATGCATGATAGACAATATACTTAGCAGATTAATCCCTAATAATTAATATAAGATAATTAAAATATATAATCACAGCGTAGCGTTAATAATTTAATGAATAAAAAAATAATTCATACAAATAAACTACAATAATTGTGCATATATAATTAGCGCGAAATGATGTGAAGTTATTGAATTGCACAAGAAAGTAATTATATGTTTTGAAAAAAAAAAAGAAACTTGCTTAATAACAGTTAAAAGTCGGTTTGTATCCAATCGTGCTAATATTGAAATAAGTAATGAGCATGCTACTAGTAAAAATAAAATTCACAAGATATTCACTGCCACTAAATTCAATTGCTTGGCAAGCAAGTTTACCAATTATGCAATTAGTTGTATATAATTAAAGATTTCGAATCATCTGCCGAATCTCATGTCATTTCAGATATATTTACAAATTCATCCAATATACCTGTTTACTAGTGTATATATCTTTAATGTTTAGAAAGAAATATTTGTGCCCAAAATTTTCTAAATGTAAAATAATTCTCTATAGTTTTTATATCATTTTAAAAATTTATGTTTTATTATTAGATCATTGTTTTTTCAAAGCGAAATTGAAGGAATAATCCTAATTTTTATCAAAAGGAGTAATTTCAAAAAAAAAAAACTATAAAAATGTTGTGCATATATATATGGACTATACACCAACAGGTAGAATTGTTCACAAAAGCACTTGGTAGCTCCAAGCATCATGATCTATCTACTTGACAAACTGTGACTACATAATATATAATCTCCAATTTGCGGAATTTTAATTTCATATATGAGATTGGTTTAGGTATTATGGATAACACAAGGCATTTTGTATTATTGCCTAAAAAATTCATCGTATAAACTTTAAAGACAAATTCAAACTGTTAAAACTGATATTCTTCGTTATATGGGTCTACATGTCAAATTTATAAAAATTTTAGTTTACTATTTGATATAAAGTCAAACGGTCAACAAATGATGAATTTTAAGTTAATTTATAAATTTGACATAAACATATCAATAACAAAGTACATCTGTTTTAACAGTTTTATTTTGTCATTTAAAATTTATATGATAGAATTTTAAAATAATATCATGAAAGACCTTATGTTATCCATAACACTTACGCCAAACTCTTCATATATTATCATCAATTAAAAAGATTACGGAGAACCTGAATAATCCATTTAAGAATTTGGAGGATTAATTAATTTGTGCATGACATAAATCAGAAAGATGAAATCTTTGCCGAATGAATAACGCCACGAAATTCGAATTCCATATCAAGTGGGCCGGGCCGGACGTGAGATGGATGTGTTTCAAATCTAAGACTAGGAACTGAGGATCTAAATTTTTAGAGATGAGAATCCAATACCTCATCATACCTTATGTTTTATATTTTTATTTTTAAAATTTAAATTGTTAATCCGAATCATTCAATATGATATTTATACTAAAATATAGTTGAAGATAAAACTTTTTACTATTTTTTAAAATAAGTTGAAAATCACTTTTTTTAATGGTCCAAAAATAATGATTTTGTACCTATCTTAAAAAATAGTAGTTTTTTTTTTTTTCAAAAATTATAAAATTTCATCACTAGACATATTTTAGCATATATATCATGTTGAGCGGTTCAAATTAACAATTTAGACTTTGAAAACGAAGATATAAAATATGAGGTATAATGAAATATGGAAAACATGAGACATTAGAACCACCCTCTTTAGAGATTCAATTGAGATTCACAACATCTGATGTATGCCCTGCCTATAGGTTCAAATTTGATATCAATGATATGTCACAATATTTTTTAGCGTACGAGAAATATGTTTAGTATTTGCCATAGTTGAAATACTGCGCATACAGAATGATAAAAAATATTCCCTTCTACGCATTTTTTTTCTTATCTAGTAATTGCATTAAAGGTGCAATTTATATTTTATATTTGTGCTTCTAACTCTATAACTATAAACATTGAGTTTGGTTGTGCAATATACATTGTTTCTCTAATTCAAATTGAACACAATCACAATTCACAGTTTCACACACACATTCTTTTGGATTTCTCTATGTTGTCACTTACTTGTCCGGTCCAAATTAAAGTATACAAAATAATTTTGGGCCTCACTGAACGTCTGAACGTGGACATGTCCCCAAATTTCTTCGTCTCTTATAGCCGGGCTTCTTTGTATACTACTAGAGAGCTACTATTTACTATTTTTTAGATCAGAGGAATTTGGTATTGCGGGTCCATTGTTTTCTAGTTTAGAGCTTCAATACTGAAAAATACATGGTTGCATCCACACAAAAAAAATTATCAGTGGATGGAGAATCAGAGATGTTGTTGTCTCACTCTCACACTGGTTGGTTCAAACCTCAAGGAAAGGTTGCGTGGGACCCATGTCATGCAGGGCCCACTTGATGTTGTTTCCAAGGTGTCGAGAATTTCTGCGATTTGTTGAGAACGAAGTCAGATTATTTTTTACTGCACACAGAAAGTTGCATTTTTTTAGTTTCATAACATCAAAATATTTGAATTCTGATAAGAGGAGGGTTCAAATGCACCTAAATTTTTGTGCATCCAAATACATTATATCTTTCAAATTATTTTTCTCTGTTTTTAAAATTTGAATAGTCAATCTGAACCATTAGATACGATCTATATATTAAGATGTGCTTGGAGACCAAATTTTATATTTTTTGAAATTTATTTTACTATTTATTAAGCCACTTTGAAAATCGTTGATTTTATATTTTCTGGACCATTTAATCAGCGATTTTCAAAGTGGTTTAATAAATAGTAAAAAAAAATTTCAAAAAATGTAAAATTTGGTCTTCAAGCATATCTTAATATATAGATCGTATCTAATAGTTCGGATTGACTATTCGGACTTTGAAAACGGAGAAAAAATATTTAAAAGATAGGTTGCATTTGGGTGCATTTGAACCCTCATCTTCCGACAAAATGAATAGAAAATCAGAGGATAAAAACAGAGGATTAGTCTGATCCTATTTTAAGTTTCTTTAGGACCATTTGATTATTTTAAGATTCATGTGCATTGTTCTAATATTTGTATATTCTCGTATTAATTTTTTTGTCTATGGATCTTAGAACATATCAGATGGTTTTAGAGTTTACCGAACTCAAAAGTAAATCTGATGTCTATCGGTACCTACTATGTTCACTGACTAAATAAAACACTACAGACTCTAAGAAAGTAATTTTTTTTACAATAATGAAAATGTACAATACGTAACTATAATCAAATGAAACAATACATAATTAGTTTATTATAAATTGCCAAAAAAATTGTCAAAAATTGCCAAATGAAAAAAATACATAATTAGTTATATTGTCTTTTGGCTCTCCCAGAATCACAATTCTGTGAGTTCCATTTCTTTTTCCTTCAATCTTTTAATATATTAAATGTGGTTATATTATCTTGCTTTTAAGTTCTAAAGATTTCAACAATGACATGAAATACACATCTAAGTTTGCTTTAAATTTTTTTTTTTTTTGCAATTAAATCTTTCACTGTCAAATTTCCCTTCCCCTAATTCAATCATTTGCGCAAAGCTCACAAGATTGATAGCTCAATTAAACTATACAAGTAATTGCTTAGTTTAAGAAAAACAATATGGATCTAGGAAGTAGGAATCAACATGATTTAATGGTATTGTTGGTTGTTTTTATTATTTCTTTAACTTTATTTACAGGAGCCTTGCATCAAGTATATTGACTGGTGAAATATAACAAATGAATTTTCCAACCTAAAAGAGCTCCAGACCTTGTACGTACAAATCATATATGTGCATTGCTTGCATCCTTTTTATTTATTATTTTATTATCTTCTCTGATTGGAGTTCTATTAGATAATTCCTACATATACCTTACAACAAGTTTATATATAATATTCTGGTAAGAACTTTTCTTTTTTTCCTTTTTCAAACTCAAGCCACTATTTTGCTTTTGTTTTCGTTTTATTTTCCTTGAAATTTCATGACATATAATCGAAGTTTCCTTTCTTTTATTAGGGATTTAATGAGCAACCAACTCAATGGGTCAATTCCATCGGTCTCCTAAAAAATTCACAAGATGGTTACCTTACCTGCAGGTTTGTTTCAAACTTTTAAACTCAATAATTACTCTTTATTCTACATCTTTTGTTTGAAATAATTTTGTTTTTCAATATAGTTGGAGATAATGCAAAACTTTGTTCTGACGGGGACCTCATGCAATCTCTCGAAAATGAAGAGCAATAATTCTAAAATTGTCATTGCTATTATAGTTCCAATTGTTGTGGTGGTGATCTTAGTGGCAATAGCCACTTTCATCATTTACAAACTTAAAAAACGGACAGGTACAGAAAATAAAATTCTCATCTTTACAATATAAATGTGTTTATATATATTAATGTATTTTTTTACCATGTTGTGTAATTGCTTCATTGAAGCTATTTGACAGAACAATGATGCAAACTGGTGTCGTTTGCTTCCCAAATGTTTTTATAACAACATTTAGAACCAATTAGCTGATTAAGGTTCTTTACCCTAATAAGTTACTTCTTTCAAGTTTCAACTTCCTAACTTCCTAATATTTTCTACCTCTTTTACTTCTAATGACAGCACAACAATAGGTGTAAGCTTCATCCAGAGGGAAGCACCTCATTTCACTCATTTTGCCTACCATTAATTATGATGTTGTAACTTTTGAAATGATCATATGGATGGTGTGTTTTGGGTTGGATTTACTCTTAATGTACATTTAAGTATTCGTAGTGTTGCTTCAATTGTTTTAATTGATTAATCTAGTGAGATAGTAATATATGCAAAATGTAAGTCCATTAAGTTTCATCCCTTTGAACCAACACTTGTGGCAATGGCTTGATGTTCATGGTGACATCCAACCACAACAACACCATAATGGTTGCGGCGTAGCCGCAACATGATGCACCTAGTGTAGAACAATTTATAATTTTTTAGACTTGTAGTATCTGTGTATATGCCAAATTTTTTATTAATGATAAATAAAAAATGAAAAATAATTTTTGCTAATTTAAAAAATGAATTAAGTATCCATCCGGTATGGCGTCTAGTCTGAACATCATAACAGACGTAACCCTTTGCCTGAAAAAAAAGTTGACCCGGGACGCCGTACCAAGTGAAGTACCAGTGAAAAAAATACAAAATTTTAACATGACGCCTTTCCAAATTCTCAACCCCATTTTTTTTTACCGATCCTCACAAAATTTTGACAATTTGACCACAAAGAGGGTTTAACTGAAGTGTCAAGCAATAAAATCAAAGAACTTCAGAGAATGCATTTAATTTGACCACGTGCATTTCAGATAAGACAAACGGCCAAGCTAAAGCTCTAAGGTTTGAACGGAGGGCACCTAACTAAACAATTTTAAATCAGGGGTTTAACCATTTGAGATAAAAAGGTGCCATGATCAGATTTACAAGAAAAGACTAAAGAGCTTCAAGAGTTTTGAGTTAATTCGAACGATTGTTTATCCGAGAAGAAAGTGAAAGGAGAGTACTTATGATTGTAGCCTAAATACCCCATCTTCAGTACTTATGATCAGATTTACAAGAAAATACCTAAATACCCCATCTTCAGTACAAGGAAGGCTCTTGTGATTGTAGCCTGATGGGAAGCCCAAATACCATTTTCTAGCGCCAGAGTCAAAAACTATTTCGTTCTATCACTTCTTTGCAGGTTACTATCTCAAAGGTGGCCCAATTAACTCGATTGCTGTTGCCAACAGATTTCATAAGAGGTTTCGCAGGATGTTAAACAAGTACGATACGAGTCGACCAGAGGCATTTTTATTTCCATACCGGTATAGAATTCATCTTCATATCTTATTCCATTAAAATAACCGGTAACAAATAAATAATGAGTAATTATAGGGTAAATGAATAAGTTGAACAATTTTATGTAAAAATATGATAGATCAATTATATATTAAATACAATATGCACATAATATCATAAGATATATTAATTATAATTTTTATTCTATTATTTCAAATCAATTTTGTCATAAATTACTAAATAAAAAATTATGTAAAACGTAGTATAAATCAATCTAATCATAATAAAAAAATATAGTTATACATGTCAAAAAAAATATCATATATAATTTAATATTTACCTATTACCTTATCCAATGGTACAAAATAACTCTTACCCGTGGTAAGTCTTATACTCATTTCTCTAAGTCTAACACCAGTTTATGCATCTCATATTATAAATTTCTTAGTTTGTGCAATATTTTTCTCTCCTAATGAATACATTATATAGTCACCGGTTCCTTCACGTCCTCGTCTAACAATAGCGCCTGAATTATTTTATCGCCCCAGCCATTAGTACTAAAGAATGCGTGACCACCGTGTGGTACCTCGTGATAACTCACCCATGGTAATTTCTTCGCAACGTGCCTCTGTATCTCAACCTGACACATCGTATCTTCGACATTTGCCCATAGATGCACTGAGCCTTCATTATTTGGAAATGGATTTTCCATCTGCATCGGATCAAATTCCCAGTTACTGAACACCACCATCACATCCCGGCATAAAGATTCGTAAACTCCTTGCTGCGTTGCCTTCCTCTTAGCCTGCACAAAAGTTGATTTAATTAGGGTTTAGGGTTTAGGATTTGGGATTTGTACATTGGGGGCATTTACCAATTGTTTTGTTTACAGGAAAATAGATTGAACTCCATGTTTGTTGATTTACCCCATAAAAGTCCACATTTATAACAATTGAACAAACCTTGAACACTTGGTAAAGGAAAAATAAAGGAGATTATCATTATTGTTGTTTGTTTTTGGAAAAAAGGGTATATAGGAGATTAAAAAAATAAAAAAAGAATCTTAACTGCATCAGAATTGAGTGCTGGCCTTTGCTTCTGCTCAATGATTCCAAGATCTGGTATGGAGGTTGTTTCCTGAATTACACTCTCAGTAATAATTGGAGATGATCCAAACAAGTTCTCCTTCATCCAACCACAATACAGGAACGGTAAATTGTGCGCTACCCAAAATGATGTTTGATATAGAGGATCCAATTTCAAGAATGCCGATTCTGACAGATTAGCGGGAAGCGAGGGCCACCAGTAGTTCACTCCTGGGACCAGTAGCACCACACCACTTAACCTATCAATAATCATAAATACTTAATCTCATTAATAGGAGAAATATAAGAAATCAATCTGATGCAGTGATGTGCGGATACTGTTACTGGTATTGACCATTTGGTAAAAGCAATAACACCATTTATCTTTTATTAAACTGAGAAGGTTCGAAAGTCTCACATCAAAATTGCGTGTTGGCCATTAATCCTTTAGCAAACATACACATACACAGAAAAGACAAAAAATAAAAATCGAAAGAGATTACATCTAACTAGAATGCAGTACTACTATAAGTTAATCCAGGGGCGGAAGGTAATGTATTGAAAAGAGTGCTAAGCCACCCTTATTAATTGGAAATTTGTATTTTTGTCCATTAAATTTTATAATTTTCATACGTATTAATATTTTTTACACCCCCCCCCCCCCCACACACACACACACAAAGTAAAATTACAACCACACTTGATTTTTTAGCCTTACCAATCTTAATTTTCTAGTTTATATAATCAAGTAGAACTAGGGTGTTCTTAAGCTCACCAAAGTGTTTGGTGAACTTGACTCCAAAACTCATTAAATTGGTTTCAAATGACAAATTCGAACCGTTGGAATTTGTCTATTTTACGTGTGATGCTTCTACATGTGAAATTTTTAAACTTTCGAATTAGTTTAGTATAAAGTCAATTGGTCAAAATTAGAAAGTTAATAAATTAATTTTAGTGCATTCATTTTTTTAATAGGTTTTGACCGCTTGACTCTATACTAAACTAATTCAAAAGTTTAAAAATTTCACATGTAGATGCATCACACGTAAAATAGGCGGGTTCCAATGGTTCGGATTCGTCATTTGAAACCAATTTGACGAATTTTGGAGTCAGCTCACCAAAGTGTTTGGTAAGCTTAAGAACACCCTAATTCTACTCTACATAATCAATAGCCGCTTGTATTTAGTTCTACCTAAACTTCAGGCCCCAATTTTGCAGTTATTAGGAGGTACTGGGACTGTACTGCTTACCTATGAGGAATGTATTTGAGGCAGCTATAAGCAGAGTAGGCCCCCAGGGAGGTCCCCAAAAGATAAAATTTTGGACCCAACTCCAACTGCTGTGCTAATTCATCTATGTCCATGGATTCACTCTTGACAGTCCTTATTGGATTCGGGTCGCTCTCCCCGTACCCGGCCCGGTCAAATGACACAAAGCATATCCCCAGTTCTTCTACCAATTCCTGTGCATCACGAATAAAATATTTCAATTCCTCTTTATTTCTATCTGAAATTTGACCTTTGGAATCATTAGCTCAGTCTTATTACCTGGGATGCAGGAAAGGTTTCATCTTTGCTGCTACTGAAGCCATGAACAACGACAATTTTATACCTAGCCTTCTCTTTTGGTACCCCGTATTCTTTATACGCAAGATACCTTCCATCTCTCAGCTGTATGCGCGGAGATGCGATGTGGCGTCCACCGGGGTTGCTGCGTATCGAAGGAGGCGGCGATTTTGTGATATTATGTGCCCAACCTGGTGTTGCTAGAAGTAACAGGAATGCTGCCAATAGTGGTAGGAGCATTTTTCTTCGAGTTTATTAATCACAATTAAGGATGAGAATTGAGAATTGAGAATTGAGAGCTGAGAAGATAATAGTGACAGTGAGGTAGGAAGTGAACGAGGTTTGCTTTTAATTTATAACTCCTAATTAGTTACCTAATCACCCCTTCAATTTTACGATTTTAGTTTGGTGATGCAGGGATTTGCTAGTTGCGGGGTTTTGGGTAATTTTGGTGGATAATTTAGGAGGAGCTAATCAAGGATAGTACTGACAATTCATAAACTATGCTTGTTATTTTACGGAAATTGAAGGGCAGTTTGACAAATGTACAAATAATAGCAAGATCTTTCAATAGAAAAAATTGTAATCAAATGTAAATTAAGATAGTTGAAATAGTATTAGAATGGGCTCATCTATTATTTTAGCAAGCACGTGGAATTTATGGAATAACAAATGATTTACACTACACACCTGTCACCCAGCTGTGTTGCGGTCCAGTATCTTGTAGCTCGTACGGTCGTACCGCTTTTGAGATAGGCTCCGAATTCTCTGTTCTCCTGCGAATAGGATTCGGTGATAAACGAACTCCTGAATAACTTCATTTTTATGAATTAATTATTTTTTAAAGCTCGGTGATAATCCGGGAGTGGAATGGTGATATATTATGTTACGAGTAAGGCTACTGTGATTTGTGATTTATGAAGTAAATAGTGCGTTTTATTTTGCATTTATATTTTCTTATTTTAAAATTTAAAAAGTTGATATGAATTGTTCAAACCGATCTTCATATTTAATGTGTTTCGAGATAAAATTTTACAATTTTTAGAATTGTTTACTATTATTTTTTTAATGAAAAATTTATACTTTGCCATCAACTGAACGTAATTTTTTTTTTTTTTAAAAGTTAGTGATTTTAAATATGTACTATCAACCAAACGTAGTTAGAATGATATAAAATAAAAGCCTACTTAAATTTTCATTTTCCCTCGATTGCATAATGTATTCCACTCCTGTTCGTTTCTTTTTTAAAACGACGTGTGCACATTTTTAAGAATTTGAATTATAAGAAAGTTAAAATGACATATGCACATTTCATACGGTACTTCACACTTTGTAATATTTTAAATGTCATAGAATATGCAATGTTATTTAAAAAAAAATGAAAACTCAAAAGCTTTGCCTAGACACGATTTTTCTTTTTAACAATTCAACCAATGTCAGAGAGCCAAAACTATATATTATTAATTTATTTTCAAATTTGGAATCCATACATTCAAAATAATAAAAAGCCCTGTTCAAAACTTAGTGTTTTTTTTTTCCAGTATTGTGTGATCATTATCAAATGGCGTAACATTTTCTTTGTTCAATTTACAGTATACAAATTTATATATAAAAAAAAAGTAACAATCCATATATATACAAAAAAAAAATGTTGGACCGTCCGATCAATATCAAGTAGCCAATACAATATGCGAATTTTTGAATAAAATAAAAATAAGCACATCCTATTTCTTTAAAATTATTTGATGAATATGAAACATAAAGAGTATTTATTTATTTATTTAACAATACAAATATACAAAAATAGAAAGTTACATGACATATTTTTTTTGTATCATATCTGTAATAATCGATGCTTTTTAAAAAAAAAAATAAGGTATGCATTATTGTATTTAAAATATTTAAACTTACAATATTAAAAATAATTATAACCCGTCTGATCAATCTCAATCGTCGTAGGATTTGCAAAAAAATCCTCCCAACTAAATAGCATGCTAATTTTTTTAGAACCCAAACCTCTATTTGTCCAGAGAAGATCTGAGCCATTGATTGTATAAATCTCAGCCACTCATCAAAATAGATCCTTTAATAAATAGTTTTGATTTTATACATCTGTTAAATGTTGTCAAGCGTGTAAAAATCTAAATTTAATTAAAACTGTATCCATTACATGAAACACCGCATAGTAATTCAACAGAATCCCCACGCGTTTTCCCTTCTTTCCACGCAGTCCACGCGTTTTCCCGAATTCGTATCCTCTGAGATGTCTCAAACTTTGGGTGACACTATGGAATATCCCAACCGTTTAAATACGCTCCACACGAATCTCAAAACACACATAATACTGACCCCCTACATCACCCCGAATAGGCACCGGACACGTCGGTCACGCAAAAGTTGGACATCTCAGAGGATACGCACTGTCGGTCACGCAAAAGTTGGGGAATTTGATGAATTCATATCCCCTGAGATATCTCATTTTTGCACGACTTTTTGGGAAATCACAACCATTAAAGTACGTTGTGCACGAATCACAAAGTTCAAACAGTACTGGCCCCCTGCGCTACACTGAATAGACACCGGACACGTGTCACGCAAAAGTTGAAATATCTCACCAAATACGCAAAGTTACGCAAAAGTTGAGATATCTCAGAGGATACATTCCTGGATCTTCCGTGGCCTGTTTTATGTGGTTTTTTGTGTTTTCATTATTAACAATTCATTAATTCTTGTTTCTCTCATTATTAATTAATACATTATGACAAAATCAAATAAATATTAATCACATTTAAAGAAAGTAATCAAAATAATATTTCAATCCCATTGCAACGCACGGACACTTAGCTAATAATATTAAAAAGAACAGAAAGATTGTTAATGGTTCTACTTCGTTTTTACAATTTCATCAACGCCAAACAGTCAAGAATGGGTTTTCCAATTTGAACTTGCAAATTAACAACAAAGATTTAAAGTTATTCATAACCAATTTTAACAGTACTATGCGATCAATATGAAACAAGAAGTAGCATTTTTTTTTAAACTATTTTAAATCTAAAAGTTTCGAAAAATAAATCTTTACTCTTTTTTAAATATCATTTTATATAACAAACATTGAATTATTTCGAGTTCATGCATGAAGCTAAACACTTAATAATTCCACATTTTTTTTTCTTGCCTAGTAAACATTGAATTGTTCAGTGTTTCTCATGCTTATTCAATATTTGAACTTTTTTTTTACTGACAATATTTAAAAAATAACAAAATAAAAAATTTATTGACAATAAATAAATTTGTTGAATGGCCCCAATAAATTTCCTTAAAAGGGCCGCTCTAGTTTCTTATAAAAGAGCAATATATAGTTGTCGAAAATTATTCAACATTGAATTATTTCGCGTTTATGCATGAATCCATTTCAACGTTTCAACATTCCTACTGAAAATAAATTCAAAAAATACAAAATAAATTACTTTATTGACAATAAATAAATTTGTGGAATGACCTAAATAAGTTTCCTTAAAAAAAACCGCTCTGGTTTTAAGTAAAAAATATATATATTATTTTCGAAAATAAGAAACTCGAACTCATTTTTTTAGGCTTCGAACGATTTTTTTTTTTAATCTGTAAACAGCAGCTACTGACTACACAATAAGAATGGGATTTTTTGTTTTTTAATCAAAAGCCGCCTGTTTAAATTCAGAATTTTCAATTATATTTTATTTGAATCTCTTCGCACAAATTGGTTGTTAACAATTTAAATAAAAATTCATGTTATTGTCAACAAATTTAATTATTTTTTATTTCTCTCGAACTTAATTTCTAGTAGAAAAGCTAGATCACATGATTATTCAGTGTTTCTAAGCAGGAGAAAACACTGAGTAATTTAGCATTTCTAGGATCGAGAAAAATACTGTATGATTCAATGTTCGTGGTTTGAAATGAAATTTGGGGATTTGATGATATAGGTTTAATTTGTTTTTCTAAATGTCATGAAAAACCAAATTAAATTTCGCTGCTTATGGATTTATAAATTTCAAAAAAGGCAAAAGTAAAGTGCATATAATTGCAATGAAAAATGGTGATATATTTTTCATTGCAATTATATACACGAGGAGGGTTCAAATGCACTCAAATTTTTGTGCACCCAAATGTATCATATCTTTCAAATCTTTTTTCTCCGTTTTCAAAGTCTGAATAGTCAATCTGAACCGTTAGATGCGATCTATATATTAAGATGTGCTTAGAAACCAAATTTTACATTTTTTTGAATTTTTTACTATTTATTAAGCCACTTTGAAAATCGCTGATTTTATATTTTCTGGACCATTGGATCAGTGATTTTCAAAGTGGCTTAATAAATATTAAAAAAATTCCAAAAAAATATAAAATTTGGTCTCCAAGCACATCTTAATATATAGATCGCATCTAACTGTTTGGATTGACTATTCGGACTTTGAAAATAGAAAAAAATAATAGGATGCATTTGGGTGTACAAAAATTTGAGTGCATTTGAACCCTCCTCTTATATACACGTTACTTTTGCCTTTTTCTGAAATTTATAAATCCATAAGCAACGAAATATACAAGTGCACGGTCAACACTTTAATTGCAACTTAAAAAAGATAGATCTAGATTTATTTATAATATTAATTTGACGATTTAACAAGCATTTAATATTACTTATAATTTTCAATTCCGACTTTTGAATATAACTACACTAATTATATATATATCATTCATCTTCTTCGATACAAGTTTTATCATTTACAATAACAACATAAAATTTACAGTGATGAACATTTAATTTTGTAAGAATCTCAAATAAAATTTATAGTACATAAAGTTGATAAAAAAAACCGTTTATAAATTTAATTATTTATTTATTAAGTTTTCATTGAATTTTTTTATTTAAATAAATACTGTTTCAAATGTCCAAGTAATTTATCTGGTGAGAAAATAAGTGCTTAGATGTCCAATGATTTTAAATAAATACTGTTTGAAATGTCCAAGTAATGCCACTCCCACAGTGATCAATTTATTTATGCATCCACCTTCCAGCAAAAATTAGAATTTGGGCAATGTTGTCTCTGGTTATACTACCTTTCTATCACCTAGACTCAAGTTACGGGAGTCAAACGACACCCAGCATTTTACTCTAAACTATATAGAAAATTATATATAGATACATTTTTTTTTTTTAAATGAATGAGGTCAATTGACTTGTGCTCATTAGGTGCTATGAGATCTCTTGTACACCCTACTGTCCCTACATTGTCAATGCTTGGGCCATAATCTCATTTGGTCGATTCCAAATGCACTAAGCTAGCTTAAAACTGAAAGCGAGTTGTTGTTGTGGTAGGTTTGAGGCTAGATGCAAAATAGCTTGGTTCGGATCTGGTGGCGCAGTTTGTTGTTTTGATCTGTACCAGGGATTCAAACCAGGCAGCTTTTGTTACATTGCAAGCGAAAAACATATGATGGATAGATTCAGCTTTTTGGCCACACAAATAGCATTTGAGATTTATTCTGTAGATTCTAGAGTGCAGCATGGCCATTATGAGCAAAGCCCTGTTACAAGCTCTTCAAATAATTATCTTTCCTCATTGTATGATCTTTCAGTTAGCTGTTCTGATTTGATATCTTTACTAAGTGCAGTTTGTACGGCATATGACTTGACCGGATTGAACAAAAGACAGATCTAATTTATCTAGCTTCTGGCTATAAAAAACAATTTATGTCATTGGTCTAAAATCTTTCTGAGGCTTAATCAATGCCTGAGCAAATATTGCTCCTTTCGTAATCAATCAATTCATCCTACTCGAAGCAATGCAGTGTGAATTTACCTTTGCATTGCAACGAATTTTTTGCATTTGGAACATTTGTAGATTCTTCCTTTTTCATTGGAGATGATTAATTTGTTGATTCTTTTTTCTTTTCTCTTGGCAGCTTATCAGCTTATCGTTGTTTCCATACCATTTATTTTTGCAAACAAATTTGACTTAATTATTAGCAGTTCATTTCTATCCCTATATTAACTTCCTCTTCTACTTCCAAGATTTTGTCAAGTTGGGAAATTGTTTGGTTTCTACTTGCAATGGGCTTTTCACTCAATTGATCGACACGAATAAAGCAACTCCACAGATTAATTTATGCTGCTTTTAACTTTTGTGATGAGTTATATATGATTATATCATAATTGGCTCACATATAATCTTAAGTTATCTTTTGACATTATATAGAATGCCACTTGTTGTGTCATGCAACTTCAAGTCTGACATGGCTTGCAGCATATTATAACACAGATATTACAATAACAGTAATACAGCATCTCAAATTATATATAGATTGCACTATATATGCTGAGGCTCCTCTCCCAGTAAAAGTGCCTTAATTATTTTGTCCTTCATGCCATCAACAGCATCGAAAAGGTGACCACCATTTGGTATCTCATGATATTTTATCCATGGTAATTTCTTCGCAATATACCTCTGAATCTCAACCTGACATAATGTATCTTCTCTTCCTGCCCACATATGCACCGATCCTTCATTGTTTGGGAATGGATTTTCAATATGCGTTGGATCAAATTCCCAGTTACTAAACACCACCATCACATCACGGTACAGAGATTCATGAATTCCCTGTTGTCTTGTCTTCCTCTTATACTGCACGCAAGTTTACTTGCTCTATTAGTTGCGTGAGATTATGGTAATATGCATATTACAAATTGACCCGTGCTACGGGTTCATATCTCTATTTTTAAAATTTGTTTAGTTGATCTGAATAGTTAAACATGATTTTCATGTGAAAATGTACTTGAAGGTCAAATTTTTCATTTGTTTTTGAATTTTTTGCTATTTTTTTTAGATAGGTAGAAAATCACTGATTTTGGGTAGTCCAAAATTTTCAAATCAAGATATTTTCTATCTAAAAAAATAGTAAAGAAATCTTAAAATGTAGAATTTAGACTGCAAGTATATTTTAATATGAAGGAACGGTTCAGATTGACTATTTAGACTACAAAAAAGGAGATTTGTGTCCATAGCATCGGCCGTTGTGTAATATGTATATTACCATAGCCTCACTCCTATTAGTTTCCCATTTAGAAAAGCTTTTATGCGGATCAGGTAAGCATATATGGCCTCATGTTGTCCCCATTTTGGAGTCTACTTGGGTGAATACAAGCTTGTATTAGCAGTATTCATCCTCAATGAGTTTAATTTGTGGCCATATTCACCAATAAATTTGTTTACAAAAAAATAAATGGATATACATAATTGTCATTTTGTCCCATAAGCCTACAAATTTAGAAAACCAACCAAACCTAGCATTTCAAAAAATTTGATTATGGAGGGAAGGGGAAAGGAAAGAAACAAACCTTATCAGACTGTTGTGTTGAACTTTGCTTTTTTTCAATGATCTCAAGGACCTCAAGATCTGATTTGGAGAGTGTTTCCCTGGACCCTTTGCCAGTAATAGTTGGAGATGGTTTAATCAACTTTTGCTTCATCCAACCGTAAAATAGGAATGGTAAATTGTGCACCACCCAAAATGCCATTTGATCTCCAATGTCTAATTTCTTGAACACTGATTTTGATAGATCAGCAGGAAGTGAGGGCCACCAGTAGTTCACTGCTGGTACCACCAGCGCAACACCAAGTAACCTATCAAAATTCATACTTCAGAAGTTACAGTATTGATAATATATTTTACATTTGTACTGGCAACCAATCTGGAATTCTATTGTCACTGAAATGGACCCTTTTATCTGGAACAAGTTACAGGTTACTGACAGACTCATGCCAAACTACAATTTAGAGTAGATAATGGCTGATATTTATGACTACTATTTTTAAAAAGGACCACACCCTCACAAAGCAGGAACAAAATATATCCAAGTAGAAAGCACCTGTAAGTTAGATAGTAGCTGATATTTAATTATTTATAACTACTAGATACCTTAATGGAATGGCATGTAAGAGGTATTTATTACCTGTGGGGAATGTATTTGAGGCAGCTATAAGCTGGGTATCCCCCCATTGAACCCCCAATTAAATAGAATTTGGGACCCAATTCTAGCTGCTCTGCCAATTCATCTATGTCCATTGATTCACTCTTAACAGTTCTTTTCGGGTTCGGGTCACTCTCCCCATACCCAGCCCTGTCAAATGACACAAAGCAAATCCCCAATTCTTCCACCAATTCCTGTGAATCATGAATTATGAATATACTATGATTCTTCTCTCTCTATTAACAACTTTTTTTTTTCTTCTTTGAAACTTAGAGTTTTGATTTTTGTAGCTTAATCTGACCTGGGATGCTGGAGGAGGGTCACCACGTTCACCTTTATCACTATCAAAGCCATGAACAAGCACAATTTTATACCTGGCCTTCTCTTTTGGTACTCCGGTTTCTCTATATGCAAGATACCTTCCATCTTTCAGCTTTATGCGTGGAGCGGTAATAGAGGGTCCACCAGGGCTGCCGCATATCAAAGGAGGCGGCGGTTTTATGAAATTATATGCCCAACCTAGTAATGCTATCAGAAATACTGCCAATAATTCTATAAGCATTTTGGTTTGAGTGTGAGAAGATTTAAGAGTTACAGTCAATTTTAATGTACAAGGCTTGTTTTTATAACGCACAGTTGTGATAATGATGCTATTCCTAAGAAAAGAAGTTGAATATGACAAACGGTCCCACCTAACCTAAAGGTTATTGGTAATCTCTCAATTCTAAAAACCCGGATTTAGTGTAGCTAGTGCAAAGTGCCTATAATTTTTGTAATATGAAAAAATATGAACCCGGTTGTATATTAATTGAATACAAAAATTATTTTTTTATTGTGTTTTCTTTGTGCGAAGCATATGAGTTCCTGTACATAGAAGAGGCAACATATCAACAAGCTTATCAGTGTGCATATGATCGTTATTGATGCCAAATGATACCACCAGTAAAGGGAAAAATAACAAATCACCTTATGTGATTAAAAAGTGATGTGATATGACTAAAATAATAAAAAATTATATAAATTTTCAGAGTAAAGTTAAGGTGTAATGTGCTCACCAAGAGAGTTTGGTGAGCACAACTTCAAAAGTATATCAGATTGACTTCAAACATCAAATTCAAACCGTTGAAATTCTTATACTTCATGAGTGATGCATATACATATAAAATTTTGAAAGTTTCGAGTTTATTTGCTACACAGTCAAGCGGTCAAAGAAATGAATTTTTTATAACTTAATTTATAAGTTGTTTTATATATTAATTATGCGCGCAAAAGCGTATGCACAAAGTTTTAGTATAATAATATGTACTTTTTAAACCTTTAACACACGTTTGAGTTAAATTGCAAGTGCACAATTCTATCAAAGTAGTATTTGAGGTATCGATCCAGAGGGAGAACGTTTAATTACTATGCTTAAACTTTAGTAGTAAATTTCAGAAAATAAAATAAAGTAAAGTGCAATAAAAGTAAATTGGGGGGTATTATTCTAACAATTCCTAGTTTTGGGTTCAATACCCAAGAGAGAGAAATTTTAAAACAACAAAAGTAAATAGAGGAAATAAATATTGATTTGCTTCCTAGTTTGAGAAGATCTAGGGGTATTCGGTCTACAATCCCTTGCTAACTCTATCTATTCGGTATTTGTTTGAGTTCATGTATAATTTGATGAGGTTTCTAACCTAATATGTCATTAAGGGCCACTTTCGTGAATTAATAACGTGTCTAAGTAATTCGGACTTCACGGTTAGGTTTTTCACCCTAACTACCTAGACCATACGCTCTTGTTAGTCTCTCCCTCCTCAAATATTGATATTTCACAATTAAGTCCATCATACCAATACTCGATTTGATTTGAGATGTCCTAATTAGGGTTTGGCTTCACAATTAGGTCCTTCACCAAATTCATAACCTTAATTTCTATAGTTCCGGCTTAGATTACAAATTAGTTAGATCCTAATCCAAACCTAAGGTATTTGCATTCATAATTTGGTACTTCCTCTCATCCTAACTTCTTTGGATCCTTTAACAAAGATGTACTAAAGTGGGACTACTTCGATTTCAAGTACTAATTATGTAATTAACACAAATGATAAATCACAGAAATTAACATCAAATCACATAAAACAATCATAACAAAAACAAATAACTGAATAAGATACAATTAAACAAGTTCATGCATTGACCTAAATCCCTAGAGAGAGATCTACTCCCTCATAGAGAGATCCATTACAAAAATTGACAAAAATAAGAAGAAATGAAATAAAGAAATGATTACACCATTTATTGAATTAAGAATCTCTATCTTGCTGAATCTTGCTCAGGAAACCCTTCTTCTCCTTGCTTGAAAGTTTTCCTTACTTCAGAATTTATCGCTAAGTGTGTGTGTAGAGAGAGAGAATGAGATTGGATTGATGGATGGGAAAAGATGAGAAACGATGTCTTGAATGGAGAATGAACCCCCTCTTTTATAACTAAAGACCATGTCCAATTTAGAGGTTAGGAAGTGAAATTAGTGGGTGCTATATTTGAATTATTTTTTAGGATTTCCTTGTCCACATTTAGCTGTAAAAACTTGTTCTTGGTGCGCCAAAAATAGAAACTGTGTATTTCTGGCTATATGCGAGTTTAGTACGTCCGACTGACTCCAAATTTCTTTTTTTAGTTTCTCATGTTGTAGATCTTCTTCCTAGCTTTCGAAAAAGTGGTTGCAAGCCTTAATCGGAGTTACGAGTCAAAAGTTATGACCGTTTTAAGTTCAGATTGCAGTTATGCGTTCTGCTACAGTGCGTCCGCACTGCTACAGTACCATCCGCACTGCTATAGTAACATCCACACTGAGCTCGGACTTTTTCTATGTGACCAGAGTGCGGCAGCATCGATATCCGTGCGTCCGCATCGATATCTGTGCATCCGCACGGCTTTTGACGAATAACTTATTATACCTTTTTAAAATTGGCGCGCGTCCAGAAATCCATCTAAGTACTTATTGTGCTATATCACAAACCGTGTGTTTGTATTGGGCATTTTTCTTCGATTTTCTTCATTTTCTGCAAGTTAAAACCAAGCCAACGCAGTAACTTGATCCTATGTATATTCTATTCACTTTATATTCAAAATACAAGATATTTGGTGTTATTTTATGATAAAAATTAGATCAAATATGTATATAATTTAGGCCTATCAATTTAATTTTTATCATTTCTTTGACCGCTTGACTGTGTAGCAAATAAACTCGAAATTTTTTAAATTTTATATGTGCATGCATCACTCATGAAGTATAAGGATTTCAACAGTTTACATTTGGCATTTGAAGTCGATCCGATATAATTTTGGAATTGTGCTCACCAAATCCTCTTGGTGAGCATATCACACCCTAGCTTTACTCAAATTTTCATGTAATATATGATCACGCCGTGATTAAACATGACATGATTGATCATGTTTAATTATTTTTTTCAAGTTTTAATATAGTTCATAGAAATTAACAAAAATAGATATAAAAAATAAGAAATTATTACAAAATAAATTATAATAAAGAAATAATTTTGAAAAAAGTAGTCATGTAATGTGTAATATGACGTGATGTAATGTAATTAAGATGATGGAGAACAGTCACGTCACACAATTCACATAACGTAACGTGTTGTAACAAAATATGTAACATGTAATTAATTTTCTTCACTAGATAACACTAACTTTTGCGAATTTGATATTTTTGTTCAAAATTTTATAATTTTTTAGTAGAAATAATTTTATTACTAGTTGCTACATCTATTATTCTGCTAAAATTTTCAGATTTCTTCACAATTGAATATATATATATATATATATAGAGAGAGAGAGAGAGAGGCTAATGTGCTTTCGGTAGCATATGGGCTGAAATGCACACGGTCCAAATTTAAAATTTCAAAATTCAAACGGTTGATCCGAACTATTCATCTTATTCTCCGTATTAATATCTGCTTGGAGACCAAATTTTACAATTTTTTGAACTTTTTACTATTTATTAAGCCACTTTGAAAATTGCTAATCCAACGATTTTACTGTTTTGTGCAGCCACCGTTGGATCAACTATTTTGTAAAATACTTAATAAATAGTAAAAAAATCAGAAAAATGTAAAATTTGGTCTCCAAGCAGATATTAATATGGAGAAGAAGATGAATGGTTCGGATTGACCGTTTGAATTTTAAAATTTTAAATTTGGACCATGTGTATTCTGACCGATATGCTAGCGAAAACATATTAGTCTATCTCTCTCTCTCTCTCTCTCTCTCTCTCTCTCTCTATATATATATATATATATATATATATATATATATATATATATATATATATATATATATATAATAACTATTTGCAATGACGAATCCAATAGAACTCTTTTTCATATGCAACAAATTAAGAATCAATAATGAATAGGATCATGATAACAATCTCCGCATTTATCCCCGTAGATACTGCCAAAAAAAAACATGTGGGGGACCACTCAATTATTAATGAGCGTTTAAAAAACTACGGGTATTTAACTTAAAGCATCAAAGTATTTATCTTGAATTTGTCAGGTATTAAACCCTATGCAATGATCTTTATTTATGAAAGAATAAATCAATCCATTAATTGTCCTCGCACAAAATTTCCTTTCTTTTGAATCGTCCTCGCACAATTGGGGACCATTAAACATGGGAGAACCGCTCAATCATTAATGAGCATTTAAAAAAATGTTAGTATTTAACTTGAAGCATCCAAATATTTAACTTGAATTTGTCAGGTATTAAACCTTATGCAATGATCTTTATTTATGAAAAAATAAATCAATCCATTAATTGCCCCCGCACAAAATTTTCTTTTTTTTTGAATCGTTCCCACACAACTGGAGCCCATTAAATAAACAATCATCTTACTCAATGATAAATACTCTGAGACATAATGATAAATACTTTATGTTACATAGATAAATACTTTACATTATATGGATAAATATTTTATATTACATGGATAAATACTTCTCATGCATACTTGTAAGTTTTAGTAAAACATCAATGATAAATACTCTCATACATAATGCTAAATACTTTATGTTACATAGATAAATACTTTTCAGACATAATTGCAACTTACAGTAAAACATCAATGATAAATACTCTATATTACAAGGGTAAATACTTCTCATAAATAATGATAAATACTTTTTTGAACATCAATTAATAGATAAGCATTTATTAACATGGATTGTTATTAGATAACAGTATAATTAATGCAGAGATTGTTTTTAAATAAATAATTAATGCTGGAATTGTTATTAGAGGAAGGCATAATTAATGCGGGGATTGGTATTAAATGGCAATGTAATTTAATGCGGGAATAAAAGAAACCTTTAGTGAAATTAGTGGGGGAATATATGGCAGTTAAAGAAGAGAGAGCGGAGAAAATGTGGGAGATGGGAGTGGGGGGTTCCTTATAATTATTTTAATGAATAATACTTTTGTCTTTTCTAAAACAATTTAAAGAGGTGACATTAATTTCTCAGAATGCCACTTTTTCATTTTTAAAAGAATAAGTTGAATATTGCTCCAATTACATTAAACTTTTGTTGTATGATTCATATTTAAATAATTGGAGTAACTCCAAAATTCCCACAATAACATTAGAGCAATGATTCTAGTAACTTCCAGATTCTCACAACAATATTAAAGGAATAATTTATGATCCCTATTAATTATCTCTTATTTTTCATTGCATGAATTGCTCCAAGATTTATTAATAATTTTTTTCTCATAAATTGTGGTGTACATATCTGTTGAATAAACTCAAATTAGAAAAAGGAAGTTGGCACATTAGTATGAAAAAAAATGTATTAGGTGTGAAAAGAGAACTTTGAAAGTTTAGAAGCCAATTTTGATTTGAATTTCTTGTGCCGACTTTGAAAGATGGGAAGAAAAGTTGAACTTTGTTTCTTAATTGTATCTTGATATGCTTAGTTGTATCTTGATGGATATGTTGGTTTTTGGCTATGAACCGACTTTGTAATTTATAAATAGGAATGTGGTGCCATGTATATATATTGAAATTATATGAGACAATAGTGATCTCATCTCTAGTCTCTCTCTCTCCCTATTTGAAACTTATATTTATAATTTGTTTGAGTGCCAACAAATTGGTATCAGAGCCAAGGTACAATGGTCACTAAAAATCCGAATATCTCCTTTCAATATCCAATTCTAACCAAAACCAATTATGATCAATGGTCGTTACGAATGAAGGCCATTATTGGTGCTCATGGCTTGTGGAACATTGTTGAGAATGGCATGTGATAAATGCTTTGCAAAAGAAAAAAAATAGAGATCAATGTGCGCTAAGTATCATCCATCAAGGATTGGATGATGACATGTTCGAGAAAATTGCTAATGAGACAAGTTCTAAGGATGCATGGGACATTCTTCGAAATTCAGTGGTTGGAGTTGATAAAGTGAAGAAGGCGACTCCAAACTTTAAGAGCCGAGTTCGAGTTGATTGTGATGAAGGAGAGTGAGTCCATAAGAGACTATTTCACCCGAGTATTGGCGGTAGTGAATCAAATGAAGAGGCTTGGTGAAAAGATGCAAGATGTGAGAGTCATAAAGAAGATATTGCGCTCTCTCAATTCAAAGTTTAATCATGTGGTGGTGGTGATTGAAGAATCGAAGGACACGGAGTCCATGATGATCGATGGGTTGAATGGTTCATTGCTAGCACATGAAGAGAGAATGAAGAGAAGCCAACAAGAGCTAGTAGAGCAAGCTTTGCAAGTAAAAGTTCCCTTTAATCCCAGAAGAAATGATAAAGGAGGAAGAGGACAAGGTCGTGGACAAGGCTGTGGTGGATATAGAGACCATGGTTATGGTCGCGGTAGAGGATGCGGTCATGAACAAGAAGAAAAACAGAATAGAGAAGAGAGAAATCAATATAATTGGCGTGATAGAGGACACGGTCGTGGAGGAGGCAATCGTGCATACCGTCTGAATGTCGAATGTTACAATTGCGGTAGATATGGACACTATGCAAAAGACTGCAGATCTCTGAAGAATGTAGAAGAGAGCACGAATCTCGTGACAAAAGAGGCAAGAGATGACGGTGTTCTCATGATGACATATGATCATACCATTCCTGATAGCGACACGGTGTGGTATCTTGACACCGGTGCTAGCAACCATATGTGTGGGCACAAACATCTATTTGTGGAGATGCAAAAAATTAAAGATGGACACGCGTCATTTGGTGATGCATCAAAGATTGGTGTGAAATGACGAGGCAAAATTCGTTTCTTCCATAATGGAAAAGAAAGTGCAATAGAAAAGGTGTACTATGTGCCGGATATGAAAAGCAACATCCTAAGTATGGGACAAGAAGGGCTATTCGGTTTTCATGAAAGACCAGATGATGCAATTGAAGGATAAAAGAGGCTGCTTAATTGCACGTGTTGAAATGGCCAAGAATCGTATGTACAAACTCAATTTGAGAAACGTGCAAGAGAAATGTTTGAAGATCGATATGATGGACAAAACCTCGTTGTGGCATTTATGGTTCAGGCACCTGAACCAAGATGGCATAAAAGAACTAGCTAAGAAAGGCATGGTCCACGGGCTACCTGACATGGACTACTCAAGACTATTCTGTGAAGGATGTGTACTCAGCAAGCAAGCAAGGAATTCATTTCCTAGAATAGCAGAATACCGTGCAAAGAATACTCTCAAGTTGATACATACAGACATATGTGGCCTGATCACACCTAAAACATTTGGAGAAAATAGATACTTCATCACTTTCATTGATGACTACACAAGAAAGACATGGGTGTATTTTCTTAAAGAGAAATCTGAAGCACTCGAAACTTTCAAGAAGTTCAAGGTGATGGTTGAAAAGAGGACGGGTTATTATATTAAGGTGTTGCGATTGGATAGAGGTGGTGAATACATGTCAACTGTCTTCACAAACTTTTGTGAAGTACAATGAATCAAGAGATATTTGACTGCACCCTACTCACCTCAACAAAACAGTGTAGCATAAAGGAAAAATCGGACCATTCTCAACATGGTTCAGTCAATGTTTGAAAAGTAAGAACATGCCAAAAGAATTCTGGGCGAAAGCGGTGCAATGCGCCGTATATGTGCAAAATCGATGTCCACATGCGAAATTGACGAATCAAACACCACAAGAAGCTTGGAGTGGGATCAAACCAATTGTATCACATCTCAAGATATTCGGTAGTGTAGCCTACGCGCACATACCGGATCAAAAAGAAACAAAGCTAGATGATAAAAGTAAAAGATATGTGCTCATCGGGTATGAGGAGAAGACAGGCTTTCAGGTTATTTGACCCGAATGAAAAGAAAGTGATTGTGAGTAGAGATGTGAATGTGAATGAAGAAAGTATGTGGAACTGGGAGTCAATGGAAGAGATGCCTCAAGAAAAGAAGGAAGCTCTAACAATTATAACTACTACACCGCCAATTACTCAAGCCAATGCACCTTCATCCGATGATGATGAACGGAGAGAATCGAGAATGAAAAGTTTGCAAGACCTATATGAATCAACAAGTGAGGTACACTTGGTATGTCTAACGGCAGATGCTGAAGACATCACATTTGAGCAAGCTATTAGAGATAAGAAGTGGTAAGCTGCGATGGATGAAGAGATCGCTGCTATTGAAAAGAATAGTACTTGGGAGCTGGTAAAGTTGCCGGAAGGTCATCAACCCATATGAGTTAAATGGGTATACAAAAAGAAGATAAATGTCCAAGGCAAAATAGAGAGATACAAGGCGAGACTCGTAGCAAAAGGGTATCGACTATGATAAAGTCTTTGCTCCGATTGCAAGAATGGAGACAATTCGACTTCTCATATCACAAGCAACTCAATTCAAGTGGCTAATATATCAAATGGATGTGAAATCAGCATTTTTGAATGGTGTGCTTGAAGAAGAAGTATATGTTGAGCAACCACCCGAGTACATGAAAGCCGGAAATGAGACAAAAGTGCTAAAATTGAAGAAGGCACTATGGCCTGAAGCAAGTGCCTCGAGCATGGAATACCTGAATTGACTCATATCTCAAGAAGAACGGGTTCGTAAAGTGTCCTTACGAACATGCACTGTATGTGAAAGAAAAAGAAGGTAATTTGTTATATGTCGCTTTGTATGTTGATGATAAAAGAATTCAAAGAAATGATGACTCGAGAATTCGAGATGACAGATTTGGGATTAATGAAGTATTTTCTTGGACTACAAGTTAGATAAGATCAAATAGGAATATTTGTATCCCAAGAAGCGTATGCAAAGGATATCCTGAAGAAGAACAAGATGGATGAGTGTAACCCTGTGTCAACACCGATGGAGCTCAGTGCAAAACTCTCTAAGTTTGAGGGAGGAGATCGAGTAGATGCAAACAAATATTGGAGCTTAGTTGGAAGTTTACAGTATTTAACATGCACAAGACCGGATATCTCATACAGCGTCGGCGTGGTGAGCCGATTCATGGAAGACCCGAAATATTCGCATTGGAAGGCGATTAAGAGAATTCTGCAATACATCAAAGGAACAGAGTCACTCAGGTTATTTTATTCAAAATCAAATGAATACAAATTGATGGCTACTCAGACAGTGATTGGTGCAGAGATGTAGATGATAAAAAATGCACATCGGGCTATGTGTTCTATCTGGGAGACACTGCATTCACATGGGTCTCCAAGAAGCAGCCAATGGTAACATTGTCGACATGCGAAGCAGAGTATGTAGTAGCATCATGGTGTGTTGGACACGCAATTTGGTAGGAATCTGCTACGTGAGCTAAAACTCCCTCAACAGGAGGCAACTGAGATTCGAATGGATAATAAATCAGCAATTGAATTAGCAAAGAATCCGGTGTATCACGAGAGAAGCAAACACATAGATGTCCGTTTCCATTTCATTCAGGAACATGTTGAGAATGAAGATGTGCAAATGAATCATGTGGCGAGTTGTGATCAAGTGACAGATATTTTCACCAAGGCGCTGCCAACGGAGCTATTCGATAACTGTAAGACAAAAATTAGAATGAAAAATGGAAGAGATTTGAGTTTAAGGGAGGAATTTGTTGAATAAACTCAAATTAGAAAAGAAAGTTGGCACATTAGTATGAAAAAAAATGTATTAGGTGTGAAAAGACAACTTTAAAAGTCAAAGAAAATGGTTCTTGGCTTGAAACCAACTTTGAAAGTTTAGAAGCCAATTTTGATTTGAATTTCTTGTACCAACTTTGAAAGATGAGAAGAAAAGTTGAACTTTGTTTCTTAGTTGTATCTTAGAATGTATCTTGATATGCTTAGTTGTATCTTGATGGATATGTCGGTTTTTGGCTATGAACCGACTTTGTAATTTATAAATAGAAATGTGGTGCCATATATCATGATATATTGAAATTATATGAGACAGTAGTGATCTCATCTCTAGTTTCTCTCTCTCTCTATTTAAAACTTCTATTTATAATTTGTTTGAGTGCCAACAATATATATATAGAGAGTTACAATTCAATTTTAATTTTTATCCGAATCAAGATATAATTTTCAACATAGTACTGAATTAAAGAAGTCCATGTTGAAAAATTTTGTGTAAAATATAATTCAAGATATACTTTACTACTAGCAGCACATTAAGTTCTTTATTTCTTTTTTCTCACTTGCTTGTCAGATATGTGCTCAACAATAGTTCATCACACTTACCGGTATTCGCAAAGATAAGTTGAAAAACAATTATGGATCGGTGTGCTAGCATCGGGACAACTCCTCTTTTCTCACTTCATCTCTATTTGTGGAAATATGGGTGTATATATACAAGATTATCAGAATATCCTAACTGCTGCATATATAGGTTGGTTTCACATCTATTAATTAAGTTGCACCAATTGTGCTTCATCCATTCAGAAAGAGTGCATAAATTGTGGGAACATAAATTATGCGGCATAATATGATTTAGTCCATATTTAATTTTTAAAATTAACATATAAATTTTGGTCCAAATAATTTGGCATGTAAGAAATTTCTTCAGAGAGAAAGATGTAGTTAATTGACATTTTTTTTAAGCGGAGAAAGGGGAGGTAATACAGTTGGCTAGGGAAAAAAGTTCTAGAACTGTTGGTTATTCAAAAATCGAGAGTTCGGTTCTCTCTCACAACTTCGCAACTTCTGCGAAAATTATATATAAAAAAATTGGAGCATTAATTAGATATGTTCTACTAGGCTACTAGGCTATTAACAGCACTAAATGAGAACCCTAAATTGTCAAACAATTTTTTACTATATAATTCCATGACTTAATTATGAGCCTTTTCCATTTCTCACTACTACAAAAAAAAATCCTTTTATATCAGTTAGAATCGCGTTGCGCCATTAGGGTCCAATCCGATGCATATCGCCCCGATAAGAAATGTAGACGTCTATGCTATCGGATCAAAACAGATGACGTTAATCAATATACCATCAATAGCGCACCTTTGGCCAATGGATTTGACGAACCCAACACTATCGCTTTTGTTTCTCCAACCGACCGAAAATGTGATTAACGTTGTCCACTGAATTTTAATAGCCGATTGCAGTAGCATTTTGCACCATCTGTTTTGTTTGTGTTGATATTGGCAAATCCTAGAATTCTAGCGGGTCATTAATTTCTGGACCGATGGTGATGTATATATAATAATTATTATTTTTTACTATTAATTCTAGTATTACAAGCTAGCCTAGTCATTTTTAAAACACAGCTAGCATAGCAAAGATAAACATGCATGCCGTCATTCTATCATACCCATCTCTGAACCAACAATTAAAAAAATATACATACACAAGTACTCCAACATATAATATATATCAATCCATGTCACAAGCAATATCTAAAAAGAGTTTACAACAACTATTAAAAATACAAAAAACTAAATGTTTATTTTGCCAGAAAACTAAAAATAATTTCCAACAATTATTAAACATGTAGCCAATAAACACAGCAATAGTTTATTGTACCAGAAAACTAAATGTTCTTACCACAATTATTAAAACCAACAACAAATTAATTAAGTGTTTGAATACAAAAACCTGACAACAATAACTGTTTCAAACCACAGACAACAACTTGTCAAATCCTCCCACCGCCAAGTACCTACATGACAATTAAACTAATGAAAATTCCAAGAAGAACTTACACCATTGGATACGGATGTCATGTAATTCGTGTTCTTTGTACGGCATTTTGGACAGACGACACTGCATGAATAAATGAAAACATATTAATAACATGTATAATTAAGAACTTAAATCTGAAAGGATGATAGAAACAGGTGATTGACAAACCTTTGGAAAAGAACATGCATAATTTCTAATGAGCATCTCCATGTTCTTCATTATATAATACCCGAACTCCCGTAAATTGTTTTGTGTGAGGCTCTGATAAAATGTGTATTGTTTAAAACAAGATTTAATTAGTAGTGCAATTGCAACTTCAAATAAGTTGCAAGAAAATACTCGATTAAAATATTTCTTACCTGAAACATTCTAACCTCCAACACTCTTCTCCCCGACGTGTGCCGACTTCCTCAGGAGATGTATGACTTAAAAGCTCTAGAATTGTTAAATGTCAGTATACGGCATGTGCCTAGAAGTAGGCAATGAGAAGTACTTTGCATTTTAAACACTTCCTAAACTTAGTCCAATACTTGTACAAACTAACATCCAACCAACTATTTTACCTTCCTACATGAATATATCCACATCCTCTGCATTAACGTACTGTTTGAGTTAATCTCCAGACCATGTGATCTTAATTCAGACCAATCCGGTCCACACCTACAATGCACGGGGCCCTTTAATATTAGTGCAGATTTAAATCCGACGGTTCATATCTTAACTCAAAATTTGAGTTAACTCAAGATACGAATTCTTATTACTACATCACATATACTAACACAAAATAAACAATATTATAACAAACAAAAAAATAATTTCAACAAATAAAAATCGAAGAATGATGTCCGTTTCAACTAATGGTAATTAAATGAATAATTCTCATAGAAGACGTAGAAGTTGAATGGACTAAACATATATTAACCTGATTTTCAAAACATTCCCGGGGGTACTTAATTTTCAATTTTCAATTTCAAACCTATTCAGATTTCAAAAGCACCTGTATTGAAATGGAGCGAGAAATGACAATCCATAAATTAATGTAGATAAATTGAGATAATAATTTATTAAACATAGGAAGACAAAAACCAGCAATTAGCTCCATACAATGTATTCACAGACATTTACTATATTAGCTGGAGGGGCAATGCTTGCTTGATGGCTTTTACTTCTTTGTTGACGTTTTTATTTTTATTATTATATACATTTTTTTAAGAAGTTTTCCTCTCTTTATTTTTTCTATAGAAATGGAAATTTTTGGTGAAACCGCAGATATATAATTTATTTAGCAATTTTGAAACAGTCGGAGTCCTACTAAATAATACAGTCCGAAACTAACACTATCTTAATTAGGTGAAACATAGGTGTTCTGCTAATTTGTATAATTGAGCGCAATTAGAATTTTGTATAATTTTAAAATAAGTAGCAGCTCGCCAGCTATAGTGATATATCTAATTATAGCCTTTCTCATTTTGTTGTCAGATATCTCAAGCTATAGATTAATTGAAGACTCTAGATCTAGAGCATGTTAATTTCACTGTCAAGTACTGATACAAGCTTAGGTCTCTAAATATAGGAGACGTAGCAAAGCTGTATTGCCAATTTCATCAGTTTGTTTCATCCATCCAGCTATTGTATTTTCCTATATGTCTATCTCCCAATAAATGCTTTGGAAGCATCAACCTAGCTAATGAAAGCCATATATAGTGACAAAGGAGATAAGGATTGCTTTGTCCAGAAGTAGGATTCTAATGCCATCAATCCCTTTCTAGCTGTGTTTAATAGTCATGATATTTTTCATTTTGCATCTTTTTTTCTTAAATTAGCTTTGATTTTATGAATTACCAAATAAAACAAGTTTGGAGTAAAAAACTAATACAAAATATCTTATATATAGGATTGTAAGAAAAAAAACTTGTATTTATCAATTTTGGGGCATCTGAATATGTACCAGATATGCTTATTGTTCTGTATATCTTAAGTTTTGATTTCCTATTGTGAAGACTATAAGAGAAATCACCAAATGTAAATGTCGAAAATAAGCTAAAAAGACATTTAACAGCAAACCGAGAAATAATAATTAGGCCATTTTGCTCCTATGATGTGTTTGTTTTTTTTTTTTTTTTTTGGCTTGTAAGCCCTTAGGCAATTGTATTAAAACATTAGAGCAAATTACAAGTCTGTTTCAGCGTAGATATTTAATTACATATAGATAGTATCATATACACTGAACTACTTGTAAAATTTCTCACTACTAAAAATTAAAAAGAAAAAGAAAAGTAAACAAAGCAGTTGCAAAATGTTTAGTTCACACCAGATAAGCAAGTCAATGGGCCTATTTATTCTCTTCTCTTGATATACAATTGTAGCAGTTGAGCGAGTGTGACTACACCATGTCGACACTGTCCAGAAGAATGTGCACCCGAGAGGCACTGAATCAAACCAGACCAGGAACTGAATTAACCGGACTAGGACAGTCACCACTCGACTGAGGAGGCACTGAATCAAACCGGACAAAGAACTGAATCAATCAAACCAGGACAATCACCACTAAGTCAAAGAAGCACTGAATTGAACCAGACCGAAAATTGAATTGGCTGGACCAGGACAGTCACCTCACACGAGTCACATCAGGAGAGGAGGGAGGAAGAAGGGAGGGAGATAAGAAGAAAAAGAGGAAGGAGACAACATATTCATCACCATCATCACAACCATAACAACACGTACCTTATTCATATATAGTTATATTAGATATTACGGAGGTGAAGCGAATTTACAACACCCTCAATCGAACTCGGTGAGTCAAGGCGGATCAAAGAGCGGTGACCAGATCTGTTGGACGGAAGCACCTGCTCGGTCAGAGTGAAGCAAGACGAAACAATAAGAGGTGGCTAGATCCGTTGGACAGAAGCACATGCTCGGATGGAGTGAGGCGGAGCTTCGAGTGGCAGAGAGATCCATCAGATAAAATGATTCACTCAAATAAAGCAAAGCGAAGTGGCCGAACAAATGAGGGTGGAGATAGAGGTGGCGAGGCGAAAAAATAAATCGGCCAGACGACTCTCAAAACCTCAGACCGCTCCTATGATGTTAGCTTGTTAAGAAACTTCTCAAAGTTATCATATGGGCTAATGAAGACAGTTAGATAACATCGAAAAAACCCAAGTGACAAAATTTATTTAATACTTGTTGTCGGCCCAATATTATTAGTTCTCTTCAAGTGATGCCTCTCTTTCATTCATGAAATATATGGGCTATGCTAAACAGGCTTCTCTTTAGTTCAATTGATTCAGAAATGGGGATGTATTATGTATAACCTTTTTTTTTTTTTCCTGAACTACGATGGATAGATAACTTTTAATTTGTTATTTAATATTGTAAAGAAACAACTAAAATTAAAGAAAAATGGCTCATGTGTTATTTGGTATTTGCAAAAATTCACATACTTTTTTTTGGGGTAATTTGTCAAAGAAAGTTAAAGAAACACTATCAAGTCAACTTTCAACCATATTGAACAGAAACGCGTTTTGTTAATTTATCAGTCGCCAGATAAAAAATAAATAAAAAAATCAAAGAGTCAAAGAAAGAATAAAATAAAGTTTGTTAGTGCCTTAGTGGCGCACTTTGATATACTTTCTACACAAAGAAATATACCACAGCACTTGTACCTGCGGCACTAGATCACCTGCCGACCGGTACATGTGGCGATACTAGACCCTTGTTTACAGGGGTCAATTTAAACGAGTTACAACTTGGCCCCTTCAAAGCATCAAATTATGAAGATGCGAAAAATAAATATATTATATTTTTTTAGTAATACGTACTGAAAGGTTTCATTTCAAATAACAGATGATATTGCAATTAATATAATTTTACCGAAACAACGATATTAAACTTAAATTGTATTTCAAGTTAGAAGGTCTTATATATATTGGTGGACAAGAGAAAAATCATCAAGAAGATAAAATTATTCTGGGGGCTCAGGGTCGGAGTCAAACTTTCGAACAATGGAGGGTTAATTATATACAAGTTTTATGTGAAGAATGAAGGTCAATTTAACCATACCATAACATTTTACAATAAATTATATAGAAAATTAAACATAAATACAAATATTTTAAAATTAAATGAGAGTCAATTAACCTTCATTGGATCTTAGATGCGTCTCTATAGGCAACTTTGTTAAGGATGCATGAGTGGTATGGATAAAATGGATGGTCACAACAAGAATGAGACATTTTTTGCGAGGATAAAAAAGTGACTTTTTGTGACGGACTATTCTCATTGTTCAGTTTTTTTTTTTTGCGACGGACTATCATCATAAATGTGTTTTTTTCCTCGCAAAAAGTGTCTACTTTGTTGTAGTGGGTGGATAAAAATAATTTAATTAAAAACATGTTCTTAGTGCCACAAATTTATTACCAAAGCAATTGACCAAAATAAAATATAAAAAGAAATTTATATATCAAGTATTCATTTTGTATTTTTATATCGTTCAGACGTAGTAGGCTACAAAACACTGACATAAAAATTCATCATAAAAAAATCATAAAAAAATCATTTTCTATATACATCTCATGAATCTTTGTTCAAACCTAGTTTATACAATTTTTAAGTCAACACGTTATGCAAAGAGGAAATAGACACCATTAGAAAAAAGACATCACATAAGCCAAATTGGATAATTATTCACTTTATATATTTTTGTGTTTTCAAATTATCACTCATAACATCAACCAATTTTGCTTGTTGGATATAATAATAACTAATTTTTTTAATTAAATCTACTCGTTAATTAATCAGTAATTCAGGAAAATGACTTTATCCTTCTAAACGTTCCAAATATCCATTATATGTTACATTTTTAACACAATTTTGCAAAATAGCTTTTAATTACATATATGAAAAGTTTGAAGGAATTAAAATGTTTAAACTGAAATTTTTTTTTTTTAAAGGAGAACCAATAATCACACATGCGACGGTCTCAAAAACAATGTAAAATATTTTCGTTATACTATCTTTATATGTGAATGCTTGAACTGTTTAACAGAACCTACTTTTTCTATGACGACAAGATCACAAGATACTTATCTTTGAGACTTTGACCATACATAACATTACTGGAATGATCAATGATTTTGTTAAAATAAGAGGCCTAAACGAAGAAAGAACACCAGAGCGTATAGAGGTGACGCGTGGCACACGTGGTTTCTCATATTCTCATGTGAAAAAGGCCTTGATAAAAAGAACCTGGTCTACTGGCTACTGCGGCTATACCAGACGACCTGAAATAGACCCACATCTGACATCTCTCTCCCTCTGTTTAATTTGAAACCAACAAAGACCGAAACATGCACGCAGCCCGCTTGACATAATAAGTCTTCATGCCAGTTACCCTTATCCACACCACATCTACTATTTATAATCAATCGCCTCTTTCCGAGATAAATATAGAAACCAAGGAAGAAAACAAAGAGATGGTATTGAGGGAGTCATTAGCCATGGATGAGCACTATCAGTATCATCTCGGCTTCGTCTCTATCCAATCAATGCTTCAATCAGAGGCAGAGACAAATCAGTGTTTACCTCTTTTGAGCAAGCTCGAAGAGACCAAACCACCAATAAAAAAGGAAGAGCAAGAAAAGGATGAACGGATTAGAGGTTGTGAGGTCGATTTGAATATCGGACTGTTTTGCGCTTTTGAAGAGAAAACTACTGATGCTGCTGCAAGTGCAAGTTCAAGTTCTCAAAAAGAGGAAGAAAAAGAAGAAGAAATAAAGTTGAAAATTGTGAAGGATTTTGAGCAAGAGGAGGAAGGAGATTTTGATGAAGAGAGAGGCTATTGGATCCCGACCGTCGAACAGATCATGATCGGAGCAGTGCAATTTTCTTGCCATGTTTGTAACAAGACCTTCAACCGCTACAACAACATGCAGGTCTCTATAGTAGTATGATTAAAATAAATGTTTTTTATCTTTATAAACATTGATAAAATTTCCAGGCTATCATCATTAGGAACATCAATAAATGTTCCATTTATATGTGTTTCTTTCACCCAGAAAGATTTTGTTTAACTTTTTATAGTGATGATTATCTCTTTTGAAAACTTTTTGTCTTCATAGAATGTTATCCAATCGAGTTCTTAGCAAAAAAAAAAAACATTCAATTCGCAAGAAGATTAATTATTTGAGAACATTAATTTGTTCGTAAAGTCTTTGATATCAATTTGATAGATAAGTATGGTGTAAATCATAACAAAGCTTAAATTAAAAAATAATTATAGCCGACACTACTAAAATAGAATGAATCTGTAATCAGGAAGTTACCTAGATCTATAATATATATAAAAAAAAAAACTCATAATTAAGGTAAAGGTCTGCTATGATTTTTCACTTCATTTTTCTTTTTATTCTTAATATTTTCTTTTTTACTTTTTATTTTTCCTTTTGTATGAATAATGAGCAGACAGTTCACATTCTATTACAACTTATAGGCATGCACCATCAATAATTGCATGAGAAAATTATATATATTCCTTTAGACCAGATGAGGAACTCTGATAAATTAAAGTTTATAATTTGCACGAGATCAACGATATATGTGTAGTAAACATGCCTATTTTATAATTTGTGCACAAGTTATGTGTGGCAACTAAATTTGTACATTTCACTCCTTAATAATTTATAATAGTTGACTCAATCTAATTTGTAATGTGGTAAGTAATGACCATTTCTTCTCTTCATATACATCTGATGAACAAAGTAAATTTGCTTTGTATGTCAACAATAATCAATGATCATTAAACATATTTAATTTTACTATGCAGATGCACATGTGGGGACATGGAAGAGAATACCGAAAGGGACCCAATTCGCTCAAAGGGACCCGACAAACTCTCGCAATGCTGAAGATTCCTTGCTATTGTTGCACGCAAGGGTGCAAGTACAACATAAAACATTCACGGGCGAGACCCCTGAAGGACTTTAGAACACTTCAAACTCACTACAAGAGGAAGCATGGTACAAAGCTATTCAAATGCCGCAAATGCGCGAAACCATTTGCCGTGAAAGGAGACTGGAGAACACATGAGAAGAATTGCGGTAAGTTGTGGTTCTGCAGTTGCGGATCGGATTTCAAGCATAAGCGGTCACTCAATGACCATGTTAGGAGTTTTGGTAGAGATCACTCTCCTTGCGCTCCACTTCAAGTCGGCGGCGATGACAAAGGAGTCGAGAGACGATGTATAATTAGGTTTGACAATAAGGCTTCCATGGTAATATAGAAGAGGACATTTTGGAATGCATCATAATATATGGTACAATAATATGTTGAGTTCGTCTCTTTCATGTGATTCAGGTCTAACAGTTTCTACAAGATGACTAACATATTGTCACACAAAACTGTCGAATCTGAATCCAGTCTGAAAGCTTGGCGCCTCAATATATCATTGTAGTACCTGAGTGATCATGTGCAAGACCTCCATTATAATTAGCGGTATAGTTATAAATAGTCCTTGATTAGAATTTAGTATAATTTTATGGGGCAAATAACAATCGTTGCGGTACTGGAAAGGTTAAATAAACTCGGGAAGGCTGTGAAGTAGCTGAATTTTCTTCAATGTAGAACGCTAGGTCAATCATAGGAACAGAGAAGTAATGTTAGTACAAGCTCCATGAATGAACTCACGAGCTGCGTGGGAGAAAATTTCTCAGCTTCACAGACTAAATTGTAGCTGATATACAACTTTTAATGTGATCAATTAGTGTAATTCTATAACATTTTTTTCTCAATACGATCGAGTATTTCTATAGGCGGCTAAGTATATATATATGTTCTCTTTATATTTTTTTTTAAATGTTTGTTATTGTTCTTTGTTTTCATTTACATTTCCCCCTAGTTCAGGAACTTTCATGGTGAATAAGATTTTTTTATCCTTGCAAAACACAAAACTGCCGAGTTCACATCGATGGATCCTCTGAGGTATAACAGAATATTTATGGACCGTCTGATCAGATTCGAGCCAATCCTGTCCAAGGTGGAATGCACAGGGCCCCTTTAATAATCGGGCGGATTCTGATCGGACAGTTCGGATCCAAAAAGAAATATTATGTTACCTAATTAGGTCATTTGAATTCTAAAGCTGCATGGGTGTATTTGTATGCAATTGATATCTTGTATTCTATTGTACACAATATCATGCTTTTTCCTACTTGTTTCTTATTGCAAGGGGCTAGATGCAAATGCAGTTGCATATCATGAAAATGACACCTGCACGCGTACGTGGTAGAATAAACAAAGATTGTGGGATAATAAGTACTTGTGCAAAGCAATAGATAAAAGTATATATAATGATTAAACTAAATAAAAAAGATTCTTATGCAACCCAATTTCTAAAGTCAGGTTGAGGTACTTTAATTTGAGTCCAAAATTGAGGCCGTTCTGTGGGCCCAAACCAATTCCCACCTACACTTTTTAACCCACTTGATACACACCCAACCCCGGTCGCTAACTCAAGGCAAGTATTGGTGGTGTTTAGGTCAAAACTGCGACAAAGTATGGACATTTTTTTTATGGCAGGCGGTTAGAAGGTTAATGTTCAATGTTTCAGAGAATCTAAGACTAAACTGGAGTGGTCTTTTCAGACTTAGAGCATTCACAAAATGTAGAATTCAGAAGAGTTGATCAGGTACATGTGTGCAAGAAGGGTTGATCAGGTACATGTGTATGCACATACTATATATATACTTTACTAGTTTTTTTTTTTCTGAAAACCCGTAAGCAGATTTATTGATAGAAAAATTTTACAAAGTAGTTGTTACATAAAATTAGACAATTAGTGTATGTGAAAAAATATAGAGTTAAATAAAACAAAAAACGCACAAGAGTATGTGCATCCTGTGGACACAAATGATCATCATTGCTTGATTAGCATGATAGGAGCCTATCGATAGTTTCCTCTATACGCATATCATGGCCAAGAAGGCACTGAATCCAAACTAGACTGAGAATTGAATCGACCAGATCAGGATAATCACCCATTAGCTAAGAATAAGGTACTGAATCAAATCAAACTAGGAACTAAATCAACCATTTTATAACAGTCACATCGAAACATAAAAAGAAGAAAAAGAGACAGAAAATAGCACAAAACAACACATAACATCATCATGACAAAAACTGAATATTTATTTGACAATATAGTAAATAACTATATGTACCACTTGTTCCATCCACTCTTTCATTGCCAAAGAAGAAAAGAAGAGCTCAAGAAAAAATAAGAAAAAGCGAACCGCTAGTATTGAAGAATAAACCCTCCAGCAATGAGCTGACTAGATCCACTAGACGGAAGCACCAAAAGTCGATAATCAGATCTGCCAGACAGAAACACTAACTCAAATGAATATAAAAATGTAAATAGAGACCGGAGGGAACAGAGGTGATCAAAGAAGACACTGACAAGGGGCTCTGAGGCGAAATTCTAGGCGATTCTAGGCGACGCGAAAAAGAAAAAGAAAAAGAAAAAAAAAGCGAGAAAATCAAGCGATGTCGGTCCAGCAAATGCAATTGGATCGACTCGCAACCAAATTCCTTAGCATCGCTCAAAATAAAGGCCCAGAGCAGCTCCCTCCGCCATTAATGGCGACCAATTTGGGCCTGAAATTGTTCTCTGATGTAGTAAAACAAAAGCCCAAACGATTTCGAATCTGGTAAGCCAAATCGCAGTTCCCTGTTGAATCACGTGGCGGCATTATTCGACGAAAACTCACTAAAATTCACAGTAAATCCATGGTGAAACACCCGATCTGTGTGCGGTGTGGAGGTGTGGGTCACTTAGCAACGGATTGCCATAATGCACAATTATGCTTCCTATGCAATAAATTTGGCCACAAGGCGGTCATCTGTAGATCATCTACGAGTGTTGTACCCGTCACGCCTCCTAAACCAGCAAAAGGGGACAAATCCGCTCTCTTTCCTCATTCAGATCTGTCTATTTCAGATCTAGATCAGCAGTTTGATCCACCCATGGCTCCGCCACACAAACCTCCTCACGCAAGGAGAGCCAATGCACCACCAGCGACGGTGCCTGCTCTGCCTCTGATGCGCGTCCCACTAGCTCCAAGAGCGCTTGCTCCACCAGATCCAAGGGAGCCTGCTCAGCCAGCACCAAGGGCGCATGCTCAACCCGCTCCACCTAGATAGCCTTTAATGCCGTATCGGACCCCAATTCAGATCTTCACTCCGTCCCTCGCTGCAAAGGCTCAACTCCGGGACTTTCAACAGAGCTTTATTCTTGATGATATTGAAAGCTAGGGGCCGACGGCCATCGAAGACGCACTGGTAAGTCTTTTCGACCAGTACCCATGGAAAGTTGTTGTGTTTGCTGAATTTCGATACATTATCAAAGCTTCGTCGATGGCATGGAAAAATACAACTACACGGCACGGTTCTATACTGGTTGAGGGAGTCAAATTCCCAGTGGTAGCCTGGGATCCAAGTCTCAACGCTGGAAAAAGGCTCACGTCCATGTGGTTGCGCATTTATGGTTTCAACCGAAAGCTCTGGGAGTGGATCGAGTTCAATCGCTTCCTCAACTCGTTTGGAGCTGTCGTGCTGGAACTTGATCAAGCAACTCGTAACAAGTACGACTGGCGATTCGCCAGAATCAGAGTTGGCACTTGTGGTCCCAAGATATTCACTGAGCAAGCTTGGCAGCTCTACCGTGATGTTACTGGGTATGTATCCAACTTTGACATCATAATTGAAGTAGAAAACGAAAACACATAACCTGTTAATACTTGGCTTGGCCGCAAACTAGGCAAAAACATCTGTCCTCCCCCAGTGGTGCCTCAGAGACCCCTGGTGGCTCCTCCTCCTCCACCTCCTCATCTAGTTCTAGATCCTTCTCCAGATCTCGATGAAGATCTGATGGATGATCAACCACCTGACCAGGGAGCCTCTAGTTCAACCGGATGCAAACTTCAATCTGACCCGAGAGATGGCCACACTACTGATGATGATTCAGACGATGAACATCAGAAGTTTATCCAGGCCGTTAACACCATGATACATAGTTCCGGGCAGGGGAATGCTGATTCAACCACTGCTCAAAAGAAACAGAAAACCACCCCAGTCCCAGTCCCCAAGCCAAGAGGGGGTTACAATACCAGATCTGCTGCCAAAACTTTGTTAGAAACCACTCCCCCTCCGTCCCTAGCTACTGATAAGACTAAAGGGAAAGAGCCCATGCAACCTATGCCACCCGAGAACACCAAAAACAGCTCCACAACCAAACAGTCTCAGCTAGCTCCTCAGCCACAGATCCCTCTTGCTGTTGTTCCCCTAATAACACCTTCGATATCCCAATCCTCTCTTGATGCCACTATGCAGCTTCCTAGTACTACGAAGAACAGCCAATCTCAAGCAAAGCTAGGTATCAAGAAGAATAACAAATGGAAAAAGACAGTAAAAAAACCCCCTCCTGCACCACATTTTGCGGTGATCGCACTCTCTAACTCCTCCCAAGTTGAGCCTAACCCACAATCTCAGCAAGGACTGTCTATGAGGAAGAGCCTCAGGATCCAGGCAAAAGGTGATCCCTCATCTACACTTACCAAAGCAAAAAAGAGGGCCAAAGCCAAAGCGACGGGAGGCAGTAGCTCTTCATCAGGTATCCCTTTAGGTACCAATTTTCCATATAAGAGACTCACATTAGAGCAAATCATCGACTTGTTTCGCATTTATCAGATTCAATTAGGTCATTTGGCTGATGCAGCCCCTATTATTATTCAGCATATACAACAACTTAATATGACACATTTTGAAACATTCATCCACTCTATGATAGATAAATCTAAAAATTTAGACCAATCCCAATTAGTGATTGTAGACCAACATGATGTCCCGCTATCCAAGGATACACACCATCCTGATTCTTTGCCCATCCCTTCTCCATCTTTTATTGACTCCCTTACTAATACTGCAATAGACAGTAATGAACTCGATATTCGTGATATAGATAATTCACTGTTAGGGGATCACCCAGTTTCTTTTTTAATTTCTTGAATTGGAATGCAAGAGGACTCAACTCCTCACACAAAAGACAAATACTTCATGATATTATAGTAGATAAACATATTGATCTTTTAGCTATCCAAGAGGCCAAAAAAGAACATTTTAGTTCTCGAATATTGAAATATATTTCTACCAAGTTTGATATCTGGCAATGGGTTCCATCCAACGATAGATCTGGAGGGATTCTCTTTAGTTGTGATAGCTCTCAGTTTAGGTACATTTCCCATTCTATACATCAATTTGCATTAAACATCATTGTAGAATGTAAAGTAGATGGCCACCAATGGAAAATCACCATTGTATATGGACCTGTAGATAAAAATAGGAAAAAAGATCTTTGGAACGAATTAGAAAATATAAGGCACACGTATACACAGCATTGGATTCTTTGTGGGGATTTCAATGCTATCCGACATAGACGTGACAAATCTAGTTCACTTTTTGATATGAAAACCAGCACTCTTTTTAACAATTTTGTGAATAAACATCAACTAATAGAACACAAGTTATCCCAAAGGAAGTATACCTGGACCAATGAGAGACATTTTGTTTTACTTGACAGATTCTTTACTAATATGTCTTAGGAACACTCTTATCCTGCTAGTTATGTTTCTGACTTAGGTAAATATGGTTCCGATCATTTTTCGCTTATACTTCACATCACTGCCAAAATTGACCACTTCTCTCCTATCTTTAGATTTGACCCAGTATGGTTAGAACAACCTGATTTTGTACGATTAATTACCAAGTGGTGGGCTAAATATACCTTAGACATTACTGATCTAGCTCGTAGTTGGACAAAAAAACTTAAATTCCTTCGAGCCAAAATAAAAGGCTGGACCAAGAACTTTTATAGTCAAAAGAAGAAAGAGCAACAGAAAATCTTATCCCAACTACACATATTAGAATTCATTGTAGAACGTAGAGACCTTACCTCAGCTGAACAAGATGAATGGTGTATGCTTAAACAAGCCTTAGATAATATCTATCTCGAAGAAGAAAAACACTGGCAAACTAGATCTAAACAAAAATGGCTTGAAGAAGGCGATTCTAACACCAAGTATTTCCACACCATTGCAACACATAGAGCTAAGAAAAATAAGATCCTTGCTTTAGACATAGAGGGTATCCATACCACTACTCCCTCTGCAATTCGGTCTCATGTTCTCGATTTCTATAAAACTCCCTTAGGCATACCTGGGGACACTTTTGCTTCCCTTTCTCCTGATTTCTGGGATTCCAATGATATATTCAATGTAAAGAAACGTAATAGGCTAGAGATACCTTTTACTCTGGATGAAGTTAAACATGCTATTTTTGCAAGTGACTCTCACAAAGCACCAGGGCCAGATGGCTTTACATTTAAATTTTATCAAGCATTTTGAGAAGTTATCAAATCAGATTTCTTCCAATTATGCTTATATTTTTATCATCGTCAAACTAAACTGAATAGTCTGAACAAATCCATTATTTGTCTCATCCCGAAGAGAAAGAAGCCAAACTCATCACCAAGTTCAGACCAATCAATTTGGTTAATTGTAGTTTCAAAATAATCTCTAAGATGTTAACCTTTCGACTTAAATCCATCATGCATCGGATTATTGATACTAGTCAAGCAGCTTTTCTTAAAAATAGATATATTCTAGATAATGTCATCCTTAGTCAAAAGATACTTCATCATTGTCATAGCTCTCAAGAACAAGGGATAGTGATTAAGGTAGATTTCAAGAAAGCGTATGATAAAATTAATTGGCAATACCTATTAGATATCTTAAAAGGTAGGGGTTTTGGATCTCGATGAATTTCGTGGATTAAAGAATGGCTTTTTAGTTCCTAATCTTGTGTCAATATAAATGGCACGCTCACAAATTATTTTTTCGCAAACGTGGTGTTAGGCAAGGGGACCCTCTATCCCCTTACTTATACATTCTTGCAGCAGACACCTTGAGTAAGATTTTTCATAAAGGTCGACATACACATTCTTTAGTTGGCCTAGGTCCCAATGCACTAGATAATCATCCACATACAAACTGTCACTATGCGGACGATGCGATTCTATTCCTTAAAGCCGATGATACTAATATAGAAAATGCTTGGTGGGCCTTATTAGTGTTTGAAGCATTGTCAGGTATCAAAGTGAATTCTACCAAAACTTCCATGTACTCCATTAATATTCCAGATATAACCTCATATACCCTTATATTTCAATGTAAACCATCGTCCTTTCCCATGCAATACTTAGGTTTTTCTTTACATACTCAAAAATTGAGAAAGAAGGATTGATTTTTTTTTCTCATTGATGAAATTGAGAAAAGGTTACAGAATTGGAAAGGGAGCCTTTTATCCATTGGAGGAAGGGTCACCCTTCTCAATTCCGTGCTATCATCAATTCCATTATATTTTCTATCTGTTTACAAAATTCCAAAGTTTGTTATTAAAAAAATTGATCAAATTAGATATAGATTTCTTTGGCAAGGGACTACAGAAAAGAGAAAATATTCACTGCTTAATTGGCAGACAGTTTGTTTAGCCAAAGAGTTTAGAGGATTAGGCATACTTGACCTTACCCAGATGAATATTTCACTTTTGTTGAAATGGTGGTAGAAACTCAAAGATCCATCATACTTTAGTGCTTGGAAGTATATGCTTTTATCTAAATATAATTCCACAACTTCATCTACACCCATATCTGAATTTTGATCTGCCATTACTTCTTTACATAATTTAGGGACAGCAAGTACAGATATTGTACCAGGTAGAAATACAACTGTTCTATTTTGGATAGATATTTGGTACCAACACTGTACTATGGCCACCCGGTTCCCCTACCTCTATGAAATATATACCAATTCAGCAATTACATTACAACAGATTTTTAATTCACAAGGGGGTGTCATTAAGTTTCGTAGATCTTTATTTGGAATACTATATACTGAATGGTTGGAGGTTCTAGAAATTATTAGTCATCTGTTTTTTACTCATTTAGAGGATCAGCTTAGTTGGAGATGGGATACTCAAGGGAAATTTACCGTTAGGTCCTTATACAAATTTCTCAATTATAGAGGTATTACACCTAGAAATGCTATGATATAGTGGAAAATTCGTATCCCCCTTAAAATTAGAATTTTCATGAGGTTAACACACAAAAATAGAATCCTGACTACTGATAATCTACTAAAAAAGGGATGGCAGGGGCAACATAAATGCCAGTTTTGTCATCATCCCGAGTCTATTAATCACCTCTTTGTTACCTGTACTTTTGCTAGACAAATATGGTTTTTTATGGGGGCTTGTCAACATATTAATGTTCATTGGATAACAATTTCAGATATCATTCATTTTGCGCATCAATTACCCACTGCACAGCGCACGGCCTTCTTACTGGTGTATAGTGCCATTTGTTGGACTATTTGGAAACATCGCAACGAACTGTGTTTCCATTCAAGTAAGGTAAAATCGGTTAGACAAATGATCTTGCTAATCATCTCCCTTGTTACATATTGGACAGGCTAAGTCAAACAGCACGTCAAAGATGCTACTGCTCTGTGGCTGCCAGTCAACCTAGATGCTATTCCTTTGGCCGTTTGGCACCCAAAAGAGGAGATGGAAGAAACATCAGCCCTCCAGATGATGACCGTTACTGCAGCACACGGCAATGAAGAGACAGCGCCACAGCTGGTGCTTTTTGATGAAGACAACCTCATATGTTAATCTATTTGCCTTTAGAATAATCATATACTTACTTAGCCCCTGTGGGAGGTTTAGTTGTGTGCATGGATTTAGATAGATTGATGCTAGATATTGCTCGTCTTTTGCACTGTTTTGTATTTTTCAAATTTGAGAGCAGCATGATGCTAGTTTTTGCCAGGATTAGCCTAGTTTCCTTTTGAAAACGGACTCTGATAACTGGGTGTAAGTTAATCTTATCTTCAATGAAGATGGACTTTATTGCCTTGTTATCAAAAAAAAAAAAAGAAAAATGTAAATAGAGAGGAGGAAGAGGAAGGGAGGTGGAGAGGTGGAGAGGCGGAGGGGTTTCTCGAAGGGCGTATTTTTTTATCGCCTCAGAAGAGTATTAATTTGATCGGCTAATCCTTCGTACTGTACTAGTTACTAAATCAGATATAAAATACGATGTGCACACTGACCGAGGAAGACTTTCAAAGTTACAGGGCTGAGAAGATATAATGCAAAATCAGCTATTTTTAGAAAATAATGGACAATTAACTCCTATTTTTTCTTATTAAATTTCACTAGACATCTACACAAATAGCCGTTAATTATTTGTTGGGGCTGATGAAAACCATGGTCATCACCGTACGATTATATGTGTTCAATATAAAATTAAAATTGCAGAAGCATACTTGAACGAGGGTCTCCCTTGTACATGAGAGTGTCACCGGTTTGGTTCTTCAAAAAAAAACAAGATTCTTTAAAGAGTCTCTTTTAATTTAGCAGGGTCAAAGTTAGATTTTTAAGTCATGAAGATCAAATGTAAATGCATTAATTTACCTGATTTTTTTATTTATATCCAAAATAAAATATAAATTTAAAAAACTAACCAACTAGCTAATGAAATTGCAAAACTACCCAAACCGGTTAACCATTAACCGGACTCAAATCAAATTTCCGGTTATTGGTTTTCCGGACTCATTGAAATAGTCCAGTTAACTATTAATCAGAAATTTGATTTGAGTCCGGTTAATGGTTAACCGGATTTGTGCATTTTCTTTCTTTTTTCTCTTTTTTTTTCTTTTTTTTTAAACAGAATTTTTTTTGTATTAAAATATTAAAAATGTTGAATATATTTCTTTGAAAATAAATGGAATACAATATAATTTGATTTATTAGAAAGACTGCAACTAATAACCCGGATCAATATTTTTCACGCCGAATTTTTCGCGACTGTAAGAAAAATTAATATATTTCTTTATGTGCTATTGGAAAAAAATTAAAATGCTTAGATTCTGAGTTATTGATCCCGGTTCAAAAGTCACTTCTATGTAATCTAGAAAATATTGTGATCCTTCTAAGACATTTAATTAATGAAAAGTTGTATCTATTTTTGAAAAAAAACAAAAACTTTAATTTATTTAATGATTGTTTTTAAAAAAAATTCTCAAAATAGATACAACTTTTTTTCTTTTTTTTTTTCTTTTTGCATCATCATTTTGTGCTGGGCTGCTAGCTAACAAGATTTATTCTTGCCGCTTCACAATTCATCAGAAAAATTACATCATCGTCAAAACAAAATCTCTCTAAGCACAAAAATATGATAAATGAAATAAAAAAGAAAATAATAAAAATTAATAACGTCTGTTGAGGATATATAATTAATTATTAAAATTAATTTTAAGTATGAATTTAAGTAAGTGAACGAAATCATTATAATGAAAAACATGTGAATTCTTTTTATCAATTAGAAAAAGATAGACGGTCCAATTAAGTAGAGAATGCGGCAAGTGGAGCTAGAAAACCACAGATCAATGTACTACATATATGTTGATATATGCATTTTTTTTTCTTTATTTAATATTATGGTACATGTATGGTGTCAAGGGAAACGTGAAAAGTGAAATAAGCCACATTCATGAATCATGAATCATGAATCATGATGGTATTGTATCTCCACCGTTCTTTGTCGGGATTAAGACGCGTACCACACGTTAATTGATTACAATTTCTGAATTTCACAATGGCTGATGGTGTCTACACTTCTCTATCCCTTTCAATAAGCTTTCATTTTGGCCGTCCTTAATTTTATGAATTCATATTGTACCTCTTGCATTTTATTTCAGGCTGAATTGGTCTGCATTATGATCACATAATTCAGATTTAAACTTGAAATTTGTATTCGTTTTTTAATGAACGGATACGAATACAAATACAGATAATAAATATATGTCAAAATTTAAAACTAAATCTACCTTAAATAGATAAGAAGCAGATAATCTACGAATACATTTTGAATACGAATACAAAGCAAATAATTGTTGAAGAGAGGAGAGAGACTATGGATTTGGACTAGAGGTAAAAACATATCAGATACAAATTAAATAGTGGTAAAATCATATTTGTATCTTTTTTCTTAATACATATATGAATTGAATAATATACACATCCATACATATAGATACGGATCAAATATTTAATATTCATAGATATATACATAAATATTTTTATAATTTATATTATACTATATGGTATATATCTACTATTTAAATATGGATAATAAAAATTTTAAACTATATTCGTATCACAATCCGCGCATATGTTCATATTTGAATATCAAATATCCGTTCCGTTTACTCATTAAAAAATTATTTGTTACCAGATCCGGATCTCGTCTTATTTAATAAAATATATGAATTCAGATCTTGCGCAGTTTCGGAACAGATTTAGACGGATATTTCCGGATCCGTTTCCTGACCTAATCCGGACCCGTCCCTTAATAGCATTATTCTGTTTCGAAATTGGATACGCGGCTACGCGAGTCAAGTATATGAAGATTTTTATTTTTGTATAAAATAGCAAACGTACAACATGATAAATTTTTAAAAATTATAGATACGACACAATATATTATAATTATTTGTCATTTAGGAAATACTAAACAGGTGCCCACCTAACATTTTTCAAACTAAAAAAAAATGTATATTTGGTTGCAATTTTAAAATAGCATGAATAGTAAAATTAACATTTGTTTAGAGTGAGTTTATGATACTATGCATATCACGGGTTGTTACCGTACTACGGCTCTATATTCGAGTTTTTAAATTATAATGGTCGATCCGAACCGTTCATCTTGCTCTCCATATTAATATGTGTTTGGAGACCAAATTTTACATGTTTTGAAATTTTTTTACTATTTTTTTAGATTTATTGAATATCACTGTTTTTGGATGGTCCAAAATTTTCAAATCAAGTGATTTTTTAAATATCTAAAAAAATAGTAAAAAAATTTCAAAAAATATAAAATTTGATCTCGAAACACATATTAATATGGAGAATAAGATGAACGGTTCGGATCGACCGTTAGGTTTTGAAAACTCGAATATAGAGCCGTAGCACAGTAACAACCAGTGATATGTATAGTACCATAGACTCACTCTTTTGTCTTATTAGAATAGTTTGTTCTAACATTTTATAAAAATAATTTGTTTTAATAAGACAAACAAATTTAATTGTATATCTTTACTATTAAAAATAATCAATTCTCAGTCCAATCAAACTTACCCTAAGACGTCGTCAGGTTTGAAGCTGATTTGCCTGGGAACACCTTTAATCACTTTCGAATACCAACAAAAGAGATGCTTTTTGACTTTAGACCTCAAGATAATGTAACTTTTTTTAATAAGAATTGCTCAAGTCCAAAATTTGTCTTTTCTACCGTGAGAAAAAAATTCACGGTGGGTAGATAAAGTTGTGGTTTGTGTTATTTATCAGTAAATGGAAAAGTGTGCGCAGGTTTGAATTGATTTCTCAAAGTTACCTTATATATGTTCGACCTAAATTTCAAATTTGTTCGTTGTTATTTGATTCTTCTTTTGAAAAAACAGAGAACAATGAACTAACCTTATTATCTTTTCAGAATTAAGAAAATTGTCCCAAAGATTGTTTAAAAAGATTGACAAATCCTTGAATTATAGTATACAAAGAAAACGATGGGTTCTAAGAGCAATGAAATAAGAAAATTTTAATTATTCATAAGAAATATGAAATGTTAATTGATACTTCAATATTGTTTAGGGTTATAATACGTGCTCTAAATTTTTATTTTTAATTCATAACGATCGATATAATCCACTTGGTACAATCAGCATATGAAATCTTATTGGAAACAGAAAAAAAAAATGTCTCTTATTATTTTTAATAAAGAAAGGAAAACATAGCTATTTTCTTCTAATTTAAAAAAGAAGTAAAGAAAATTCTAAAAATATATAAATTTTGAATTCTAAAATTTCAACATATGAAGTATATATTGAGCAGCTTGAAACGCTGTTTAAATTTAGAAAAGATCAAAATTTCAAGCTTTCAAGAAAAAAAAAATATGTGGATGCATTTTTTACGCAAGTGCTATGTCATTTGTCTGATTATGGTGATCACAAATTACACTTTGACTAACTGGAAAAGGTTGTGTGCGTGTTATACACCTAATTAATCCATTTTCACCCGAAATTTATTTTTAATATTCCAAGCCACGTAAGCACATCCGACTTTTTATGTTAATTATTACGAGTACGCACGGTTGGCTAACTGGCTAAGCACGCTGTAATTATTAATTAAGGAAACTAATCTTGCATTGATTATAGCACTAAGATCCAAAATCACAATGATTTGGCCAAATGCCACAAATTGACCAATTCAAAAGTGAACGAAACGGCCTAAGTCACTAATAATTATCAGGTGCCCCCATTTTCTAACTTTGGATTGTTTCATTGATCTCTGTTTGCTAAATATCTTTATTTATATATGTCTCGTTTTGTTCTTCACAGGTTTAAATATGAGATGCTATTTTATTTATTTCATTGGGGGAATCTCATGTATGCCCCTCAAAAACCTCAAAATTAGAATTATTGTAGCAAATAAAAAAATGATTTTTAATGAAAAAGGTTGATTTTTTTTTCTTTTAAAATAGAAAGTACCGGAAAAAAATATTTGAAAATTTGGCTCAGTACATATCTGTCACAGCACCACACGGAAGGCAACACAGAAATAGGGTGTATCGAATTAATTTTCGGTGCACCCCCTGTACCGAACCATATTTGGTACAGTATCGAAAATTTGTTTCGGTCTAGTATTGTCATATATTTTTATTATTATTGTTACTTTTATTGAATTTCTATTATTTCTTTCTGTGATATGATATTTCTTTCCTTGAAGGAAATTAACAAATAATTAATTTTTTACTTGTGACGTACACACACGTCTAAATATCAATGTGTATGTAAAAGAAGTAGAGAAATGGATTATTTGCCCTTAAAAATGATTAACTGGAAGACTAAATATTTTTCTTACACTAACTACACATTTTGATTTTTTAATAAAAATAAAATGGTAACTTTGTAATTTTAAAATAAGTTTTAGTAGAAAAGACAATTAATTAGTTAAATTTTTTAGTTTTTGAAATTTAGAAGATAAATATGATATTATGAATTTTAAAGAGAAATACGTAATTCCGAGGGTTTTCATAGATATACCTGAAATTCCCCCTATTTCATTTATCAAACAAAACTTTTGTTTAGTCTTTTTGGGCTGGGCTGAAGGTTTTGCGTCCTATTAAAAGGTACTAATATTATGTGATAGGCTGCCTGTTATATAAGTGGGCCTATTGGGCCCGGCTGTTGCACATTGCAACAAACTCACTCACACTTAGTTAGGGGTGGCAGCAAGCTGAGTTTAGCTTCAACTCGTCACGAGTTGGTTTGAGTTATAAGCAAGCTGAAATCTTAATTTGAAATCGTTACTAGTTGAACTGAGTTAGCTCACAAGCTAATGAGTTTGCTCGTTGGGTCTGACTGGATTTTGTTTTAAGAATAAAATAAATTATACATTTTTTTGAAATGAGCTAGACCGACTGAACTGAGCTAGACAATATAAAATTGAGTTAGGCTAATATGACACTAGTGTTATATAAAACTAAATAACACCACATCTTAAACTCTTAGATCTGCTTTAAGATCCATAATATTCGCTTTTACTGTTCAAGCACTTCATTTTGTACGGATCTTAAAGCAGATCTAAGAGTTTAAGATGTGATGTTATTTAGTTTTATATAACAGTAGTGTCATATTAGCCCAACTCTATAAAATTCACCCAAATTCATACAAATTCACAAATTAATGTCTAGCCAAGCTAGACCCCAGCTTAAACTCGTTAATTCTGGACTGAACTAGTGATGAGCTGGCTTGTTAACAGCTCAATCCACTAACAAGCGAGCTGTTAACGAGCGAGTTACGATCGAGCCACGAACTTCGAGCTTTTTGGCGACCCCTACACCTAGTGATCAAACAGATTTTGTTTTTTTTTTTTTTTTTTGGGTGGCAATTTCCTAGTTTCAGTGCGCTGTGTGATAATAATAAGCTTGCATCAGGAATTTGAGTTCCAACTGAAAGTAGTCTAAAAGGGGGAAAAAATGCGAGTAATGGTAGGTATCAAGAAGGATGGGATTTGAGGAAAAGAATAATTGGACCATCTCTTGGATAAAAAGTGGAAGTTTGACATTGAAGTATGAAAACACAAGGAGAATTTTTTTTTTTCTATACCCATCGAAACTTAATTTTTATAAAACCAATGAAATATATATACTTCTACAATATTTCCCCATTAAATATATGAACAGATTATAATAATTAATCGAATTTCGCACCTAAATTAATCCTTTCCTTTAAATCACTCTTACTCTTTTACCTTCGTTGAACAAAATTTGGAAAGCCAAAAGAAGATATAATTTTGGTATCAGCTAAATAGTATTTTATCTGGCCGAAAAAAAAAATTATTTCACCTTTATACATAGGGGTGTCAATGATTACGATACGGATATGATGAAATCATTTTCATACTCATACCTACTAAGAATTGACCTAATGATCTTTACCTATATCTTACCCATATCCGTTAAGAATTTGCCTTATACTCTATCCATATCCGTTAATATTAGCGGGTAACAAAATAGTAGTAGGTGAATAATAAATAATACAAATATAATAATTTTATTACTTTTACAAATAAAGCATCATATCTTATCATGTCATACATATGCAATCACAATTACTAATATAAAATTAAAATATATGCAATTAATTCTAAGTAATAATTTTTTTAAAGCAAAAAAAAATCAAAATCACAAATATCTCTTCGAACAAATTCAATTAATTAACTAAATAATAAAACATTCAAATAAATAAAAAAGTAAAATGTTTAGCATAATATTCTTCTTATGATATAATTTATTTTATATAATTACTTGTTACCCCAACAAGTACGAAATAACATTTACTCGTACTCATACTTGTTTATCTAACGAAAAAAAATTCTTACCCATACTCAAACCAATAAGTTAAGGAAAAAAAATCTTACCCATACCGGTCTTATCGAATATGATACAGATAGAGTAAACAGATAAACGGGTGTCATTGACACCCCTATTTATACATGAACAAAGATTCTTGAAAATGTATGCGTCACACAAATACACAACGTAATCGTACCAGTATCAAGCCTAACAGGATTTACATATACCAGTACATTGCCAGATGGATTAAACTGAATTGTGGTTTTAAGTGTTCGCTGGGTCAAGACAATACACTTGTACCAGACTTGACTGTTATCTTTTGAATATTGATTCTTCTGCCTTGTTGGAAACGGTGTGTCATAAATATCAGTGTTCATGATGTAGATGTTTTCTTTTTCTCGACATCCTTGTAATCTTTTTTTTTTTTCTTTCCTCTGAAATGGGATTTTAGGTCTTATTCTAATTATTCCGCTAAGATATTTGGCGTCCAGTAACTTTATCAAAACCAAATCCCAAAATGCCAAAACTAAAATTTAGGAAGCAATCAATAGTAAAAATCAAAACTGATGTGACTTTTCACCACATCATCGCACAAAATGGGTAATATCGAACAAATGATCAATGGTTGTCATTGTTTCCCCTGTTATACATCGACTTATCAATAGGAACAACAATAATGGGTTGAGATGGGCTGACTATTATACAGAGTTGATGTTTCGAAAAGTATTTATTTATTTTCAAATTCACTACATGTATTATAAAAAATTATATTTAAATATCTATATTCAATATTTGCTTTTTATTGGACAAAGTCTGAAAAACAACCTTAGCATTAAAAAAGATTGTAATTTTATGTTAATTTTGTTATATTTTCTGTAATTTTTATATTATGTAAATTTATATAATTTTTGAAATTGTTAAAATATGGTGCTAAATTATACATCAAAATAATTTATACGAAAAGTAGAGTTAGTTGAAAATAAATAAATAAGATATTGTTGTTTTATACATTACCTCTAACACTAATCCGACTATGTACAATTCAAAAAATATTTGAACTACTCAGAATAGCACGAGATCACTATTCCTCGCACACTATTTGAATTAGCACACTTCTCGCGCTATTTTCACATACTAAACCCTAACAACACTATTTCTTTAAGGAGCCAAACCTAACCAAGTGCATATATACACCTGGTAGGACTCTTGAATTATAGGCTACATAAAAAAAAAGGGTCTGATAATGTCATATAAAAATAGCCAGCGTATGTATTTGTCATTTAACAAAGGAGAGAATAATTGGTATTAACAAAATATATATAACAAAGTCATTTATATGACACGTCTATTATTTATTTAATACTTGAATTAAATATAAAAAAAACAGGATACATGGATACGATGATACGGTAATTTTTAAAAATTAAGGATACGATACGTCTATTATTTATTTAATACTTGAATTAAATATAAAAAAAACAGGGCAATTCAAGTCTACATTAAATATGTTTGTTGTTAGCTTTTAACACCCAAAAAAGAATGGCGCACTGGTTAAGTATTTTGCGCTGGAACTGGGCCTTCCTAGGTTTGAATCAAGCCACTAGCAAAATTAACTCATATTTCCTCTGGTGCGCGTTGGTCTTTACGCGGTTCACAGCTTCGACTCCACTCACAGTCGCGGTTCACGGTCGCTGACAGCTGTATTCAGATGAGTCAACGAAGTAAGGATGCGCCACGTAACATATCCCTCAAGCATCCGTCTTCATTTTTCTTTTTGTTGGAGTTTAATATCATGATATGTTTACTTGAAAAAATTGTTATTGGCATCATAATTCCTACATGCTAGTTCAGCTAGGGTAAATAGAATCTTAAAAGTGGGCTGAACAATAAAATTTATCTAAGATCATTTCATATTTCAAAATTTAAGTCTAGTCCTTTGGATTGAATTGGCAAAGAATTTATTCAAGTTCAGGCCCACAATAAAACCAGTTGATTGGCCCTGTAAAACCCAGTCCATTAGGAAGGGACGACCGGTTCGCTATACAATTCCAAAGGCAAAGTATTCATTTTGTCCCACAACGCTGTGCTGTCTTTCCTGAGTCTCCGATGCACCTATAAAACTCTTGACAAGGCTACGTTGGAAGTCATACCTTTCTCGGCCTTTTGGCTAAGATCAAGTGTAGTATCTGTTCTTATCAGTTTAATATCTGATATGTGGGCCATGTGCTCACAACGATATTAAATTTATTTTTTGTGGGGAAGTGCCCACCACAGTAGCTTGCTACTGGGGCTCTTAAGCGTCGCCCATGCGTTGCACTACTGCGTAGGCCTGGCGCACCCCTACCAGTCCCTAATTGAAAAGTTCAATTTTTTGTTCCCTAATTGAAAAGATTATTATTTTGTTAACTGGTAAAATTCCTGTCTGAGAACAGTTTTTTTCTGTCGGTTACCAGTAAAAACGCCACCAGCGCCGAATTCAGATCTCCCTATAATAGAGAATCTTTTAGAATTAGTGGGATCTGTACCGTTCTTTTTAAATTGGCACGAATCTCTGTCAAGCCTAGTAATACTGCCCCCCGTTAGCTCGAATGTTAATCTCAAACCGGAAAGTGAGGGTAATCTTTTACTGCACCTGAGGATACTTTTACCCACCACGTCAGAGGCTCAGACACTCAGACAATAGTAAGGTCGTGTTCCTCAACTGTAGATCAGCAATCCCCAGATGTCCTAAATCCGTAAAGAGAAGATGTCCTAAATCCGTAAAGAGAAAACCGTTTGTCAATTGATAAGTGATACCCCTGCCACTGCCGTGCCCGAAGTGTTATTTTTTTTTTTTTTTTTGCAAAGTGAAGTGTTATTCTTACCCCCACAAAAAGGAGCGTCTGATTTGGTCAATACGTTCAAGACCCATTGCGGTAGCATAAAGCACGGAGTTGACCAATTGTAAGTCCTCGTGAAATCAGCTTCTTTCTCTTACCATTTAGACGGTTTTCAAATTTGTCCAACAAAGGAAAGAAAAGGTGTCTAGCCGATCTTACCACCGTCAAAGGCATACCCAAGTAAACTACCGGGAAAGTCGTGCACTGGGAACCCATGATGCAATATACTATTTCGTTGAACAAAATTAGGTAATTCCGACCAAATGACCAATGGTTTGCTATAGATTGAGTTATTTGGGAGGGGCTGACTATTAATCCAATATAGACAATAATGGGTTCAGTGTCTATATTCAATTTTGACAACTACAAGATGAGAAAGAAAATTTTGGAATCCAATACCAAGCTGAACGGACTAAGGTGTGCTTTCAGCCCAACAACAGGTAAATATTTAAACAGACTAGTTTTGGCTTCATGCAGTGCACAAACCATATGCAGGGTTGTTTTGATTATACAGTCCTTGTGCTGCATAAACTCAAAACTGCACTGTTAAGATGTTTTAGCATATTAACCCTAAACCCCCACCACCCCCTCGTCCCCCCCACCCCCCCAAAAAAATAACAACTAATACATACAGAAAATTAATATGTTTTAGCATAACACATTCGAAAAAAAATTAAAAAACATTAAAGTTCGGATGGATAGTGACCGGATAAAATACTTATACAACACAGAGCAGTTGTGAACAGGTGTTAAATATCAACTGGTTCAAAAGGTTAAAATGTCTTAAATCATGCAATTCAAAATATTAAACTAAAATATCAGTTCACGGTAGCTCGGTGCGTACCTCCAAACATTTCCTTTGAGCAATTTACGCAATGAGTATCACTTATCATCTACATTTCCTTTTCACTAAACTAAAGGCAGTTGTTATGCTTAGCCAACAGCCTGGTGAGGATTAGCCCTGATACTCATTGCTTGAAGATTGGCCCTGTACAACTGGTTTTTCACTAAACTTTGAGCAATAGAGTACAAGCTTGAAGCATCCATGATACATATGGTAATATAAATTATCTAATAAATAGGTTAATTCGTCCATCTGAATTGTTATGCTTAAATATCACTTACTCGGTGTTTATTTCTCTTTCTCAGCTGAAAATTGAGGTTTGTTTGATGCATTTTTATCCGTCAATTTAGTGTTGATAAAGTTTAGGCCCAGTAATGAGTTGTAAAAAGAATGTTGATGGACATCGCATAATTTGTAGGAATTAAGGCCTAATTTGAGAGTATTGTGCTGGTACTTGTATTGTTGCAGAGAACTGCTTAATATACACTTCGAATTGTTCTACAATTTCAGTTGAGAAGTGTATTGTAGGCCGCTAATGACTGGTACAAATTTGGTACCAGCCACAGGAAGCAAATACTGGTATGTAAGGGGCATTTAAGGTATTCCCATAATTATTCAAGGGTTCATTGTGTAAATTTCATGCATTGCTACTGCAATAAGCCAACTTCTTTGTGTAAATTGTACTTCATAAAAGTGATTGGATTTAACAAAAAAATAACTATGTCATATCACCTCTACTTTGAACTATTCAGTTTACTTCTCACTTTTTATTTATCTTAATAGAAAGACTCATCATTTTTGCTCCCTTGAAGTAATACAAGTTTTTTATTATTACTACGTAGATACTATTATGTAGTTGTGTGACTTGTGTCTTCATTACGCAGAGTTTTAATATTTTGAAGAGTATCTATTTACTTCTGAATCGGCTACATAAAATTTAATCAAAAATATATATCATTTTATAGTTCAATATTTCTTCAATAAATAATTTTTTTCTGGACGAAATCCAAAACACAATCTTAGTGTTAAACAAATTGTAATTTTATGTAATTTTTGTTATATTTTTGGTAATTTTTATACTATGTAAATTTTATAATTTTTTATAATTGTTAAAATATGGTGCTAATTATAAATCAAAATAATTTATACAAAAAAGTAGAGTTAGTTGAAATAAATAAATAAGATATTGTCATTTTATTCATTTCCTCTAACACTATTCCAACTATACAATTCGAACAATATTTGTACTATTTCGAATAACACAAAATCATAATTCTTCTGGCACTGTTTGAATTAGCGCACTTCGATTGGGTGTTATTCCACATACTAACTCCAGTAACACAATTCTTAGAAATATTTCTTTGACGATTGAAACATACCCTATGTGTAGGGGTGAAAACAGAGTCAGATTATCCGCTCCGTATCCGGATATAATCCGGATACGGATTCAGATAATTTTTGAAAATCCATAAAAGATCCGGATATATCAGATTATCCGGCAGATATCCGCTCCGTATCCGGATATAATCCGGATACGGATTCAGATAATTTTTGAAAATCCATAAAAGATCCGGATACAGATACGGAGTCCTAATCGGAGCGGATATCCGGATTATCCGGATTTGGATAGTTTGGCCGGACCCATATAAAAGAGGAATAAATATTTGCTATAGGTGGAATTTGAACCCATGTCCTCACATCTCAATACCTTTAGACTAAACTTCAAACCACTACACCACAACATCTTTTGTTACCATACACTTATTTGATATATATATATATATATATAGGAATATGCTAGCGTGCTATGCATAGCATAGAACCCCTCCATGCAACGCCTTGGATTTCGAGTTTTCAAAATTCTAATGGTCGATCCGAACCGTTCATCTTGTTCTCCATATTAATATGTGTTTGGAGACCAAATTTTATATTTTTTGGAATTTTTTTACTATTTCTTTAGATTTATTGAAAATCGCTGTTTTCAGCAAATCTGTACCATAAAAAAACAGCGATTTTCAATAAATCTAAAGAAATAGTAAAAAAATTCAAAAAATGTAAAATTTGGTCTCCAAACACATATTAATATAGAGAACAAGATGAACTATTCATTATCCGACGGATGCAGATATAGTATCAGCACTATCCGCTCCGTTTTCACCCCTACCTATGTGCATATACATCTGGTAGGACTATTCATTTATAGGCTACTTGAAAAAAAAAAAAAAGTCTTAATAATGTCATATAAAAATAACCAGCATACGTATTTGTCATTTAACAAAGGATAGAATAACTAATATTGACAAAATCTATATAAAAAAAAAGTCATTAATGAATATATCCTTTGTTGCCACTAAACTTGATCAATCAAGACATATATGTCCATGCATGTTGCCCTCTGAGATTGTAATTTTTGCATTTTTTTTTTTTACTAAAATTAACACCATCAAGCATCCGTCTTCGTTATTATTATTATTATTTTGGTTGGATTTTTGATATATTTACTTGAAAGAATTGTTATTGGCATCCTAATTCCTGCAAATGCAAATAATTAGTGTGACGATTCACATGCTAGTTCATTTAGAGTAAATAGGATCTTAAAAGTGGGCTGAACAATAAATTTATCTAGGCCATTTTATAATTGAAAATTTAAGTCTAGTCCTTTGGATGGAACTTGCAAATAATTTATACAAGGACTAGACTTAAATTACTTCCCAGGTACAACATTGAAAGAATTAGAACTAGATGACAAGGTAGGATAGTAAAATTTATAGCCCACAATAAAGCCAGTTGATTGGCCCAGTAAAACCCAGTCCATTAGAAAAGGACAACCGGTTCGCTTTACAATTAAAAGAGCATAGTGTCATTTAGTCCCACAACTCTGTGCTATCTTTTCTGAGTCTCCGAAGCAGCTATAAAATACTTGGCAAGGCAACATTTAAACTCATACCTTTCTCGGCCTTTTGGCTAAGATCAAGTGTAGTATCTGTTCTTATCAGTTTAATATCTGATATGTGGCCATGTGCTCACAACGATATTAAATTAATTATTTTTGGGGAAGGGCTCACTACAGTAGCTTGCTACTGGGGCTCTTAAGCGTCGCCCATGCGCTGCACTACTGCATAGGCTGGCGCACCCCTACCAAACCCTAATTGAAAAGTTTATTCTTTTGCTTACTGGTACAATCCTGAAAACACTGAAGGCAATTTATTCTTTCGTTTAACAGTAATTCAGAGAAGAACACTAGTTTTCGTTATATTTCCATAGAATAGAGAAATGTCACAGTAGATCATTTTTGTTTTTATCAGTCTAGTAATATTAAATTAAATAATACCAGTAGTACTGAATGCATTATTATATATATTGTTTTCAATCTAGTTTATATTACTTAAGAAATTTACTATGTTTTTTTATATTTAATAATTATAATTATATTTTTAGTTCGCTGTGCCATCTTATGGAAAGTCCCAAGAGCTGCTATAAAATATGGGTCTTTTTTTTTTTTTCTTTAAATACAAGGATTAAGAGATAAAATAGTCAAAGAATTGGGGGGACACTAGGCGTGTTCGGATGTCACAGAATTATGGAATGAGAATGAGAATAGGAATTCATTTTTGAAAAATTGAGAACTTACGGGTATGGAATGCATGGAATTAATTATGGAAATATTAGAATATGAGTGTTCGTTTTTATCATGGAATTAATTGCGGAAAATATTTATTTATTTTAAAATATGTATATTTATTTAATTATTTTAGTTTAAATAGTAGATGTTTTAGTTTAAATAGTATTATTTATTTTAAAATATGTATATTTATTTACAATATTAGAAAATGATTTTTTTATTTAATTATTGTTGAGAAATTTAGTTATATCCCATGAAAACTTGCTTCTTTAGATATTTTCTCATCACAATTCAAAATTTAGTTATGTCCCATCAAAACTCTACTGTTTTATTTGTATCCCCATTTTATCATTTAACTATTTAAAATTTAAAATTAATATTATTAAAAAAACTTGAAAAGACAGTTTTGCCCCTAAATAATTAGGGTGCTAATCCGCTCCTTTTTATTTTTCCTGCCTCTCTACCTTTCTGTTTCTTGGAACCAATATGATTGGTTTTTAAATAGTATATAGGGGTGTTTGGGAGACGAGGGAGAGGGAGCGTCGGAAGAAACGCGGGAAAAAGAAAAAAAAAACAAAGGTTTAGCGGGAAGGAAATTAGTGTGAAGAGAAAAAAAAAGGATGGGTTATTTTGGGGCAAAACTGTTTTTCTAAATTTTAATAATATTAATTTTAAATTGTAAATAGTTAAATGATGAAATGGGGATATAAATAAAACATTAGAGTTTTGATGGGGATATAACTAAATTTCTCATTATTGTTTTTAAATAGTATAGCATTCTATTCTGTATTGATTTTAACCAGTTAAGTTAAAGTTAGCTTAATATAAAAAAGTAATTAAATATAAAATTACAATGAAAAAAAAACTGTCGTGTCACCATCTAGTTATTTAGACCAATAATATATTGTAAATTTAGTTGTAAATTGTAACATTTGGTAAACACATTTTTAAAAAAATATATATATTAATGAAATTAAATAAAATTGATTAAATAATAATATTAAAAAGATGAACTGTTTCTAATAAAAGTATTACTAAAATGTACAAATAAAATAAGAAAATATTTATAAAAACATTAAAAAATAAGAAAAAATAAAATAAAAATAAGAAATTTTGTATTTAAATTTCTGATCTATTTATATAATTTTTAATTATGTAATTTAAAATATTAATTTATTTAAAGTTCTCTTCAGTTTTTTAAATTTGTACAAAAAAATAAAAAGCTATCCGGATCGGGATTTTCGGTTAGTGCCACATTGAGAAATCAAATTAAAATCGGATTGTATATATAAAGCTTCTATGTAACAGTACCATTGGAAGTAAAAAGGTAAAGAGAGACAAGTTGATTTCTGACAGCCACGTGGAGAGTAAAAAAGAGAAGAGAGAACATTCGGATATTAAACATCAAGGCTGGGGTCCTTCTTTATCCCAGCAAAATGAACTGAAATGGAAACATTTGTAGGAAGAAAAGTAGGAACGCATGGACAAATTTTAGTCATCCGAACGCCTGTTCGGAATAAAATCCAAATTAGCTGCAAAACCCATTCAATCGCAATTCCCATCGGTCATCCGAACGGCCTAAGAAAGGCAACTTGCAGTCTATACCGACGTGTTCGGATGTCACAGGATTACGGAATGGAAATGAAAATTCACTTTTGAAAAAGTGGGAACCCATCGGGAGGGGTACGCGCGGGATTGATTATAGAAATATGTTGAAATGAGCGTTCGGTTGTATAGTGGGATTAGTTGTGGAAAATCTTATTTTTCTTTCTAAAATACTTCGTATTAAACAATTATTTTTATGACTAAAATTATCAATAATGCAATTAAATAAAATGTATTAAATAATGACATAACATTACTTATAAATTATAATTATTATTTTATAAAATATAAACATTACTTATTACTTATCAATATTATTATAATTTGTAATAATGTAATTTAAATTAGTCATGTATATAAAATTTTCACCAGTTTATTTAATTTAAAAGTATTAATTACAAAACGTTGAAAAAAAAAACAGTCGGGCACGATTTGAATAATAAGTATTACAAAAATGAGTATTGATACTTTGTACCAAAACTACTTATATATAATACCCATCCGTTAGAATTGTGTTGTGTAACACGTGGCAGCCATCGAAGTAAAAAAAAAAACATCAGTAGAGAGAAAGAGAGGAGAGAGAGAGATTGGGAAGAAAAAAACACTGTCTGGGATATATTTGAGGAATTCCAGTGGGAAAGAAGGAAAATAAAAATGCACTGCCGAACGGACTTGGGTTAAACTAATGGGTTGTGCCCAAAACCCACCTATTCCCATCTAATTACCAGACGTCCGAACAGGGCCTACAAGTTTTAAATAAGCAGAAACACTGGAGCGAGGATAACGGGTACACAATGTACCTAGACGGCTAGACCTCACCCTGATCTGACCCAACAACACATTATGGGCTCAAAAGTCGGACCCACTGGGTTGCATGTGATCACTGATGAGTTTGGATCAAGCCCTTGAACTAAATATCACGCCACAAATTATTTTAATTCAATTGTCTGGTTCCGTCTGGGGTTTAGGTTGCAATTTGTAAGTTTATCAATTAATAAATAAATGAATCCTTATATATGTAATTAAGACTATTTGGTTGAAGAACATGATGCAATGCTTTTTAGCTAACCCCTGTAGCATAGATAAAGGGGTATCTAACTAATGGTATTTGGAATAATGAAAGGATCTCTCCGTGTATGTATAATGTAATATAGTTTAGACTTTAGAGCCCTGATGATGTCTCTTGATAATCTATCTAATAAAACAGAGAAGATGTCAGTGAAATTTTTTTTTTTTTTATGGTAAGGAGGCAACTGCCATCCCTACTATTTTGCACTGATAAAAATTATTAACAAAAGTTGATGTTGACTGAAAAATTTAAATGAAATACTACATAATTACAACGCCTCTAGAAAAGTAAATACTACCGGAACTGTAATTTTAATTACATGTGCACTCCATCGTTGAAGCCGGTACAAATTAAGAATGATGGATATGATGTATAATTTATTTTAAAATGATGGATATGATGTGTATCATGAATTGAAGAAGTCGAGACAAATTAAGAATAATTACATAGAACGTATAAACAGTGTTGTATATTTCCATTTATAGATTTCCCATCCGCCCTTGGTTTTATCTTTGACACAACAATACCTCTTTTTTCTCTCGTCTTTATCAATTTGAACAAAGAGGAGAATGAGAAAGAAGCATGGTGTTCACCATCTCGATCGAAACGCAGACTTGATGTAAGTATGGTAACATCAAAGCTGATTTGAACAGAGTGGAGCTGATGTAAGTGCGGTAACATCGAAGCGTGGTATTCACCATTTTGATCAGAATGCAACAGTAAGCAAATCTAATCATCTGAGTGCAGTGGCTCAAACAATGATACATCCCAACCTCTTCCGAACTTAGTGGTGTAGGTATGATTAGTGAGTCCTAAGTGGGGGTGCTTAGTCAGGTCAAGGATTACTGTATCTCTTCCTTAGAACCGATTTGGATTTCGTGGGTACGTTTACTCTATTCTTTTCGTACATATTTTCTCTGTGTTTCGCAATCCCCGATCTCAGGGAGCATTGGGGTATTTATAGGGCCCCCTGTCGGTTTCTTGGTTTGGGTTTTTATAGTGTGATTATTGGGTCGGACTCCCTTTTAGTCGGTTTCCGGGTTAGGCCTTTGGTGGGTCTGATTTGCGGGCCAAGTGCCGGAATTTGGCAAAGATCTTAGTAGGCCTTGCTTAAGTGGGCTTTTCATGGAGGGCTTTTATATATGGGGCTTCTATACATGGCCTTATTAGACAAGAACGGACCTGGTCGTAGAAAGAGATAGAAAATAAAATATAAAGTGATTAAGAGTGTAGATTAGTAGGATTAGATGAATATGATAGTTTAGAGACATTGATGAGAATAAATTAGTAGATGTAAGAATTAGAGTTATTTAATTCGTTATAAATACCTTTTTTATTAACAAAAATATTAGTAAGCATTTAAATGTGCTAACTTAAAAAATATATGTTATGCACCATGACATCTATATCGCCTAAATTTAAAATTTAAAATTAGATAATAAATCAAACTATTAGTATCATCTTTAATGAATAATGTATATGTACGGACTGCGTGCTTAGTGCAGTGACACAAGTCTCATCTCTCGGTAAATAAGTCGTAGAATAAATTTTGAAACATAACATCTAAAATATATTGGAGGGTACCGCACCTTTGATTAAAAATAATAAGCCATGCATATGCATAAAATATCATAAAATAAAGTTCATTACTACAAGATTAAAAATGTCAAAACATTAATGACAGTTTCAAACTTTCAATACTCTAGCTTCTGTAAAAAAAATGTTTGAATTTGCAATGAAACTCTCTCAAAAAGTTTTATTTCTCTCAAATAAATTGCAATGAAACCTACGGTCTATTCTCTACCTCCTTTTTTTTAGTTGCGTGCCGTGATATAGCACATGACAATTACTTGAGTTCATCTTTCCAAATGCAAAAATTGGCCTCTTTACACTAAAATTTAATTATTTATGAACCAATTAAAAGGATGCAACGTGTTGTAAATTATAGAAAAAAGATGTCATGTTACATCATTCACATGTTGCTTAGCTGGCATAACATGAATTTTATTCAGATTCATCACTGCAACGGGACCACTTAGATGCAACAACAAAGTGTAAAGGCCCCGTAATTCGATTATCCAATGGTATTAAATGAATCCCATATCTATCTTTTGAGAGAAGGTATTAGACTATATATTAGTTAGGTATGATTCTAATTTGATGGCAGTTGCTATCAAGTATTGGACGAAGAACAAGCACACCTTCTCAATTTGTCTCATTGATTTCTGGTGTGCCCTTTTGAACAGTTTAATACTTCAGAATATAATAGTACAGCATTATTGGAGAAAATTAACGAGGCAACCACCTACCCATCTTTAAAAAGAAAATGTTATTAGATAAAATGGAGCTGTTCCTACCCAATTTGCCTTTCACGTCTTTTAATATTTCTTTTAAAAATAATAGAGTTTTTCAGCTTCACTTTTCTTTATGTTACTTCTTTCTGCTCATAATTAGGTATTGAATAATAATAATAGAGTTTTTCAGCTACACTTTTCTTTATTTTACTTCTTTCTGCTCATAATTAGGTATTGAATAATAATTGAACATCCACATTATATTATCTATACTTCCTACCAATCTACTTTTTTTTTTTTAAAGAATGCATTAGAAACTGTATCTCTTTGATGTTTCAGTCTGAGCTGTGGCTTACATATATGACATATTATTTCTCAGAAGAAAAGAACAAGAGGGGTTATAATCTTCCATTCAAAAATATTGAATCTCACGACATTTTCTACAATTCAGACAAAAGTTTTCCTAATCAAGTAAGAAAATACTACAAAAATATTTAACACATAAATAATTGAATTCCTGTATACCCTATGGTGGATTCTAAGACCTATAAAAAGTGGTAAAAACTAAAAAAGGGAAACTACTTCCTATTTTCTTCTTTCATTTCATTTTAGATTTTACTTTTCTTTCTTTTGCGAGGATTGGTGAAAGGGGTAAAGATTTTAACAGACCAGTTTTCAATGATAGAACACAACAGGAGGCACCGTAAATCCTGAATCCATAAGAAATGGAATTGCCTGAGGCCTCTCAGCCAAATCCCTGTAAAGCTCATACTCTGCCTCATAATCATGCAAATCAAGCTCAGCCTTTTGATTCGTATGATAGTGGTGTTTCGCATCGCTCGATTTGCCGAACCCAAAAAGACTAACCTTGTCACAAATTCCCACCGCAAGCATTACCGCTTGCATCCCCGATGAATAATGAAACATCATCTCATCATGCTTTTTACTCCATTCCTCTGCACTTTTACCAGTTTCTTGCACAAATCTCTTCAAAGAATAATACTTTACAAGCCTTGTACATAACAAGTCAAACCGCGCATCGGTAACCCGTGTCGGTGCTCTCTTTGACTCGTTACAGATCGTCAGATCGAGAAAGTGTACCGCTTGGCATATGTACATGATCAGCGGTACATCATCTCCATAGGGGTGGCAATAGCATCCCTTTCGCCTTGCACATAGATGAAGTATATTGCTGTTGATGAAGGAGATGTTGGTTTTCGATCCAACGTGGGCTTTGTATGCGCTGATACGTGCATTGTTTAATCGGATGACAATTTCGTGTGAATCGATCAATTCTCCATTATCTGATTTTAGTAAAATCCCGCTATTTCCCACCACTGCACATGATTTGTACCGGCGTTGCGTCATCAGATTGGCGAGTTGTGACATAACTTCTGGTTGGAAATGACGAAATTTGAACCAATTGGAGAGAGAGCGCCGTACCTCGGGGAGGTAAAGCAATTCCTTTGTGGACACAAAGCGGCGATCCAAAGCACGGTCCATTCGCAGATTGACATTCGATCGAAGGTTGTTCCGGTGCATCGAGTAATATCTGCCGGAGCGACCGGCAGCTGCAGGGAGCTCACCACGTAATAACGAGCCAATGTCCTTTTTTACGGTTGCTTCGCTGGGGTCGAATTCGGAGAGGCGAAGCAGAGTCTGGTTGAAAACCTCTCTGGAAGAAGATGTCTGAGTGGTGGTGGTGTACGATGTCCCAGTGCACCGAGAGAAGGTGGTGCGGTAAGAGAGGGCGGCGAATAGAGAGGTAACAAGTAGGAGGCTGACGGGCAGCCGGAGTAGGATCTTCATTTTTTAAATCGCCATAAAAATGAATGGGAAGGTATAAATAGAAAGGAAGGAGAAAGGAAAGATAGGGATTGGTAGGAAATAGGAATAATAAGAAAGTTAAAAAAGGGATATACTTGGGGAAGGTTATATAGGGGTGTTTGGGAGACGAGAATTGGAAGAATCTTTTTGGAGACTAGGATTTTTATTTTTTAAGGTAAATATGACTATGCTCTATTTTAAAATTTAATAAAATAAAAATAAAAGTTACAAAATAGAATGTACAATATTTATGGCTACAAGTCTCAGTCCCAGATTGCTGCGATGCTTGTTACAATTTTTATTATGACACTGACGTTTTTAGAAACGCCCTGAAATATATATGGCGATTTCGTTCTTTCCAAAAAATCCAACGGTAGAAACAGATCTCATCCATGGCAAGAAAGTTGGTTCTTGTATGGGATCCGAAGTGTTACAGTATGCTGTCGACCCGAGTAGACCCAAATAGAAGACATGAACTGTTGAGTCCGTGAAAAGATCGTTAGCTGACGACTAAGGTGTTGTACAAGGCGCAATCACCTTGATTAGGCCAACTTCTGACTGCAAGTTGTCTGCCGTTGGCAGCCTATTTCTAGATGAGATTAGATCTAGTGCGGTACCCTATCGTGTAGAATGAGATTTGCATAATCTGTTTTAAACTGGCACGGATCTCAAAGCAGATCTCTCATAATTTAAATAGGCACTGAATAATTTTCTCTCGCTTGTGAATTATTATTAGGGGTGATTAAATTACTTATAACTCATAACTCGTTTATCAAAGACTCGCTAACAACTCGTTCATTATTAACTTACTAATAACTCATTCGTTAACTTAATGAATAAAATATAAACATACTCAAACTCGCTCATTAAGAATTGAGTTAGATGAAATCATGCCACATCCAATCTCAACCGGATCAAATCCAAATCCAACTTACACTCAGACCTAGAAATCTAGGGACCCTAATCCACTGGATCCAAAGTTCCTTCTCTTTTCTGTCTATACTCCATTACCCTCTTATACTCAGTCTTAATTTCACTCACTCTTGTTAACCCTAAGTCCCTAATCTAGTAGATCTAGTGCCGCCACCACATCCGCTAACATCACCACCCAACCCAACACCCAAAACTCCAAACAAAATTCAAATTGTCTACAAACTTGATTTCTTAACAAGTCGCTTAATGAGCATGAGTCAACTCGAGCATTTAATGAACTGAACATGAGTGCAATTGTCAACTCGATCAATAGTCTTCTCAACTCAAGTCGACTCATTTATTAAACTAATGAACTAAGCACAAGCATACTCAAACTCACTCAAACTTGCTCATTAATTACCCCTAATTATTATACACAATAGGATACCACAAGAATCTCATCCATTTTCAGAAAATTTACAAACGTTGTCCGAAATTGGATAGATGCGAGTGTACTGGGATCTTAATTTTTTTTTTTTTTTAAAACCTCAAATTTTGAGTTTAGATCTTAATCGTTAGATTTGTTATAACACGAAATATTAAAGAGGCTCTATACATTACATCTCATTTTGCACCAGATTGATCATGATAATGAACAGACGGTCGGGATCTAAACTCAACACTTGAATTACTTTAGAGGACCCTGAACTAGAGTGGATACCAATATTGTTAGCCAAGGATAAGGAGAACAGTGGTGGGTCGTACTTGTCATCTTTGGTAACAAAAATTGTGTTCCTCAAATCTGTTTATCCGAATAAAATATGAGGTGGAGATCAAGAGAATTTTTGTCCATTGGATCTAAAGAATTAGATGACTCCTAGCCTCAATCATTTTCAATAAGAATTCTCAGCAGACTATATTGAAAGCCTTCCTAAAGTTCATATTGTGTAGGATGGAAGGAACTTTATGCTTGTTCTTTCAGAGCGAACCTTAGTGAAAACCAAAATTAATGATTGAACTTTTATCACAGTACTTAATTAGTAAATAAATAATTCGAATTATACTATTTGGCGCACGGTCTATCATGATAGTAAATACTCCTATTTTTCAATTTGATTTTTTTTTTAAATCATTTGTCAAAATTCTAAAAAAAAAATTAGCCGCCACTATATTTACTTCTCTTTAACTGGCTGGTCATTGACTAAATGATGAAGGCTGGTAATACATTAGATTCTAAATACTTCTCATCCAATTTCTTCATTCACAATTTGTAATTAATCGCCTTTACTGGAGCAAAATATATGATTACTTTTCATTTCTGTTTATTTTGTACAATACAAATATCATGTCCAATTGCTGATCAAGTTGATTTTCTCGCATACATTAATTGTTTTGAAATATTATAAATTTGATCCTTGTTATATGTGCAGATCCGGTGCTTATCAAAAAATTCCCTCTTACTATTTTTATGAACTCAAAAGTCATGCACAGTTTTTTTTCCCCTATGTTATAGTTAAAGCAGAGTAAAGGATAGAATCTGAAGAAATCGAATCTCTCGAAGGAAGAAATAAAAACTTCTATTGTGCGATTTTCCGATGCGGATTCCCTACAACATATCCTGTCATAAGTTAAGATTTGAGGCTTCCGAGACTTCTATCCTTCAGATCACAGTGACAAAGGAATAATTCAGGTTCAATTTAGCGGGGTCAAAAATTCGTGATTCGGATATAATTTGAATATAATTCGGAAATTATTCAGTACAATTAAAAGCAAAAAATAAAAAACTAAAAAAAAATCCCATTTTTTTAAAAAATAATTCCTTTTTTGTGTTTTCTCACGAATAATACTTGACTCACATTTTATTTGCGAATAAAACATGTTGTACATTTTTTACGTTTTTTTCGGAGTTCGGTTGGGAAACGTAAAAATAACGAATAAAATGCGAGTTGTGTGACTATGCTTCGGAATTTTGGATCCATCTATCAATGACTCGTTACACCATATGCTGTAGGGAATTAATGACAGAAAATTAGAAGTTCAAAGATAAGATAGTACGGGCTGTGTTGAACCTACCCTGGTTATGAAATATGGATAGATAGTTCAATTGGGGGAGACTGGAGACCCATGAAATACAATTATTTTGTGGGCCCGGGAAGATAATGCTATTTGGGGGCGGGTTTGACGTTTAATTTCTACGTCATCGCATTCGCACTTCAAATTGTTCTTTTTATTTGATGTCCCATTGGCGCACGAAGTACGCACCTTTATTTCTTTATCTGAAGCATTAAAATTTGAATAATTTTTTTTTTTTTTTGTATTATATTTTATACTGAAACATGACGCTGACAATTGTTCACGTCCATAAATGAAGATACACACAAAGAATTAATTAAAGCAAAAACATATTGGATTCGGATCACATTTTATAGATGCAGATAATTGGATTGGATCACATTTTATTAAAGCAAAAAAGTAAGCTATGTACTAATGATTAGAATTTGATGTTGTAAACAATTTTATCAATACAGCCTTCGTAGTCACTGTCAAATTTTCAAAAAAAAAAAAAAAAAATTAACAACTTATATGACCAAAGAAAATTTTATTCTGCAATTCTAGTTTACTTTAATCATGACTTCATTTTATTTATTTATTTTTATTTTGATGAAAATGCCCTTGGGCCATATATTATGATTACAAATTGGTCCAATTTGGTATGCTGGTTTGTGCTTTCACATCAACTATAAAAATTGTGGTATTAATGATTACTGACCTAACTAAGTTCATTTATAGCGAAAAGATAAAATAGGACTTATTTCTCAATGAAGAGTAAACTGTAATTAAGAAATAATTAATTTAGCTAAGGTGCACTCTGCACATAGCTTGATATGCTAAATATATTAATTTAAGCACGAATAGATACAATATCTCTCAATATTGCAGCCAACGATCCGAGGAGATAGCTATCTTCATATTTCCTTCTCTTGTCACTAAAATATAGAAGAATGATTTTATATGGTGATTGTCATCCATAATTTGTTATTTTAGAAATTATTATAAAATAATATAGGATTTTAGATAGATTGTATCCATATTTTGATTTTTTAGTTTTTAAGGAAATCTTAAATGGATTAAAAAAAATGGTTTCTATAGGACCGATCAATCACAACCTTAGCCACACTAAAATCTGTCATTTTTATCTTTAAGGAGTTTGAATTTTAAAAGATCTTAAACGAATAAAAAAGAAAAATTCAGTTCCTTTGGATATGTAAATTTTATGTGGCATAGTACGCTTATGTGATCTACCGAAATTTTTACTTATAACATATTCTAAAATAAAAATGGATAAAAAAGTAGAATTTCAAAAATATCAGGACCGCCAATTTAATATGCAGTTTTATTTTTGAGAGCCGCAGATTGAATTAGAGACCCTCTAAAAACTTAAAAATACATTGTAATATTCTGATATTTAGGTTTTTAAGAGGTCTCCAATTCAATCTGCGCTCCCCAAAAATGTGACAGTAGATTGAATTAGAGGTTCTGATATTTCTCGAATTTTCCAATTTTAGAGGTGTTTTAATTTTTTTTTAAATGGTATTAATAAAAATTTCGGTGTGATCTTTAGATCTTTAAAAGGAATCGAAAATTAATTTTCAGTTCCTTCAGGAAAATCGAAATATGGATGCCATCTAATAGCTTATTATATTATTTTGAAGTAATTTTTATTAATAAAAAATTCTGATGGTCATCACCCGTTGACCGTTGAAAGCAAAACGCTATTACTTGACTTGTGATGGCTAAAGTCATTCTTGGAAGCTTCTTTAATTCTTTTGCCGCTTTCAATAACTTTGCACTCTATAGACTTTGGAAATGTTGTCCCTTTCATTTTATACTTTTACAAGTTGTAAGAAATCTGTGGATTTCAAATTTGTTCATATGCACCTAAAGAAAGATTTTTATTATTAATTTGCCTTATTTTCAGATATATAAGAATCCATGAAAATTTAAGTCTAAAAGAGTAAGCAAATTTTGAGACCCCTTCTTATTGTTCAATCGGAAAAAGGTGATATGTTTATCATAATTTGCTTCACCATTTTATAACAAAACTTTGGAGACTTCAGATTTAAAAGTTCAAATTCATCATTTAGAAAACCAAATTGATGTTTCATGTAAATTATGCCCATTGTAAAAAATAATTCATTATATATATATATAGGTTTTGGCTAATATGCTATGGGTAGCTAAGAGGCCCCTGTGCTACGGCTCGAATTTCGAGTTTTCAAAATCCTAACGGTCGATCCGAACCGTTCATCTTGTTCTCCATATTAATATGTGCTTGGAGACCAAATTTTACATTTTTCTGATTTTTTTTACTATTTATTAAGCCACTTTGAAAACCGCTGATCCAACGGTAGTTTCTGGTTTTACTGTTGGGTTAAGCCACCGTTGGATCAGGGGTTTTCAAAGTGGCTTAATAAATAGTAAAAAAATTCATAAAAATGTAAAATTTGGTCTCCAAGCACATATTAATATGGAGAACAAAATGAATGGTTCGGATCGACCGTTAGGATTTTGAAAATTCGAAATCCGAGCCGTAACATGGAGACCTTTTAGCTACCCATAGCACCGTAGCCACGTCCTATATATATATATATATATCCAACATAGAACAGCTCTTTTATTTTCAATTGATATGTAATGTTGAACAGTAAATTCTCTCCCATTTTCACCTTTGTCGCTCTACAAACATTAATTTTAATTATAAAACTCGTAACGTCAGCTCAGGATATCCACTTTTACAGAATTAAAAAGACCTTTTTAAAAGTTCCTTTGTCGCACATTAACGAAGCTTAAATTATCTTTCAACACCCTCTCTTAATTATCTTTGTCGCATAGTTAATTAAACTACTTAATGTGTTAACGCCCTCAATTAAATTAAATTCAATACATCACTCATTTATTATAACAAAAATACTAAAATTGATTAAAAGTTTTCAGTTATACGAGAACAATATAAAAAAATATATATATATATTCAGTTTCACATTATAATGGCAAATAAAACTCTTGAAGTGTTGAATCAAGAATGATGTGTATATTATATCCTCTCTTTCTCAGAATATGCATTAAATCCTCAAACATATATCATAGATATTTTTTAGAAAAAGACTATAGTGATGTGTATATTATATATTTTCACGTGTTACAGATAAATTTAAATAATTGATTTTAACCACTCAATATGAACACTGCATAAAAATGAACTTGAGAATCAATTTCTTTTCTTAAGACTTTTCTTACTATTTTTTAGGTAAGTAAAAAATCACTACTTAATAAGAATTATTCATAGTCTTTAGATTATATTTGTTGTACTTTAAAAACAAAAATATAAATTCATACCTAAAGTCTCATTCTGTTATATGCGTATCATCATAAATAACAACACTCTATTTTCTATATAAATAATTTTAACCTACTTAGTAATATACTAATATAATTAATTAAATTCATATATATACACACACCATTCGAGATTCATTTTTTGTGTTGAAGGTTATGAAAATTTAGAAGCGAACTTGTTTTTTTTTTCTCTATAAATTTCAAGGACCAGCTATCTGAATTGTCCCCTTTATAAAATTTTTTTTTTTTAAAAAAAAAGTCGAAACCTATGAATGATTTCAAAAGAAACGGGCATGCACCAATGTAGCATTTTTTTTTTTTCCAAACATGCCCTTAGGCTCCAGTGTGTCATTTTGAAAGCAGCAGCAGTGAATCCATCGATATATATCTCAACTGTTGGAAATTTAAAAAGATTCAGATATAGACATGCTTTCTAGAAGTTGACGTTACTGTCCGCTATTGGATTGGTTAAAGCACTGAATAATTGCTCCAAAAGAGTAATGACAAAATTGAACTAAACGGGCTTTAATTCCCTGGGATTAAATTTGTTAGACTTTTGTATATTTTTGTTGAAAATAAGTGGATAAATCCACCCGTTTATATTGAAATCAATTCAATCATGTTCAGGTACTTAAGAACATAGCTATTAAACTTTTGTATCGGCAACGTGCCATAGAAAACATCAAAAGAATAATGGTACGTTTGGATGCACTAGAGAATAGTTAGAATAACTACTATTGAGAATAGTAAATTACGAATAGTTAAAATAGCTCTTATTTAAAAATAGCGCTAACTCAAAGCTATTCGGAATGTTGTTTGAATTGAACATTTAGAATAGCGAGGACAGCGATTGAACATTTGAGAGAGTAATTTGTTATTTCATGTTTTTGTAGGAATAGCGAGAACAGTGAGAACAACGCTATTCTTGCTGTTCCTGAGTATGTTTGAATGGATCGAAATAGCACTGTTCTCGCTATTCTCGCTACATCCAAACATATTAATTAAAAGAGAAAAGTAAGATAGAATCCGGATGGCATTAGGGCAGAGATGGATCTCCTAAATATTAATCTGCACTAAGAAGGAATTGTTCGATAAGTTAAAAAAAACATGGAATTAAGATAGTTAAAGGAAGCTAAAGGAATATGGGAGGTGCCTTAAATAAGAGGCAGATGGATTAAGTTCCAAGTAAAATGAGACTAAAGGAGGTTGTCTTAATTCGCGCTAAGGAATTAGTGTTCAGTAAAATTAAGCAGCTAAGAAAGCTAAAAAAGACTTATTTAGCTTTAAGAAATCTTAAGGAGATCCTTGTCAAACAACACCCTTGTGATCTTGTTAGTGAAAGACGGAAAGAAAATGAGATCTAGTTTTTATGTTCCTAACTTACCAAAAACATTTGAATATCAAAATACACGTAACACATGAATAGGACACAATGTTTCCTTGCTAAGAACACGGCGAAACACGATATTTTGGTGTTAGACGTGTCGTGTCAAGATGTGTTTGTGCTGAGTTGTAAAGAGTATTACGTTTGATATAAGATAAAGTTAACATGTTTTAATACAACACGAACAAGATACGTCTTGACACAGCATATCTAGAGTATGAATAAACATTGCTTCAAACTTTGTTACTGATAATTCAAAAGCCTATTTAAATTCATATATTACCCAAATTTTTGGATACATTTTGGATACGTTTACTATTTTTTAAGATATTATTTCATAGTTTTTTTTTATATTTTATTGCTACATTTCACCAATTCCATTCACTTATACAATACAACAAAAAAATTATAATCCAAAACATTTATCCCAGGCAAAAAATGACAACAAAATTATATCTACCAAACTAGAATTTTGAATTTAGTCTTGATACACAACAACTCAAAAGGGAAAAAAAAATGTAACAAATGACAGCCGGAAAAAGGAATGAAACTTGTCAAAATATGAAGATATTCACTATATTTTTTTTGACATTTTCTCAGAATTTTTAAATGTTTGAATATTAAAAAAATTAAATATGTTTTACGGAAAGAAAAAACACATCAAAGCACATTCCGACATCCTTAAATACAATACATTATATCGTGCCGTGTCATGTTAATACAAGTATTGTGTCTAAAATTGGCACTGTACGGCGCAAGACAACACTTGCAATTAACTAATTATACAGGCATGCTGGTACAACAGAATGCATATCCTCTGCATTAATTCAAAAGAGAACCTTTTGAATTATTGAATCTCAACCGTTTGATTTTAAACGGAGTCAATTTAGTTTTTGCTTATAATTTAGGAATCAAATTCTACTGTTATTTTTGTATATGAATAGTGTTCCTACTATCCCTATCTTTTCAAATCCAGTAATTAAATTGTTTCGAGATATGTGCACAAAATTTTTTTCAAAAAAGTTGCTTTGAGATTTGTTCCTGAAAAAAAATGAACTGTTGAATTCGAAAAAATAGGAATAGTATGGTTACTATTAACGGAAAGAGAGTAACAGCAGATTTCATTCCATAACTTAGGGGGTTTTAATGTTAGTACGGATTTAATTCGTATGAATCTTAAAACAGATTGGATAATTGAAATTTATTAACTCAAAATATTTCCGAACATGCTTATCAAACTTGTACTCAACTGAGAGTAAAACTAATATACACTTAAGTGTACCGTACACTTAACCCTAGGACCGTATGATTTTTTTAAAAGTCGTATAGATTATTCAAAAATCGTGCAATGCGAATCTCAAAGCTAATTCTAAGATTCTAGAATTAAATATATGGTTCAATCGGTACACTTAAGTGTATATTAGATTTACTACTCAACTAATTATAAAAGTGTGACGTGACACTTTTATCATTCACTAAATGGACCACTGTACAATTCAGTTTTTACATTTTTCAGAAATGGCTCGGAAAAAAAACAAATGCTTTTCAGGAATGTGGATGGGCCATATGCTGCCCTGCAAATTGCAATAGCTTTCTTTGTACCGCTAAAAGGAAATCATGAAGTGCATTAAACGAAAACACATATTTCTTTCCGAATGAACAACTGAAGAAATCAGGCCCAGTGCTTCACAGCTTGGACCGGGTCCATCATGGCCCGATCCAATATTTAATTTTTAAAATATATGGCGGTCGGACTTATTTTCTCTCTCTTCAAAATACAAATTTTTTTTTTTTCATAAAATATGACTCATTCGAAATTATCTTTCCAGACGTGCGAACCTACCAGAGCACTTTCCGAACACTTTACAGAATTAAAATAAGATATATTCCCGGTCTCGAATCTCGATTGCTTCAATCTATTCTTTATAATTACTAATTATGAATTAGTACTTTCTTTAATCACAGAAAAGAAATAAAATTTATTATAGTATTTTTCTTTTTAGTGAGGCAATGAGGATATGGTATTAGTATATAGGACAGATTGGTTGGTACTAAGGATCAATATTTTTATTTTTAATAATTAAAATAAACCGTTCAACATAATCTATATGAAAATATATTTATAAATATATTTTTATATGAGAATATATTGAACGGTCCAAATTTATTATTTTAATTTTTAAAATAAAGACATACAAGATGTAGCGGCCATTTTTATTTATATCCCTAAAAAAACTTAATTTTAAAAATGTCCCTGTGTGCAATCTTTTTTTAAATATGTCCTGACCGCCTGGACTTCGGGCGGCCCAATAACCCTGTGAGGCGCCAGCCCCTGGGGCGCCCCATAAGGCAAGTGAGGCGCCAGGCCCCAGGGCGCCCCATGGTGTTTTTTTTTTATATATATAGATCTTAGTATTTTGATTTGAAGAATTTTGTGAAGAAAAACAGATTAATCTGGACCGCACATCTTAATGGGTAATTTGACTAATCTGGACCGTCGGTTAAAGGATTTTCATACAATTGACTACTCTGAAAATAAAAGTCTCCGGGATAAACAGAGCGGTGCTTCATAGCCTCAGACATCTCTCGCAGGGGGCTGCCGTCCCCCTGCCACCCCCCGCATACATACACACACACGCACACACAAATACACATACACATACTCATACACTTTTGCTTTAGTCCATACTACAATTATAATTTGACATATACATACACACATACACACCTACATACACATACACATACACATTATAATTGTAGTATGGACTAAAGCAAAAGTGTATGAGTGTGTGTATGTGTGTGTGTGTGTGTGTCTATGCGGGGGGTGGCAGGGGGACGGCAGCCCCCTGCGAGCGATGTCTGAGGCTATGAAGCACCGCTTTGTTTATCCTGGAGACTTTTATTTTCAGAGTAGTCAATTGCATGAAAATTCCTTAACCGATGGTCCATATTAGTCAAATTACCCATTAAGATGTGCGGTCCAAATTAATCTGTTTTTCTTCACAAAATTCTTCAAATCAAAATACTAAGATCTATATATATATATATATATATATATATAAAACACCATGGGGCGTCCTGGGGCTAGCGCCTCACTTGCCTTATGGGGCGCCCCAGGGACTGGCGCCTCACAAGGTTTTTGGGTCGCCCGAAATCCAGGCGGTCATGACATATTTAAAAAAAGGTTGCACATAGGAGCCATTTTAAAATTAAATTTTTTTTAAGGATATTAATAAAAATGGCCCCAAGATGTAGTAGCCTAACTCAGTAATTTTTTTGCAATAAAGAAGCATTCTTATCGTAACGATTGGATAATCGTACAAATCTAGTCAGTAATTTATTAACTCAAAACAGATTGGATAAATATGAGCAATAAAATTCCATTAATTGTGTGCTCTATTATATACGAGGAGGATCTAATTACATCATTTTATGGTGATATATCTTGACACTATAATTTTATAAGTTATTTTTAAATTTTTAAAATTAAAATAGTCGATCCGAATCATTCAATGTGATACCCATATTCAAATGTACTTGGAGACCAAACTTTTTATTTTTTGAAAATTTATTACTATTTATTTAAAAAAAATTAATATTGTTATTTTTCAATGGTCCAAAATTGCTTTGAAACAACAATTTTGTACACATCTTAATAAATACTAAAAAATTTCAAAAAAAATTTAAAATTTGGTCTCGAAGCATATTTTAATATGGAGATCATGTTGAATGGTTCGGATTGTCTATTTGAATTTTAAAATTACAAAAATAACTTATAAAAATACGGTGTCAAAATGTGTCATCATAAGATGGTGTAACCAGATCCCTTCTCATTATATATATATAGGGTCTGTCTAAATTGCTGCTGGCAACATTTCAGCAGAGGTACTGCCGGGGCTATATTTGGCTGTGTGATGTCCAAACAACAAATCCAAACTGTTAGATTTTTAATCTATATTATAATCTACTTGGAGACCAAATTTTACATTTTTTGGAATTTTTTTACTATATATTAAGTTGGTTTAAAAACTGCTGATTTCAGTAAATTTCTGCAGCATTGAAATCAACGATTTTCAAACCAGCTTAATATATAGTAAAAAAATTTCAAAAAATGTAAAATTTGGTCTCCAAGTAAATTATACTATAGATTAAACATCTAATGATTTAGATTTGTCTTTTGAATATCAAAAAATAGAAAAAACAGTGGCAGCACCACCGGCAGCAAATTAATCACAGCATGTATATATATATATATGTTCAGTACTTCGGTCAATACTAAATGTTCAAATACATACTACACTTTTTTATGAAAACAATTAAGTTTTACTCGTCCAATCAACTATTAAAAAGAAAATATAATACTCTTACGTTTCACATTATACAAACTTGTAGAAAAGTAAGATGCATAAAATAAATTGTGCATATCTTTTAAACTATTTTTTACAATATTTAGATAAATAATTATTATTACATTATTTATTGGTGTTCAATTCTTAAACGGAACGACACCTATTTCATTAATTCTTTTTAATGAATAAAAAATATATTATAATTTGAAAAATCAAAACATAAGATAAACATAATGGTTATGAAACATGTTAAATATTTTTTTCGAGAAAAAATGTGGATCAAGTCCACATTTAATTTCATTAATAAAGTTACAAAAGTTTTGTAACAGGATTACAAGAGTGAAAATAATACCCAAAATATTTGAGCAATAATTGAAAAAAGAACATAATAGAAACGAAATAAGAGGTCTAAATTATCTAAAATTAAAAAATAACTAGTTATTTCCCGTATATTTTAATTCTCCCCATTATGTCCCCCTTGTCCCTGCTGTACCAGTTGGACTGCTTGCACCGGTTTTTGGTAGAGTTGCAGTGTCCTCAATATCTCTTCAAGCAGATCTTCTGTTGTCTTGTTTGAATCCGAGAAGCATCTGCTGCACCTTTCTCTCCATATAACGAATTGCATAATGAGTACTGCTGACTTTTCTGTTTTTCCCATTGCAGCAGCAACCATGTAGTTTGCCTTCAAAGGATGCCATTTGTGAGATGGTCTCTTCAACCTTAACTCGTTATACAGTTTTATCGTGTATGGGTATTCCTGGAATAAGTGCTTTGTTGTTTCTTGGTTTCCCCTGCACAGTGTGCACATACTTGCAAATGCCCATCCTCTCTTTTGAAGGTTTGCATGCGTTAGTATCTTGTCTTGTATTGCCAACCATCCAAAGATTATCATTCTCGGTGGGGCTTTGATCTTCCATATCTTTGAAACTCTCTTGCTGATCATAGGACCTCCTTTTAGCATTGTGTACGCTGACTTTACAGTGAATTGTCTGTTGTCATTCCATCTCCATCTCAATTCATCTGTAGTTTCTGTTTGAAGTTGCAATTTAGTTAAATGATCCCTGAGTAGCTGTAATTCGGCCAATGCTTCTTCTGACAGGCTGGGTCGAAATTGCAGTATTGCTCCCCTTATGATGACTACCTGCCTAAGTGTGGTGTTATCTTCCATTATGAATGAATATAAGTTTGGCAACTGATGTTGTAGAACTCCAAAGCCCCAGTTTTGCTTCCACAATGAAATGGATTTTCCATCTCCTGGTACCCACTGTGTGGATGCCTGGAAAAATGATATGAGGTCTTTTGCAGTTTCCAGAAATACCCCTGTATTTGGTACCAAGTTGATCATATTTGTCGTGTTTTGGATGAAGACTTTCCACATTCTACCGTCCGGTTTGAACCAGTACCAGTGCCATTTGAGTAAAATGGCACTATTGAAGACTTTCAAGTCAAGAACACCCAATCCTCCACTTGATTTCGGCTGACAGACAAGCTCCCATTTTGCCAAATTGTCTAATCTTGTCTATCTGATCCAGAACCCATTGTGGCAGTTTTATGACTGACATGAAGTATTTAGGTAGCGACGAAAGGATAGAGTTGAGTAACACGAGTCTTCCTGCTATTGACAAGAATCTTGCTGCCCATCCCGCTAGTTTATTGTTCAATTTGCTAAGTAGGCCCAAATATGCTGATCTCGGTAGGCGGCGGCCTGATAGTGGTATGCCCAAGTATATGAAGGGAAAATTTGTGAGCCTACAACCAAGTGACGATGCCAATATTGCTGCTTCATTTTCCTGTACATTGGTTACCAGCATTTCTGACTTTTGAAGGTTGGTAGCCAGGCCCGAAACTTGTTGAAAGACCAATAGGCTTATTTTTATTGCTTGCACTTGATGAATATCTGGCTTCATGAATAGTAGGGCATCGTCCGCGTATAGCAAGTAAGGTCTCATGTTGGCATAAGGTAATTTGATCGCCCCTGTTTGTGCTAACTTTTGCAAATATCTTGCTAGGAAATCCATAGAGATGATGAAGAGTGAGGGAGAGAGTGGGTCTCCTTGTCTGACCCCACGTTTCAAGACGATCTTCTTTCCAAGTGAGCCATTGATAAGGACCTGGGAAGTTCCTTAAAAAATCGCCTGCCTAATCCAATGAATCCATGCTTCAGGAAATCCTAAATTTGTCATAACTTCAGTTGTGAACTCCCAGCTAATCGTGTCAAATGCTTTCTTGATGTCAAGTTTAAGTATTCCCAAGGGAATTTTATCTCTTCTTTCACATGTCAGGACATGCTGTGCATATATAAAGCTTTCAGTTATTTGTCGATTCTTTTGGAATCTTGTCTGCGCTTCTGTTATAATTTTCCCCATGTGAGATTGCAGGCGGTTTGCTAAGATCTTTGAAAATTTTTTCTGGATTCCATGTACAAGACTGATCGGTCGGTAGTCTCCTGCCATTTGCGAGCTTTCTTTTTTTGGAATTAGGATGATGTAAGAAGTGTTCAGTGGCTCCAAAGATGATCTTGTGTCCATCACTTGCTGAAAAACTGCCTTTAGGTCTTGTACTATGAGGTTCGCAAAACACCTATAAAACTCACTCGAGTATCCATCTGGACCTGGTCTTTTATTGTTTGGCCACTGATGAATTGATGTCAATATTTCTTCTACTGTAAGCTGGTTGGTGAGCTCGTTTAGGTCAACCCGAGTGGGGTATAAATTCGGCCAGTGGATGCGAGGCATCGGTGGAGCTTCAGTACCCATCAACTCCATAAAGAAGTCAAAGGATATTTTTGCCTTGGTTTTGTAATCCGAGTAGGAGACAGAGTTGTGCTCAATTTGGGGTATGCAATTCATTTTCCTAGAACCAGAGGCTACGGCATGAAAATATCAAGTGTTGCGGTCGCCTTTTAATTCCCACCTCGTGCGAGCCCTCTGCCGCCATATGTCTTCCTCCAGGGTGGCCAATGTTGCATGCCTTTGTTTAATTGTAGTTGTAACTAGCCTTTCGAGTCGTGTTACCAGTCTTAGCTCCCTCGCTTTGTCTACCCATTCTAGGAATTGCCTGCATGTGTTTATCTGCGATTTTATATTTCCAATTTTATTTTGTGACTATACCTTGATTTTCTGTTGCAAGTTGGCTAACTTATGGTTAAGCTGCTGTGCATTAATGGCGAGTTGCATAGATGTCCATTTAGCTTGTATCATCTCCTTAAAACTGTCACTTCTCAACCACAAGTTCTCGAATCGAAAGAATCTTGTTCGGCGGAATTTTGTTGTGGCTGTGAGGAGCAAGGGACAGTGGTCCGAGCTAGTATTGGCCACTGTTTTCTGCATAGTGCTTGGGAAAGCGAAGTTCCAATGCATAAAATTTTTGGTCGAATTGCCAAAAATTAGGGGTTCCTTCACGGGTCTATAGGGTGCCATTTAACAAGTTGATCTAACTCTAATTAAGTGTGTCTTAATTCGAGTAACTTGCTCTGATACCACTTTGTTGTACTAAATGCACCTCTAATTGAACAAAAACTGAAAATAAATTGCAATTGAAAGTAAATAGATGAGTTTAGAGAAATTGACACGCGGGATGATAACGGAGTTCGGCAAAACAATGGCCTACGTCTCCAGGGCGTCGCAACCTCTTTCTAGGTGCGCCTTTCTATTACCCAATATGAAAGGATTACAATTGTGAACCGTGAGCCCTTACAAAATGGGAAGTCAAGGCCAACGAGAGATGAGCGCCGGCGAGCCCTTACAACCAAGGGAAGTCACACGAGCAACTCGAGGTTTGAGCCGGCGAGCCCTTACAAACAAGGGAAGTCACACAAGCTACTCAAGAACAAGAGAAACACTCAATAGATCACTCTAACCTAATCTAATTAGAGATTAGTGAAGTGGATTTGAGGTTATTTGAGATTGATTGAGAGATATTGAAGTTTTAAGCTCAATCAACAATGGTGGAACCAAGCTCTCAGAAAATCGCCTCTTTTAAAGTTTAGGGACGGCTAGGTTGAGTTGGGAAGAGACCCCACTGCTCTATTTATAGAGACAGCTCCAGAAAGAGCAAATTGAGCTAAAACGTTACAACGTTTTATCTTATAATGTGATTTTAGGTTTTCAATTTTCTGACAACTCAGCTAATCGATCCAAAACGTTACAACGGTTGTAAAACGTTACATAACGTTTTGTTCTGTAAAATCTTGATCAAAAATAGAAATTGTTTGAAGGCTAAATTTAATTAAAACATTACATAACGTTTTAAAACGTTACAGAAAACATTATAACTTTTTAAAACGTTACAGCACAATTTATAAAACGTTATAGAAAACGTTGTAAATTTTTAAAACGTTACAGCATATTTTTTGATTCCTTTGCCTTTGATCAAGTTGTTTCACAGCGTTTTCTTAAGGTATAATCGTTATAACGTTTTACAAACGTTACCAACGTTTTTATCATGTTTAAACGACATCAAAAACACTTTACCAAGTTTAGATTTTACAATTTACATTCTTGATAAAAGTCTTCGTGATTTCTTCAGTCCAAGCATATTATACTGTAGTTCTTACTCTTCTTGGACCTACATCATCTCAAAATAGAAGAAATCATAAAATTCAATAATTGTATGTTTTTGCAAATTAGTCAAATAGACGTAAAAGATTATTGTACGAACAACAGAATGGTGTTTGGTGGATGAATGTCATTGTTAGGGGGGAAGAAGACTCGAGGTTCAGGCGGGGGGCTTGGGTTGATGAGGCTGGGGCTGAGCATCGGCATGGTTTCCCAGTTGTCAAGATCCATGGTGCCTAAGGAGGTTTGGGCAGTGAAATGTGGTTTAGTTGCCGTGGTCCAAGGCTTTGAAGGTGGTGGAGTATTTGTAGGTTGTTCCTTCGTAGCCTTACAAGCTCTAGCAATATGGCCAACTCCATGGCACTTATTGCATCTTACACCATTCCTACACTGAAATTGGGTGTCCCCGGTCGAGGCATCTGTAGCACCTCCCTTGGGTCTTGAGCAGCTCAGTATGTTTACTAAGCTTTGGCATAGTGCGTCTTTTCTTCTCCACAGAACGATGTTTACGCCTTTGAACTAAAGTCCATCCATGCTCATTACCCCTATCTTCATTACTTCTATCTGCAATCTGGTTGGTGGCTAGAGGGGTAGTTATTGCTTGGTTTCCAGGTTGGTGTGAGTTAATGGCGTGATTAAGTTGCTGGTTTCTTTCTGTTGCCGTTTGTGTTGCATTTTCCTGGTTGCTCTTGACCATCGCTGCATAGGATGCATTTCCGTTAGTCAATTGCTGCGCTTGCCGCCTTGCTATGCCATCGAGGGTCGCCTTCTTGTTCGCAAGTCGAAGTGAGAGGGAGTCCAGAGCCGCCATTTCTGAAACATATTAAATATTAGACTCAGTTATGTTTAGAAGGACATAACGAATATTTCAAAGAACATCTCAAACTAAAATTTCGATAAAGATTTTAGCAGAGCATCTTTTATTTCATGTAGTATTGTTTTAATTTTATAATATGTCCATTGCATGAAGTCAAAACTTTCCGACTGTTCAAGAATCAAGACAAAGAAAGTTTCTTCGGCCTGCGAATTCAGCTCTGCAGCAATTAGTGAAGCAGTCTTGCTGATTGGACAAGTCTCTTCGCTTTGCGTTTTTTGCATTGCACATTCCTCCTTGCTAGGGCTGAAAACGGATCGGATATTATCCGACCGAATTCGAATCCGTATTTAAAAATTAGATACGGATATCCGATATCTAAATATCCGTGCAGATAGTGGTATGAATATGATTTTAAAGTTTAATTATGTGTATCTGACTAGTATATATATATATATCATACAATTTAGTATATATTATGAAAATATGTAAGTATATATCTACGGATATCCGATATTCGATCCGTATCTATATGTATCCGTCTAATATCCGATTCGTATCCGTATCCGGAAAAAAAAAAAAAAAACATATACGAATATAATTTTACCACTATCCAATCCGTATCCGATTTGTTTACACCCTTGCTACTTGCTCTATAGCAAATTGGAAACAAAAATACAATAAATAGCAATTAGCCGTAGTTATCCAATTTTCTTTTTTCTTCTTAGACAGTTGTAGTCGCTCAATTTGGATTTCTAGTTTGGAGCTATTGTGATCAATATTTTCAGAATCGGATCGGACGCTCAATCGGTGAAGTTTTGAATCAACTGGTTTGATTGTTGATTTTTTAAATACTTATATTTATAAAATTTCGTTATTATTATAAAAATAATCATGTTTGCAAATAGTGAAAATTCTTCAGTACATATTACACAATAAAAATAAATTTATTGATTAATAAAATTTTCTCACCCAAATATAATAAAATTACTTATTTTATCAAGAAATAACAAAATATTTGTTTTAAGGGGAGAAAAAAAATATAACATCCCAACTTTTAATTTTTGTATGATAAGTTTACTATAATTTTGAATGTATATGAATTAAGGGCTTCCAATAGCAAATTAGTAAAGAAATTACAAATATAATATATATATAAGTTTAAGTTCATATAAAAACTCAATTAAGTTCAAGTTCTTTAATAAAAAAAATACATTATTTATTTATTTTTATTTAAAACCTGAGGTTTTACTTTATTAATTAAGTTAATTAGATATGGTGTAGTTAAAAAAATACATTTTCGTACAGTGAGAGCGGAAATAAGTTGGCTATATGAAGGCATGCGATCTACAAAGCTACATTCTATTCATCTCTCTACGCACTAAGTTCTAAGGAGTCCGTATCACCCCGGGTATTTGAGCGTGCAAGTTAAATCTAAACCGTTCTTTTCATGTGGCACGAATTGGATTGAGTTTGGCTCAACTGGGATTAATCTAGGTTGTTTGTTCTTTTAAATTGCATCTCAGTTACCTGGGCGAATACGCACTCGGTTCTAAGTGAGCATGTGACCTTCACTCTTAGGCCTTGTTCGGCTGCTAGATGGGAACAGGAACAGGAACATGAACACTGTTCTTGTGGAAAAAAAAAAATTATTACGAGTGAATTTTTTTTTCCCCATGAAAACAGTGATGACTGAACGTAACCTTATTGAATGCTTAAAAAAGGAAAAAGTTATTTAAACCCAGTTTTTTTTTTTTTTAAAAAAAAAAATTGGTTTTCGGTTTTCAAAAGTTATTTAAAACGGTGTGTGCTGCTGTCTTTTTTTTTTTTTTTAAATAAGACAATAACGGTGTGTCTTCTCATGCTGTGATCTAATTTTGCACCTCATTATGCTCGGAATGGGAGTAGGTTCGATGCCCATCGGACCTAATTTGGTTCCGATGGACAACATCTACCGTAAATTCATTGAAAGACAGATCTAACAGTGCGAAAACTCAACTTATTAAATCTAAAACGGGTTTGATTTTATTTGATTCATAAACCCGTTAATCACTAAAAATCACAATCCCAAATTTCTAGCATCATCTCTCTCGTACTTTTTCCTAACTCAAATTCCTCACCTCATCTCTCTCTCTCGCACTTTCTCGCGCGTGGCCTCCTCTCCTGCTCCTCTCCCACTCTTTCTCGAATGCTCTCTCCCGCTCTCTCTCGCGCGTTATCTCCTCTCTCTCTTCGCGAGTGACTGGCAGTGCGATAATGAGCGGTTTGACAATAAAATATGAGATATAATGAAGTATGGAAAACATGAGGCATTGGAATCCTCCTCTTAGACTTTAGACATTCATTTCAACATGTTCCAACTTCCACAGTTTACGTAGCATTTGCTACAGGATAATATGAAAAACTCAAAATTCATCGAAATTGACAATAAAAAAAAAGGTAAAAAAAGGAGAGAAAAATGCTAACTCCAAAACTCATGAATAAAGATCCACTAAGATTGTAACGAATTTTTCTAAATAATGAAAATAAATTTATATCTAATCATAGCATTGCCATTTTCTATTTTTAAAATAAAAACAATTAAATTATCATAAACAATATAGATTTTTCTTGTTTCATAGATTTTTTTTTTTTTTTTTTTGAAATAAGTGGTCACTGCCACCGATTTTCATTAGAAAATCACAAGGGTGAAGATGGTACCAAGTTGGTACCAACCCACCTATGTTCTTACATCAAACCACATAGCTAGAATCATTACAAAACAACACTAAGAAATATAACTAACAACAAAATAGTAACTAAAAATTGAAGGCAACCAAAACCAAAAAAATCTGGTTCAAGGAACCTCAAAACAAGCCATGTCCAACAGATCCTCATCGGATAGTGTCATCTCCTCTAAGTCCTTGCCACTTAAAGAAATAAGCAAAACAGCCCCTAAAAGCTATCATAGCACCATCATACCCACTCATGCATAATAGACCCTGTAAGCAAAAGAAATCTCAAAACAGTTCATCAAAGTCTTCATAGACCATAAACCCTAACAGACAAGTATATATCAACACCACAAAAGAGAACTTTAGCATAAAAGACCCTAAAAATTAGGTAACCGCTATGGATAAGTTGCTGCCACTAAATCCTGCACTACTAGTGGATGATCCTTCTTCATCACTTGAATTGATCTCTACTCAAATAATTGTTTCATAGATAATACCAAACCATAGATTAAATAAATGGTTCGATCATAGCTAGGATTGTTAAATATGAAGATCTTCTCCCCTCTTTTTTCCTCTTCCACCCTTGTCTCTATTGGAGAAGCACAATTGGGATTGGAACAATGGTAGCATTTAAAATTCACACTTTGTATTTATTGGTGTGGTAAATTGTGAAAATCAATTAGACTGAACCATTAGTTCAGTCTTATTCATAATAACTGGAAAAAAAAAAAACATTTTGTTTCTGACAAATTGACTTTTTTTTCTTTTTAGATATTAAAAAATTGTACCATAACGAATAATCAATTATTTTTCAACTTATAGATATTAATTGTTAAAGATTTAACTTTTTTTGGTGTTCATATGCATACATAGCATATTTTCTAGAAATATTCATTACAAAACACAAGCTTAGTATATAATTGGCGAAAAAATACAAAATTGAAGCACTAGTTTATTGTTCAATTTGAAATGAAAACGACTTGAATAAAATATTAAACACAAATTTAATGGAAATTGACTAATCATAATCAAATACAACACCAGGAGCTGAAGTGAAATTTGGAAAGTAACAAGGAATGTTTAGCTGGAGCACGTGTAAAAAGGAAGGCCTAAAATGATCGCATTTTCCAAATCAGATTTAATAATCACAACCAATGTATCTCCATTTTTATATTAATCAGGTAGTTGCTCTGATCCACCAACGGCTAGGATTAAAAGATAAAATTTTAGAATAAATCTTAGCCCTCTAATTAAATAATCCGTCCTTTTAAGATTCAATACATTTTTTTTATATTGTTTTTTCATGTAGAAGTTTAAATTTATTTAGACACATACTCGCCATACGTACTGTACACATGATGTAGTTAAAATTAAAATTAAATAGCTTTAAAAGCGGTGCTGAAATAAGAAAGCTATTGATGTCTTATTTTTTGTTTCTTTTTCTTATAAGTATAATATGACAGCTAAGGAAAGAGAAGCGTTAAAGGAAAATAAAAACGAATTACAATATTTTTCGAATCCAGCTAAGGAAATAACAACGAGAAATAATTACTCCTAACTGTCATTTTTGTGTCTCCTCTTTCTCTCACTCTTCGTGAAATAATCAACTAATATGATGCAGAGAAAAGAAACATTATATACATGTGTATAATTTGCAATATTTTTCCAATTACAATATTGGATTGCAATATTTTTTCCTTCTCGAAAACAAATTTGCAGGAGGATTTGGTATCGGTATCGATTGACTTTGTTGATGACAAGAGGTACTTCAATGCAACTAAAAACATATTTTTTTAACTGCCAATAGTTTTTGTTTTCTACTTTAAGAACAGTAATTAAGTTCATAATTTGTTTATCATTGTTATGTTTTTTCAAGTCAGACATTTTTTATGCAAAGGCTGTAACAAAGGCTAGAATCGCATTAAATGATAACTTTGTCAAGCTTGTCTCCTGATATGACAATGAATGGGGCTATAGGTATCAATATCTCTCTTTGCCTCCATAAAAAAATTATTTCATTTTATTTCTGATTTTTCTTAATTTTTCTCATCTATCTTTTTTTTTTTCTTTCTAATTTCATTAATTATCTTTTCACAGTAACCGTGTCGTTGACCTACTACGCTGCAAATGTTCTAATTTTATGCATTATTTGTACGTTATTTAAGTGTAGAAGTTTAAATTTATTTAGATATATATCCGACACACATACTTGCCCCTTGCAAATGTTCTAATTTTCCCCTTCCTTTTTTTTCCAAAACCTATTCAAAATGCCCTTATTTGAATATCATATACTCGATTTGAATGGTATTTTTTTTCTATTTTTAAAATGTCATTTAAAGATACAGATCCACGGTAATTGTTATAATTCTTAATTTTGTTATATGTCAATGTATCATGCGCTAATATTTACTAATGCCACAACTTTCAAATAAATTTAAAAGTAAAAAAGAAATATTCATATCAAAGCATCAAAGTATTTGTAATGAAAGACATTTTTTTAAGGAAAAAAATGCAAACATAATTTTCCCAAAAGAAAAATTAAATACATCAGTAATATGACAAATAACAAAATACGATATTTTCTAAAAGCCTACAAATTAATAAAAAAATTATACTCTGCACATCCAAATTTTTTTTTTTATATGTATATATGATTTTTCTAAACACAATAGACTAAAAATCATAGTTTGCAAACTATAACATAAAGAAGAACTAATTATTAATTAAACTATTTCACTCAACCAATTTAAATAATGCGAAACACAAAATTTTATCCCCAAATACAATTTTTTTTTGTTAAATGAGTATTCATAAATTGCTCATATTAAAGTATTAGAAAAAACAGAGAGAGTAGGTAGTTTTTTTTTTTTACCTATTTGTATTTGATTAAATATATAATATATAGATGTGTTGTATTTTCAAAATCTTGAAAAATATATTTACATATATAATCTTGTAGCAATTGAATATTTGTTTTTCGATACAAGGAAATTCGTATCACCTAAGCTAACAAAATATTTCTATTTGGATGTGGATCATCCAATTAGAATCCGCATAACTATTAAAGTGACCTCGTGCATTTATGATTCGATAAATGTATAATATAGATACTGCTATATTATACTAATTGACAATTTATATATAATTTAGATTCATAACCAATTTATTTTAATATCATTCATGAATATTGTTGAATAACTTTTTTATTGGTGTATTTTTTATGAAATATGTCATTTTCTATGTAATTGTTTTTCTTATAATATGTCCTGTTGCAACGCACGGGCACGATACTAGTACAATTAATAAGGACATAACCAAATTCATTATTTTTAATCCAAAGACTAAACCCTTAAAAGTCCACATTTATTATTATTCTCTGCTCAGAAATAACATTATGATTATTCCTGGTGTTCAAATATTATCACGAATAGAAAATTTTTATTCTAGCATGAGCAATAATCAAATAAATTGCATCAATAAAAATTATATTTTGTAGTTGTATATATCGGCTAAAATCAAAATTAGATAAAACATATAAAAGTAAAGTTTTAATATTTAGATATATTGTGCGTCAAATTTAATATAATTTGCAAATCAATCAACCATATACTATTCGCTTGAAATATTGATAAATTTAGTTTGGTTGCAGCCAAATAATTTATATAATCCATCAAACCTGTTATAAAGATTGATAGATAAACTCTACCTCATATTTTTTGCACTGCGTAAACTTATGCACCGAAATTTTTAAATATACCGTATTCCAAAAATAATAAATCAAAACACCATTTTTTTCTGAAAATTTTAAAATGCTATGGCCACATCCTGTAGAAGCGACCACCTTCTCGGTGGCCTCATCTAGGCAAAGCGGGCAGAAAAACGGGCTACTTCTAGGAAATGCGGCCACCCAGACTGCTTCTAGGGGTTGTGGCCACAATCCGATTTCCATATAACCCATTTTTTTGCAGAGAGAGATTCATTTCACGTCGTTTTCACCGAGCTTTTTTCTCAGCTGAACTGTAAGTTTTTTCTTTTTTCTCCTTTTCAAATTTTTTTTCAGTATTTGTAATTAATTTATTTAATTTGTAATTTTAGATTTTCTTATATACTCAGACCAAAATGGTTGTTATGGTATATGTTTACACTGGTGGTGAGGTTCTGATAGGCCCTAATGGGGTTGATTACAGTATCGGGCCTGTTTCTTTGATACCAGTAATGCCAGGTACTGATTTGTTGGTTTTGAAATTGATTATTTCTCAGAACCTGGGATTGAATCATGATCAATATGACCTTGATATTCAGACTAAAATTAGCATGCCCATTGGTTCAGGACAAAACCTGGTTCCAACTATTTCCTGTTCAGAATGATGGAGTATGGCAGGTACTATACAACTAGACCATTAGTTTTTATGGAGATGAATACAAGGTAATTGAACTCTTTGTGAAAATTAACCGAGTCCAGCGTTCCAACCCCCTTGCGAAGTTAATTCGTGCTACTCGGGGTAATGCGTCAACCTCCTCAAGTCCAGTGTCCCAACCCCCTTTCCAGATTGACATGTCTAAAAGTAGTCATGCCCCAGTTCAGGAGGGCCAACGGTCTACTAGTCGGCCCTCCTATCAGTCCCAAACCCCTTTGCAGATTGACATGTTGATTGACATGCCTGAGAGTAGTCAAGCCCCAGTTCAAAGGGGTCGGCCGTCTAGTAGTCAGCTCTCCCGTCGATCCCGACCCCAGCTTGCCCAAATTGCTAGTAGTAGTCGAACTGCTCATTGGGGTCGGCCTTGTGATTTAGATAAAACTGAGGAGATGGTGGATCTAGAAATACAATAGGCAGAGGAAAATTGGAGAGATGTTGATCCTAATTGCATGAGCGATCAAAGTGACCAGGAAGATACTGGGCCTCTGCTCGAGCAGAGAAAAAAAATTCAAAGTTGATAAAGGGTTTCAGATAATGGGTCGTGGGGTTGAGCACCCGATTGTAACTTTCAATGACTTATCAGGATTTCAGGAAGCAAATGTGGGGTTGTTTGCTAAACATGCATAATTTGAGAATGAATTGTCAGAGGGACAAACCTATGATTCAAAGGAGGAAATGAAACATGCAATTTACAAGTTTCACATTCTTTGTAATAAAGAAATTAAAAATACGCATAGCAACAAACAACGCAATAGGTTCAAGTGCAGGGATCCCAGATGTGCTTGGTACATATTAGCAAGGGCCACTGGTTTTGGTACACAATGGAAAGTATCCAGGTGTCCAACAAAACATGTTTGTCATGCGGATGCCACAAGAATAGATCATGCACAGTTGACAGCTGCTATGGTTGTCGATTGCATCACCGCGCATATGAGAAATGATGTGGATTTGAGTATCAATCTGTTAGAATCGCAGTTGCACAAATATACAACGGTCAGGTACCGGCGTACAAAATATTATAGCGTGGAAGGGAGTTGGCAATTGCCCGCCAATTTGGTAGTTATGAGGGGTCATACGCGCTTATAGTCCCCTTGTTGGAGGCAATTAAGCAGAAAAACCCAGGTATTATATTATTTACTTTCTTTCAACAACATTGAAAACAAAAAATGTGAAACTAAATAATTTGTTTTATTAACAAGTACATTGATTGATGTGACCTCATATCCAACTGGTGAGCTTGGACCTTACAAGTACTTTTATATGGCGACTTGGGCATTTGGACCGTGCATAAACGCTTTCTAACACCTGAGACCTGTCATCACTGTTGATGCATATTTCTTATCAGTGTACAAATATAATAAAAATCGAAATTGATTATTCATTTTATTTATTCACATATAGTCGAAATTGATATGTCATTTTTTTTATTCACCTTTTTTTGATGGTTTAATACAGGTAAAATGTTGATTGCAACAGGGTACAATGCAGAAAATCAGCTTCTCCCGTTGGTTTTTTCTTTGGTAGATATGAAGAATTTTGAAGATTGTGCATGATTCATGCAATGGTGGAGGCGCAATGTAATTCGCTCCAGGTTTGTATGTGTCATCACTAATAAGGGCAAGAGTATAAAAAAAGTATTTAGACAAGATGATCTGGGATGGAATGAGGAAGACGAGGATGAGTGCGTTCACTGTCTTTGTGCTACTCACATAGCAGAAAACATGAAGAAGAACCATTGCAATGACAAGGGAATCAAGTACTTCAAGATATGTGTGGCAAAGAGGAAGATAAAGAGATATGAGCAAGGAATGAAATCAATGGGGATGTATGTGACCATGCTCTGAATTGGTTGGACGGTGTGGGTAAGTATCTGGATCAAGATGAGAAGGAGTGTCCAAAACCATGGAAGATATTCCAAGCGTTGGATGAGAGTTACCATTGGAGAATTATGACTACAAATGGATCCGAGTCGCTCAATAATGTCTTCAGATCATCTCATAGGTTACCGGTAGTAGTAATAATTGAGAACACATTTTACAAATGTCAGCAATGGTTTGCGCAAAGAAGGACAAAAGTGCAATTTGAAGCAAACTAGGGTCAAAAGTTCTCATGTCGTGTGCACAAGGTATTCTATTTTCATTAAATTATTTTATTTTTTTAATTTTAAATTATTCTATTTTCATTCAATTATTTTAAAACATTAATATCTTCAATTTTTCGTAGTTGATTAACAAACAGTGCGGGAGATCACAATTAATCTATGACAATGCTCGGTGGATTTGGCAACTGGAATGAGTTTGATGTAACATCCATACAAGAGAAAGTTAATACATACATGTTTGATGCTTCTAGCCGGTTTACCAAGGCGAATTACAAATACATGGTGATAATCACGAATGAGAACACGGTTACATGCACATGTGAGAAGCTGCAATTAGACATAATACTGTGTTCTCATGTTTTGACAGTGTGCTGTCTCCGAGGCATTGACCCTGACAGGTTCATACATTACTCATACCACATCCAGACACTGATCAACACATGGATGGGTGAATGGCATGTGTATGACAATCAATCTGATTGGCCGGAAAACGAAGGCCCAACCCTTGTTCCAAATGACAAAAATATTACTTTGGCTCGAAGGCGAGTCAATAGGATTTCGATGTGGCTTGATTTACTGCATAATAGAAGAAGAGGACATCAGGCTGGCCGAGATACACATGAACAACAAAATAGAGCTGCACAAGGTAAACTCATATTTTTAAATTAAATTCCAACTTAAAAAAATAATAATAATAACAATACATTTTTGTTTGTCAATTTTCAGGTTGAGAGGCAAACAATGTATTTTTATCTAGTAATCAATTTTATATTGTGATTGCCAGCTTGTTTGTTGTAATATTTTGAACAATTATTATTTAGGGGTACTTTTATTGTATTGAATATTTATTTCATGTTTGTTAGGCGTATCTTAATTTAGTATTTTTAAATCAAAACAAAATCAAATTCCTTATTCGTGCATATGCAGTTAACAATATTGCCAACATAATATTTTCTCTGACAAACGTAAAATATTTTTGAAATTAAATACCATACACAACTATAACTAACTATTTTCAAAACAAAAAAGTAAAAAAAAAAAAACACAAAACAATAAATTATGCTAATTCTATAAAAATAATAATAATAATAAATAGGGCCGCATCCTTTAGAAGCAGCTCGTTTTTCTGTCCGCTTTGTCTAAATGGGGCCATGACATTTTTAAAATTTTTAGAAAAAAATGATATTTTGATTTATTATTTTTAGGAACATGGTGTATTTAAAAATTTCGGAACTTATGCGTACCAAATAAAACACAAAATTCTGCTAGTACGGATTTAAAATTTGTTGTGTGTTTGTCAGACATCATTTGTGATCCTAAAATACTGAAATTTACAAATAAACACCAACTTATGTGTCTTTACATGTTCATTATTTTACTCGTGCTAAATAAAATCGATACGAAAAAATATTATGCATAAAATTCTTATATAAATGCATGTAAAGTGCGCTGAATGCGTCATTTCATGATTTTAATCAATTTGGGTATTATTATTTTTTTTATCTTAAAATTATCAAACTCTCAACTTATTTATTGCATACGTGCATAATTTTATTCTAGCTAAATAAAACAATTACAATATGTATTTTGCTTAAAATTCATCTAGACTGCATTTACGGTATGTTTGTGTTTGTTTATTGATGATTTTAATTGATTTAGATCACTTTTACAACTAACATCATCATAATCAATAGAGAAAATCTATCTCGTGCCTTTAAATGGGCATAAATTTATCCAAACTAAAAAAAAAAATACAACCGATACTGTGCTTAATTCATCCAGATTGCATTTATATTGAGTTTTGTGCATGAACTTGTGGCATTTACAGTTCGTTTGTGTGTGCGTGTTCATAATTTCTTTTTTTTTAATCAATTTAGTTGAATCGTCGAAACTTGTATTTTACTCTTACTTATGTCATTACATATCTATAAATATATTCACACTAAATTAAAAAAATTATTACAAATTCATCTAGATAGAATTTACAATGCGTTTACAAGTGTATGTTGATGTTTGTAATTAATTGATGTTATATCTATAATGACAACATAAGCTCTATCCTTTTGTTGTTTTATGTTATTCAATTATATATTTTTCATCAATTTATGATTCACTTATTATGAGTGCCACGCAACTAAACATATAATCTATCTACAAGTACAATCTATCTAATGGGTGAGAAAACAAATTGATAATTTCAAAAGAGATCATTTAATAATTATTTATTTTAATATTCTCTATATGAAGTATATTTAGAGTGATTTATATGATCAGATGCCAAGATTACAAAAACAAATGAGCCCACTGGACGTTCTAAATTGTATTATGTGATTTACATTCTCAAGATTAAAATAACAAAGATAATATGTAGAAGTCCATTGTTAGATTATATATATGTTTAATAATATCCTACAAATTTTGAAAATTTTAACCTTACTTGAATTTTGTGATGAAAAAAAAATCAACATAGCTCTTAAGTAATTTCTTATCTATAATTTTATAAACAAAAACACATTTAACAATATTAACAAATATTAACATCTGTCAAATAAATTTCATCAACAATATAGCTCTTCAAAAAGATTAATAAGTCATCAATAGGAATCAGTTTATTTATGCATTGTTTTTAAGACGAAATTGAGATGCGAAACTAATCATCAAATGTTTTGTACAATCCCATACTAAAATAAATTGAACATCTCCGGAGAGCGTTAAATAAATGTGTTCAATTTTCTTTTAAAATAACCACAATCTGGCCACCACCGGAGATGATAAACACTTCCCTTTCCATTTTACCTGACTACCACCCCCTTGCATCACACAACCTAGAATAAAGAGCAGCAACAATGAAGTGACCTTACTTAGACAGTTCAGATCTTACGGAGCTTGTCAGCCTTGATGGTCGGATTGGCACGTGCAAGGGCATCCCTACCGACTGCCTTATAATCGAATTCACAATCATGTTGCTCGGCGTACCTGTGGGTCCCACAGAAAGTTAACCCACACCTGCATTTGAACCCGGTCAAACCCACCTTCTTCCTGCACGTACCACACCGGTTCGCCGGCACAGGTACAGGTCCCGGTGCTGGCACAGACTGAGCGGCAGTCTCCTGCACCGATGTGCTACTTCCAGAAGGTTCTGATACATCAGTCAAGAGGGTGATCGGCGTGGGGTCAGATGGGACAGGTTTAGAGAAAGAAGAGTTTGAAGGGGAGAGAGATTTTTGAATGGCCGAGATGGCAGAGGCAGATTGCTCTTCCTTGATGTGGTGCTCTCTGTAGCACTTAGAGCAGAGATTCAAAGTGGCTGGACTGCCGAAGAATCCACAATTGTTTGCGCAAGCGCGTGGCCCCTCCTCCCATTGATGTTCCTCAGCCATCGATCTAATTGATCTTGAATTCGAACAAGTTTCGTACAGATCTGCAAGAAAATTGAATAAATCAGCTAAATTTTCAATTAAGCAAAAAAAAAAATATAATTGATTCTTCGTCAAAAAACCTAGTAAGATCTATCTGAAGGTTGTTCCAAATCGTAAGACGTTTAGATCTTAAGAGAATTGAACAGATCTACAAAATATTGAGGAAATCAGGAAAGCGGAGCACGGATCTGAGACAAAAGGGAGAGTTAATAAGAGGATATAAAACGTGGAAGAAAAGACAAGCAGGCAGAGAATTTTCTAGCGTGGAAATTAAGAGATCCGCTCTGATTGCTTGTTCTTTAAGATCAAGGAAGGACGAAAGGAAAGCAATTGGGAATAAGAATAGTAAGAGCAAAAACCGACCTTAGAAAATGGCGATGAGGAAAGAATCTCTTATCTGATCTCTTCCTTTCTGTGATTATCCCTTCCCTTCCTTCGCTCTCTTCCTGTCTTAATAATGTGGATGGAAAGGGAGAGATTAGACGCCCAATCGATCTATCGAGATAGAGAGAGAGAGAAAAAAATATCTTTTAGTGAACAAAATAATTTAGGAGCGGAGCGGGGGAGAAATATATAGGAAAGTTAAGTCGGAGAAACAATGTGAGTCCAATTTTATGTGGCGGTTCTCTCAAGTGGACCGTTTTATTACACTTGTCTATGGGCCCCAATGACAGTGGATGACATTTTGTTACAATAAACCGCCGAGTTGGATTCTAGAACGGACGAACAAGTCGGCTGGTTGCTTCGGCAAAAAGAAAGTCATGAACGGCGCCTCTCACCTCCAGTAATATTATATATAAAAAATAACTCATGAACGGCGTCTATCGCCTCCAGTAATATATAAACTTTAACAAAACACGTCCATACGAAAGAGGCTACTGTTATTGTCCATTCAAGTTAGAATGGAGAGGAAGTATAAATTATTAATTGGATATTAAACAAATGCCATCGTCTGCTGCCGTTATTGCAAAACTGACCATAGAAATCGATTGCGTGAACGCGAGATGGCGTCATTATGAGTATAAAAAAATTTCATTTAATAATAGCACGTAGCGCCGAACTCGCCATTTCAGAGCACTAAAGGTCTCCAGTTCGTCTCCATTACAGGCTGCTTCTTCTACTAGAGCCTCATCCCAGCCCGGCCCAACTAATTTTACTCCAAAATACGGCACACCTTTCAGGCTTTCACACTAGACGGAGAAGTTATTCAATTTAGTACCTCAATATATATTGATTTGCATGAAAAAACTATTGGGAATTTATATTATTTCCATTCTTGGACGCTATTCGGGATTTTTATTTTATATTTTTGTTCTGCTTTTTTATTTTTTTGATAATTACAAATTTGGTAACCTCCTGTCTCCTGACAACCAAAAGGTAAATATTTACATTTTCTTTTTTCTTTTTCTTAACGAGGCGTACCTTAAACTATTACAAAAATAGAAATGTGCTAATCATACTTGCGACTTATATTGGGTTAGTTGGATTGGATGCTCACCAGTGATTCCACATAATCAGATCCCATTTGAATTTTAAAATATAAACGTCACTGTCATTGCTCCCATATATCAATTCACACACCTTAATTAGCTAATTATTGCAGACTCATCTTCTCCCATCTCCCCTTTACCAAATGTCGAGACCTATTTCTTTGTAAAGAACCCATTTACTTGATGCATCAACCAACCCTTTTTTTAAATTGGAATTGAAGAAATAGGAATGAACAAGAGGGAGATATGGAGGTTTATCTACTTACTGTTTCTGGGTCAAATCATCTCCTTCTCCCTTGCTGTTACCAGCTTTACCTCCTCTCTCATTGCAAATCTTGGTTTCCAGACTCTAACCCTTTTATTCCAACCTAATTCTCTATTATTAACCTAACTAATTATGCTTATACTTACTTTCTTGGCATATGTAGGGACTGATGCACCTCTCACACAATCTTTCTTCACATATCTATCCCTGTCCCTAGTCTATGCTCCCATTCTCTTGTGCCATCGCCGCAAGTTGCTAGTATATTTATATACATATTCTTCCCAAGCTTTATTTAAATTTTATAGTTTTTGTTACAAAAGAATTATTTTTAGTTAATTTGGAGAACTCAGTACATATGGTTAAATTGCAGGTACCTTTGTATTGGTACATTGGATTGGCATTTGTTGATGTACAGGGAAATTTTCTTGGTATGAGTATCTGTCATTCTTTAATGTTATTAATTATACTGTTTTTGCCATGTGACAGACAAAAGTTTATCTGTTTACAGTTGTGAAGGCATATCAATACTCATCAATTACAAGTGTGACACTGTTAGATTGCTGGACAATTCCATGGGTGATGATTCTGACATGGATTGTTCTCAAAACCAGATATTCTGTGTGGCAGTTTATTGGTGCAGGCATTTGTGTGGTAGGTCTTGTTCTTGTGCTCTTCTCTGATGCGGGTGTCTCTTCTGGTGGAGGTAATCACATTTATATAAAATAGATTCTCTATTATTATAAAAAAAAATTCCCCAAAGGATATTTTTAATTTGTATTTTATTGGATTTCAAGTAGGTGGAAGTAGACCTCTTTTGGGTGATGCTCTTGTCATTGCTGGTACATTATGTTATGCTTTAAGTAATGTTACCGAGGTACTTTATTTTTGCCATTTCTTCTAAAAGCTTCTCCATTGCTAATTATGCAATTAATATTCCTGAAATGAAATTTGGCAGGAGTATTGTGTGAAGAAGAAAGATAGAGTAGAAGTGGTCGCAATGCTTGGGGTCTTTGGGGTGCTAATCAGTGCGCTTCAAATGTATCAATATATATCCTTTCTGTTGTTTAAATAGATATGTAGAGATTCTGCATTGATCTTGTTTTCCCTTGCATCAAATTGTCAGATCAATTTTTGAGAAGAAGATCCTTGAAGAAGTCAAATGGACCCCCACTATGGTAGGCTATACGCAAAATTAATATTATCTTTTTTTCTTAAAAAAAGTTGTAGGAGTATAATTAGCGTGAGTAAATAATAATATATAGCTTATCTATCCTTATAAAGAAGTGATGTTTCTATTGCTGTTCCAGATATCTCTATTTGCAGGATTTGCTGCTTCAACATTTTTATTCTATAATATTGTTCCTTTTGTTCTCCAGGTTAATTCACTTTCCTTTATTAAAATAAAACAGATAAAGAGAAAAATGATCGAAGGAAGGTTAAAAAAATCATTTATTATTGGGTATAATTTTAATGATGCAGATGAGTGGGGCAACACTTTTTAATCTGTCTCTACTAACATCTGACATGTGGGCTGTGCTTATTCGCGTCTTCTTTTATTATCAACAAGTCAGTTCCTTTCACTTAATTTTTTTATTTTTACAAGACATCTATGCTTCTAATGTCTGAAATATTGCAAATAGGTCGATTGGTTGTACTATCTAGCTTTTGGGGTGGTTGCAATTGGACTAATCATCTATTCACTCAAGTAAGCCAAACTAAACTTGAATATGAGCTTCAATTCAATTTCAAACAGAACATATTATATGGAATGAGGCCACGACACTTTGCAGAGTGTGGAACAGATCAATATCTTCGTTTACAAAGTTCAAACAATTGATCCGGACCGTTCAAGATGATCTCCATATAAAAATGTACTTGGATAACACATTTTACATTTTTCTTTGGATTTTTTTAACTATAATTTAGATAGGCAGAAAGTACCTGGTCTAAAGATTTTTTAAACCACATTCAAAAATAATGATATTCTACCTATTTTAAAAAATAGTTAAAGATTATGAAAAATGCAAAATTGATCCAAGTACATTTTCATATGGAGATCATGTTGAATGGTTTGGATTGACGTTTGGCCTTTAGAAAAGGAGATATGAATTCATAGTACAGACGAATCCGCACTTTGCAAAATATTATAGCCTCACTCTATATATATGTCTGATGATTATTTTTTGTTTTTGAAGGTTGATGTCTGATGATTATTAAAAACTGCTTAATTAACATGTTAATTGATTTTATATAGCGAACATAATTTACATTTCACTACGTCGGTTGAGAATGATCAAGCAACTGTAATTTATGAAAGGCTAACTCAAGATAATACAGAAGAAGCTAATGAGGCTGTCCTGAGTGCTTGAAGTGGATTTGAATGAATTTATTTTAATATCATCAACAACTGGTAGATATAGATAAACACCATTCTAGAAAGTCTCTTGGTGTGTAAATTAATATAGCCCGCCAAGTTGAATAAGGTCTTATTAATTTAATTCCTTGATTCTCCTTCCATCAATTAGTATTGCAACAGAGGAGCTAATAAATTAAGCAATCATTTTTTTTATGGTTGAATTAATTAAACAATCATTATCATGTTATTTAGATATTGATGTTTTCTTTCTTTCTTTCCTTACTAATTTATATGGTTTGGTTCTATATTTTCTCAATTTTATAACAATAATGAAATATATAGTACTCTTATCTGCTGGTTAAGTAATTAAATTTAATCAAGAAAATAAAAGTTCAACTCAACTGTAATTGAATAGAATAAATGAAAAGCGAAGGTGATGCCAGCAAAGGGAGGGTTACAGATGTCCAAAGTAAGCTCCAATCATGTTCTAAAGGCTTTCCCTTAGGATTCAAATCAGCTAAAATCCGAGATCATCAACAATAACTCTGAAATCTTTGGAATTCTGAATCCAACCGTCAAACTATTTCGAGATGTGTGCACAGAAAAATCAGCTGTTCCGAGATACGTGCACAAAAAAAGTTGGAGGGTTGGTTCGGAATTTCAGAAATTTCAAGAGTACTGCTCATGGATCTCGGATTTCTGCTAGTTTGAATCCTTTCCCTTAAACAAAAAAGTGTTGATTAGGTAGAATACGAGACTAATTCCAAAATTGCCCTCAATTGTAGCAACATTGAACAATTACTACAAAATTTTATCAATGATAAATATGAAGTTATGTTCATAAATTTAGGAAATAAAACCTAACAGAAAGAGAATGTTTGTATAGAGACCCATTAATTAGCATGTCTCTGCTAGTATGCACAGTTTCAACCAATGGAGGCAGAACTAGAAATTTGAATCCAAGTCTACACAAATTCAAAGAAATTCTAACTACTAGACTACAAGCACACGTTTGATATTTTATGAAGAAGGTTGAGCTATATAATTTTTTTAAAATTAAATTTGTAATTAAATTTATGAATACATGATAAAAAAAATTAAAATCATGAGAGTTACCTCGGCCATTTTTATTAATATCCCTAAAAAAAAAAGAAAATTTTACAAATGTCCCTGCTCCTAATTTTTTTTTAAATATGCCCTAACCGCCTGGGCCTGGGGCGGCCCAAATAACCCGTGAGGTGCCCCAGGCTGGGGCGCCCCATATCCCCTGTGATTCTGTTGATTCCTCTGATTCTTGTGATTCCTTAGATTCTGTTGATTTTATTGATTCCTCTGATTCTTGTGATTCCTTAGATTCTTTTGATTTTATTGATTTTTTTGAATTTTGATTAGCATGGCTAGGCACCGAACTAGAGTGTTGGTAAAAGCACCAGAATTGCTTTTTTTTCTTTAAATATTTCTTTCCCAAAGCAAGCAACTAGTAGTGAGGGGAAACTTTAGATTGAGTTATTCACCTAGCAATTGCATTTGAAAATGAAGTATGTTTTATTTTAAATAAAACCCCTACCTAGAGGAACTACTCTCAAGTTCATATTCTTCAGTCATTGATAAACAGTTTGTTGGACAATACTCGACACAATTACCGCAAAATATACAAACCCCGAAATCAATACTATAATTAAGCAATTGTTTCTTTTTAATATCTCTTTCCAATCTCCAATCAACAACGGGTAGATCTATCGGGCATACACGAACACATACTTCACAAGCAATACATTTATCAAATTCAAAGTGGATTACCTGGGGCGCCTCATGTGTTTTTTTGTTTTTTTTTTAGTGAAATCTTAGTATTTGATTTGAATAATTTTGTGAACAAAAAGTTTAGGATTTAGGGTTTATGTATATGTGTATGTCAAAAAAATAAAATATTATGTGTACATAATATGTGTATGCCAAAAAATAAAATATTTGATATATTTACAGAATGATGTCGTAAATTTTTATAACTTTGATTTTTTATATTTTTATTTTTTTGGTGAACTATATGTATAATATACACATACACATATACACATATATACACATATAAACACATATAACACATACACATACACATACACATATACACATACACATACACAAACATGTATACACATACATATATACACATACACATACACATAATATTAACTCACATGCACATACACATACACATACACATATACCAAATAAATCAATTCGCATAAGCAAAATAGCAAGTTTATCTACCACCACATCTGAATAAACCTAACAAACGACTAGTCATCTCTACCACCCTTCTCGGTTTTTTCTTTCTGCAATTCCATCTAAATGTATCAGTAACCCACTTGTCGCCCCCGGTTGCCTTGGAAAGGTTCTCCGCAACGTGTTGCATACACAACCTGTGCACACACTGGCCATTTTTGGTGACATCGGGTGACAATGTCCATTTTTAAAATTTCAAAATCCAAATAGTCGATCCAAACCGTTCAATATGATGGATATATTAAGAGTAACTTGGAAATCAAATTTTACATTTTTCTGAATTTTTTTACTATTTATTAAGTATTTAACAAAATCGCTATATTCAGACCGTTGAATTTTTGAACCCCTCTGAATAAACCCAAAAAAAATTCAGAAAAATATAAAATTTGATCTGCAAGCACATTTTAACATATCCATCAAGTTGAACGGTTTGGATCGACTGTTTGGACTTTGAAAATGGACAGTGTCATCCGATATCACCAAAAAACGGTGTCATTTGATCCCTCCTCTTTTATAATATATGTATAATATACACATATACACATATACATACACACACACACAAACACACACACACACATATACACATACACCTATACATATACAAAGCTACATATATACATATACTATTTTAGTAGCTCTAAACTACTATTTTGAATAAAGGCCAAGTCCTTAATTAGTGTTATATTTAGACTTGTGATATCCAACTAACAAATAATATTAGTATACACATAGACTTTTGCTTTGGTCTATAATACAATTATAATTTAATATTAGTTAGTATCAAAAAAAAGGTAGAAGATTACAATTCATGTAACATATATACATATTGTCTTTTGTACACATGCAATCTCATGTGATAAAACATAACATATACTCCTCTGGATCCAATACAATGTTTGTATAAAAGTTATATTCTTACCACTTAGTAACCATGTGATCAAGATTTGGTCCAAAATTCAGTGACAAAATGCTTGGTTATGATCTAGTTTGGACCGAAATTTCATACAAACTATGACGTATTAGATTCAACATATCAAAAAAAGAGTATGCATGTGACATGATGTCTCTTGGTTAAAGATCTCCAACATATTGCATCTCCAAATAACATTCATCAACATATACATGCATACATAATAAAAAAAAAAAATCTTAGCTAAAATTTTCAGATGCAATATGGTCCTGCGCATGCTTCATGAAAAAGGGCGTAACTTTTGATCCGTCTGTCGGATCGGGTTGAAATTTTGACAAGAACTCCACAGCCCAAAATCGGATTCGAAACAATCTATTGATTTGTTTCATCCATTCGCGGGCTCAGATTCGCGATCCGAGTCTTCTTTCATGGACTTTCGGACCTTTCTTTATAATTTTAGAGTTTTTTAGGGTCTTTTATGTATCTTTTATGTATTTTCTATTTTGAGGTTGGTATTTAAACATATGTCTTGTCTTTTGGCACAAAGAATTAAGAATATGTGTGATCTCATAACTAAATTTATCTTTCCATTACTTTTTTCAATTTCTTGAGTGTTCGTGCATCATTTTCGTTCAAAATTCTAAGAAAATATTAATACATAAAATTAATTGGATTTGTATAACTTTTATTCGAATCACTGAAAATCAATTTCGTAAAAAAAAATTATTGCATATTATATGAATTTACGACATCACTTCATAAATATATCCAAATGTTTTATTTTTTGACATACACTCTAAACAAGAAAACATTTTCTTCACAAAATTATTTAAATCAAAATACTAGTATATGTATATGTATGTATATGTGTATATGTGTGTATGTGTGTATGTGTGCATGTGTATGTGCATGTGTATGTGTATGTGTATGTATATGTATATGTGTATGTATATATGTATATATTATGCATATATTATAAAAATCATAATAAAGCTCAAGTCCTTAATTAGTGTTATATTTAGACTTGTGATATCCAAATGACAAATAAAATCAAAATTCACCAAAAAAATAAAAATTAAAAAATTAAAGTTATAAAATTTACGACATCACTTCGTAAATATATCAAATATTTTATTTTTTGGCATACACTCTAAATAAGAAAACTTTTTTGTTCATAAAATTGTTCAAATCAAATACTAAGATTTCACTAAAAAAAAAAAAACACTTGAGGCGCCCCAACCTGGGGCGCCTCATAGGTTATTTGGGTCGCCCCAAGTCCAGGCGGTCAGGGCATGTTTTAAAAAAAAATGGAGACAGGGGCATTTGTAAAATTTTCTTTTTTTTTAGGGATATTAATAAAAATGGCCGGAGTTACCTCCAGGGTTGGTCCTGACGATTTTAAGGCTCGGGGCGAGAGAAAAATTTAAACCCTTTATGTACAAAATTTGTTCCAGTTTTAAAATTTTCGTTGCAATTTTTCTAAGAAACATTGTTTTAAATAAAAATAAAACAAAACAATATAAGGATAAAACCTAAGTAATGAGGCAGATGCAGTGCTGAGTCGTTGGCAGTCCAATCCAGAGGCCGCAGTCGCTGTCTTGTCTCATCTAGTCTAGATGCTGCATCGCTACGTCAGCCTCGCCCTAACCAGATGTCGCTCTGCCTCATCCAATCAAGACTTTGCCTTGCACTCACTATTGCAGAACGAGATCATGGCTTGTAAGAAGAGCTATATTACTTTAATTTTTTTCTTCCTTCATTTATTAATTTACAGATAAAAAAAGACGGAACTAGATTTTCTAATATTTTTCTTTGTGCGGTGGAATTAGGTTTTTAATTTTCTTCTTCTTTCGTTTTGTGAAATTCATGAAACGAAGAAATAACTTTTTTAGGCCCTGTCGTTGACGGATTGAATATTTTAATGCAATAAATTTGAAAGTTAAGAATTATTACATCGATGCAATAGATTCCAAATTTCCTTGTATGTGATTTTTTTCAAATTATGAAATAGATTTCAAATTTTACTTTTCTTTCGTTATTATGCATACTTGCTTTGTCTTTATTTCAGATGCTATTTAGCGTGGTAAGGCCTTTGCTCAGTTGGATTGAATTAAAACACAATGTCACATGTTCTTAAAAGACTCCGTGATAAGTTTAACATATATAAACTATTTTTTCTTTTGGGGGCTCTTTTGGATTTTGGGGCCCAGGGCCGGGTCTGGTTACCTCTACATTATCATCCGCCCCTACTAACCAGTTTCAAATGATAGAATTTGCCATTCAATCCATGGTTCTAAAACTCGGAATCAGAATCAAAATCAAATACTTGATCACAAAATCAAAAATTGGTTGAATCGGATTGAAAAATCAGATTTTTCTACTAGAAGTTTGTTTTATACTAAAATAATAGAAAAAAAAATAAAACATTAATTTGTTAGTCTTAATATTGATACCAAAATATAACAGAAAATGAAAACAAATTAAGAAAAACAAATCATAAAATAAAAATGGAGGTATCCATGACAAAAGAAATGGAGAGGAAAAGAAATAAGAGGAAAAGAATTAGGAAAAAGAAAAAAGGCAACGAACGAAAATGCCCTTATTTCTATACACCATGGAACCTCGTTGCTCCTGGCTCACGATGAACCACATAATTTTTCCATTTCTATAGACAATAAAATAATATACCATGTTTATTTAAAAATATACATACATTTGTCTTTCTTCTTCTACATATCACTTCAATCGTTTTCTCCCCAAATCGATTACCCTTCTCCTTCTTCCCAAATTCGTGACTCTTCCTAAGTAAACCCAAATTGATGCAAAAAAAGTGCAGAATCGGGTGAGACATGGCTTGACTCGGATGTAACTCGGCTTGATTCGGCCAGAAAATTGGAAAACTCTACTGAGTCAAGTACTATTCATCCGAGTTTTGTTGAAAAACTCGCATGGGCGCGAGACTAGGAAAAACTCGGCCCGGTCCCGTCCGATACCGAGTTGACTCAGAATTAGCCGAGTTTCCAAACCATGATTCGGTACCTTCTGACCAAATACCAACCAATTGTCACTTCTATTGTACTGCACCCATATGTAGCAAACAAAACAGATAACATGATGGCTAACCAACAAAAGACTTCTGTTGATTATTTTGATGTTAACAAACTAAGACTATTTTTGTCACTATTTGTGAGTTCATATGTGATTTCAGATGTTTAACATGAGGAAAGAGTAACGTGCAAGTACATATAAAAAGGAACTAAAAAACGTAGCTAATGTAATTAGGCGATTAAGCAGCTATTGACAGCGGTTAATCTGACAAAATGACAATCTTGACAACACTTTCTTTTCCTAAAGAGGCGTACCTTAAACTATTACAAAAATAAAAATGTGCTTCACATACTAGTTTACTTATTTTGAGTTAGTTGGATGCTCACTCAGAATTCGCATCCTCTGAGATATCTCATATTTTGCGTGATTTTTTGGAAAATCTGAACCGTTCAAATACGTTCTGCACGAATCTAGAAGCTCAAATAATACTGCCCCCTGCGCTATCCCCGAATAGGCACCAGACACGTCGGTCACGCAAAAGTTGAGATATCTCAGAGGATACATACTTGCTCCCTAGTCATATCACAAAATCAGATCTCATTTGAATTTTAAAATGTCAACTACACTGACGGTGCTCCCATATACCAACGCACCATTGTTAATAATTGCAAACACATCTTCTTCTCCCATCTCATTTTTTTCAAATATCGAGGCCTATTTCTTTGTAAATAACCCATTTACTTGATGCATCAACCAACCCTCTTCTAAATTGGAATTGAAGAAATAGGAATGAACAAGAGGGAGATATGGAGGTTTATCTACTTATTTTGTCTGGGTCAAATCGTCTCCTTCTCCGTTGCTCTTACCAGCTTTACCTCCTCTCTCATTGCAAATCTTGGTTTCCAGACTAACCCTTTTATTCCAACCTAATTCACTATTATTCACCTAATTTATTATCTATACTTACTTTTTTGGCATATGTAGGGGCTGATGCACCTCTCACACAATCTTTATTCACATATATATCCCTGTCCCTAGTCTATGCTCCCATTCTCTTGTGCCGTCGCCGCAAGTTGCTAGTATAGTTTTTTTGTTTCAATCTTTAATTCAATTTTACAGTTTTTGTTACAAAAGAATTTGATTTGAATTAATTGGGAAAGCTCAGCATGTATAGATAAATTGCAGGTACCTTGGTATTGGTACATTGGATTGGCTTTTGTTGATGTACAGGGAAATTTTCTGGGTATGAGTATCTGTCATTCTTTAATGTTATTAACTATATTGTTTTTGTAATGTGACAGATAAATGTTTATCTATTTACAGTTGTGAAGGCATATCAATACTCATCAATTACAAGTGTGACACTGTTAGATTGCTGGACAATTCCATGGGTGATGATTCTGACATGGATTGTTCTGAAAACCAGATATTCAGTGTGGCAGTTTATTGGTGCAGGCATTTGTGTGGTAGGTCTTGTTCTTGTGCTCTTCTCTGATGCCGGTGTCTCTTCTGGTGGAGGTAATTAATCACATTTATACATATAGATTCTCTATTATTATAAAAAAAATTCACCAAAGGTATTTTAATTGGTATTTTATTGGATTTGAGGTTGGTACTGGAAGTAGACCTCTTTTGGGTGATGGTCTTGTCATTGCTAGTACATTATGTTATGCTTTAAGTAATGTGACCGAGGTAATTCATTTTTTCCATTACTCATAAAAGCTCTCCTTTCCTAATTATATAATTAATTTTTCTGGAATGAAATTTGGTAGGAGTATTGTGTAAAGAAGAAAGATAGAGTAGAAGTGGTTGCAATGCTTGGGGTCTTTGGTGTGCTAATCAGTGTGCTTCAAATGTATAAATATCCTTTCTGTTGTTTCGATAAATATGTAGAGATCGATTCTGCATTGATCTTGTTTTGCCTTGCATCAAATTGTCAGATCAATTTTTGAGAAGAAGAGCCTTGAAGAAGTCGAATGGAGCCCCGCTATGGTAGGCTACACGCAAAATATTATCTTTTTTCTTAAAAACAAAAGTTGGAGGAGGAGAATTAGCATGAGTAAATAATAATATATAGAGCTTATATATCCTTATAAGAAGTGATGAAATTGTTTCTATTGCTGTTCCAGATATCACTGTTTGCAGGATTTGCTGCTTCAACACTTTTATTCTATACTATTGTTCCTTTTGTTCTCCAGGTTAATTCACTTATATTCCTCAAAATAAAATAGACGAAGAGAAAATGACAGGAGGAATGATTAAAGAATACCATTTATAATTGGGTATAATTTTAATGATGCAGATGAGTGGGGCAACACTTTTTAATCTGTCTCTACTAACATCTGACATGTGGGCTGTGCTTATTCGCGTCTTCTTTTATCATCAACAAGTCAGCTCCTTTTACTTAAAACTTTTACTTTTATAGACATCTAAGCTTCTAATGTCTGAAAATATTGCAAATAGGTGGATTGGTTGTACTATCTAGCTTTTGGGGTGGTTGCAATTGGACTGATCATCTATTCACTCAAGTAAGCTAAACTAAACTTGAATATGAGCTTCAATTCAATTCTAAACAGAACATATTATATGGAATGAGCCTACGACACTTTGCTGAGTGTGAAACAGTCTATGTTGTAGATCAATATCTTCATGTACAAAGTTCAAACAATCGATCCGAACCATTCAAAATGATCTCCATATAAAAATGTAGCTGGATTACAAACTTTACACTTTTTTAAGATTTTGTTTAACTATTTTTTAGATAGGCATTTTGAACCTTATCCAAAAATAATGATTTTCTGCCTATTTTAAAAAATAGTAAAAAAATTATAAAAAATGTAAAATTAATCCAAGTACATTTTCATATGGAGATCATGTTTAATGGTTGGAATCGACTGTTTGGCCTTTAGAAAAGAGGATATGAATTCATAGTACAGACGAATCTGCACTTTGCAAAATATCATAGCCTCACTCTATATATGTCTGATGATTATTTTTTGTTTTTGAATGTTGATGACTGATGATTATTAAAAACTACTTAACATGTTAATTGCTTTTCTCCTATAGCGAGCATAATTTACATTTCACTACGTCGGTTGAGAATGATCAAGCAACTGTAATTTTTGAAAGGCTAACTCAAGATAATACAGAAGAAGCTAATGAGGCTATCCTGAGTGCTTGTAGTGGATTTGAAAGAATTTATTTTAATATCATCAACAACTTGTAGACATAGATAGATTAATACCTTTCTAGAAAGTCTCTTTGGTGTATAAATTAAGTCTCTTATTTAATTCCTTGATTCTCCTTCTATCAATTAGTATTGCAACAGCGGAGCTAATAAATTAAGCAATCATTGTCATGTTATTTAGATATTGATGTTTTCTTTCTTTATTTCTTTCTTTCTTTCGTTCCTATTTTTATATGGTTTGGTTCTATATGTTCTCAATTTTATAACAATAATGAAATATATAGTACTCTTATCTGCTGGTTAAGTAATTAAATTTGATTAAGAAAATTAAAGTTTAACTCAACTGTATTCAAATAGAATAAATGTAAAGCAAAGGTGATGCCAGCAAAGGGAGGGTTACAGATGTCCAAAGTAATCTTCAATCTTGTTCTAATGGCTTTAACTTGAAACAAAATGTGTTGATTCAGTAGAATACGAGACTAATTCAAGTATTTCCCTCAATTGTAGCGACATTTAACAATTACTAGAAGATTTTATCGATGATAAATATGAAGTTCTGTTCATAAATTTAGGGAAGAAAACCTAACGGAGACAGATTTATAGACTCATTAATTAGCATGTCTCTGCCAGTATGTACAGTTCCAACCAATGGGGGAAGAACTAGAAAATTTAGATTAGGAGGCTAAAATGTAAATTTTTATAATGTATTTTCACTGAAATTTGAACCCATGTCTGCACAAACTCAAAGTGGAATTCTAAGTTTCTAACCAGTAGACTACAAGCACACGTTTGATATTTTATGAAGAAGGTTGAGCTATATAAAAACTTAAAAAAAATAAAATTTCAATTAAATTTATGTATACATGTTAAAAAATTATAAATCATGAGAGTTACCTCTACGCTATCATCCGCCCCTACTAACCAATAGAACATGACAGAATTTGCCATTCTGACCAAATACCAACTCAAGTCCAAATTATCACTGGTATTGCACTGTACCCATATGTAGCAAACAGAACAGATAACATGTTGGCTTACCAACAGAAAAAAAAATTCTATTAATTATGTTGATGTTAACAAACTAAGATTATTTTTGTCACTACTTCTGAGTTCATATGTGATTACAGATGTTTAGCACGAGGAAAGAGTAAAGTACAAGTACATATAAAAAAGACTTAAAAAAAAAACAGCTAATGTAATTAGGCGATTAAGCAGCTATTGACAGTGGTTAATCTAACAATCTTGACAACACTTTCTTTTCTTAAAGAGGTGTACCTTAAACTATTACAAAAATAGAAATGTGCTTCACATTCTTGTTGACCTAGTTTTGAGTTAGTTGGATGGTCACTAGTCATATCACAAAAATAAAATGTCATTTGGATTTTAAAATGTCAACTGCACTGTCGTTGCTCCCATATATCAACGCATCTTTGTTAATTATTGCAAACACATCTTCTCCCATCTCTCCTTTTTCAAATGTGGAGGCCTATTTCTTTGTAAATAACCCATTTATTTGATGCATCAACTAACCCTTTTTAAAATTGGATAAATGGGAATGAACAAGAGGGAGATATGGAGGCTTATCTACTTGTTGTTTTTGGGTCAAATCGTCTCCTTCTGCCTTGCTGTTACAAACTTTTCCTCCTCTCTCATTGCAGATCTCGGTTCAAGACTAACCCTTTTATTACAATCTAATTCTCTATTATTTACCTAATTTATTACTCTTATACTTACTTTTGGCATATGTAGGGGCTGATGCACCTCTCACACAATCTTTCTTCACATATCTATCCCTGTCCCTAGTCTATGGTTCCATTCTCTTATGCCGTCTCCGCAAGTTGCTAGTATGTGTGTGTGTGTGTGTGTGTATACACAAATATATCTTTTCCAAGCTTCCAATTTTACAGTATTTGTTACAAAAGAATTAGATTTGAATTAATTGGGAAAGCTCAGAATATATAGATAAATTGCAGGTACCTTGGTATTGGTACGTTGGATTGGCTTTTGTCGATATACAAGCAAATTTTCTTGGTATGAGTATCTGTCATTCTTTAATGTTTTTTATTATATTGTTTTTGTAGTTTAACGGAATAAATTTTATCTGTTTACAGTTGTGAAGGCATATCAATACACATCAATTACAAGTGTGACACTGTTAGATTCCTGGACAATTCCATGGGTGATGATTCTGACATGGATTGTTCTCAAAACCAGATATTGCGTGTGGCAGATTATTGCTGCAGGCATTTGTGTGGTAGGTCTTGTTTTTGTGCTAATCTCTGATGCTGGTGTCTCTGGTGGTGGAGGTAATTAATGACAATTACACAAAATAAATTATTTATTATTATAATTATTTTTACCAAAGGATATTTCAGTTATTATAATTTTCACTAAAGGATATTTTAATTGGTATTTTATTGATTTCAAGTAGGAGGAAGTAGACCTCTTTTGGGTAATGCCCTTGTCATTGCTGGGACATTATGTTGTGCTATGAGTAATGTGGCCGGGGTAAATCATTGCTTTTCTTGAAAAATTTGCCATTATTTATAAAAGCTTATCCATTTCTAATAAAGTAATTAATTTTTCTGAAATGAAATTTGGCAGGAGTATTGTGTAAAGAAGAAAGATAGAGTAGAATCGGTCGCAATGCTCGGGGTCTTTGGGGTGCTAATCAGTGTGCTTCAAATGTATCCTTCATGTTGTTTACATATGCATACAAATTTTAAAAAGTGAAGATTCTGCATTGATCTTGTTTTCTATTGTATCAAATTGTCAGATCAATTTTTGAGAAGAGTCTTGAAGAAGTCAAATGGACCCCCACTATGGTAGGCTATACGCAAATATATTATCTTCTTTTTTTATTTTTATTTTTAAAAAGTTGTAGGAGCAGAATTAGCATGAGTAAAAAAATAATATATATAGAGATATTATATCCTTATAAAGAAGCGATGCCTTGTTGCTGTTGCTGTTCTAGATATCTCTATTTGCGGGATTTGCTGCTGCTTCATTTTTATTCTATACCATTGTTCCTTTTGTTCTCAAGGTTCACTTTTTTCCTCAAAATAAAATAAATAAAAATTGATCGAAGGAATTCATTTATAATTGGGTCTAATTTTAATAATGCAGATGAGTGGAGCAACACTTTTTAATCTGTCTCTACTAACATCTGACATGTGGGCTGTGCTCATTCGCGTCTTCTTTTATCATCAGCAAGTCAGTTCCTTGCACTTCATCTATTATTAACTTTTAAAAGTCATCTAGGCTTCTAATGTTTAAAAAAAATGAAAATATTGCAAATAGGTGGATTGGTTGTACTATCTAGCTTTTGGGGTGGTTGCAATTGGACTGATCATCTATTCACTCAAGTAAGCCAAACTTAAAAAAAATCATGTCTGCTGATTATTAAAAGCTGCTTAACATGTTATTTGCTTTTCTCCTATAGTGAACACAATTTGCATTTCACCACAACATTTGAGAATGATCAAGCAATTGTGATTTATGAAAGGCTAACTCAAGAGAATCCAGAAGAAGCTAATGATGCTGTCTTGAGTGCTTGAAGTGGATTTAAACTTGAATTTAAAACTTGAGTTTAATTACGCAAGATAATAATTTTGAAATAATTAAATTTTGTTATTAATAGACAGCTTATAGATATAGATAGACTAACAGTAAAACCTTTCTAGAAAGTCTCTTGGTGTAATAGACAGCTTATGATGTTGAATAAAACATCATAAGCATTGGCTTTGCTCTTATTTAGTTTCTCCATTCCATCAATTAGTATTGTAACAAAGCTAATAAAATAAGCAATCACTGTCATGCTATTCAGATGTTGATGTTTTCTTTCTTTCTTTCCTTTCTATATTTACATGGTTTGGTTCTATATTTTCTCAATTTTATAACAATAATGAAAAATATAGTACTGGTATCTGCTGGTTTAGCAATTAAATTTGATTAAGAAAAAATAAAAGTTCAACTCATAGCACAATTGAATATAGAATAAATGAAAAAGCGAAGGTGATGTCAGCAAAGGGAGGGTTACAGATCCTGTTATAAAGGCTTTCACTTAAACAAAAAGTGTTGATTAGGTGGAATACGATACTAATTACAGTATTTCCCCCAATTATAGTGACATTGAACAACTAATAAAATGATTTATATTGACGATAAATATGAAGTTCTGTTCATAAATTTAGAGAAAACCAATAGAAAGACAGAGACATTCATGTTTTTATAGAGTTACTTTAAATGATTGTCAAGGTTTTCAAACTACTTTGTTGTTAGTGAATCTTCAACCCTAAATTCAACCAATGGAAAATGATGCACGTTCTGGTATTATATTTACCATAGCAACGAAACATAACTTAAAATATCAATATAATTTCTCATCACCTTAGGGATCTTGCATTAGAATGTGTGTTTTGTGGGCTATCAGTTGTCATTGAAAGTGCAAAAAATGCCTCTTTAATATAAGCATCCTAGACATACCATCCTTTGAGAGAAAAACATGGTTTGAGAAAATTAATACCAGCACTGTTGTACAGTTACATGCACGGTAGACCTAAACATTTGCCACAGCAACAACATAGACGTTCCAAGCATCTCTTTGGTGAAAAGAGGAAAGCTCTTCATACTTGACATCTCTACCAACTGTATATTCATCTGCATTTTCATGCAAGTGTGTGTCTGGCATCTCTCTTATCCAAGTATGAACTGATTTGAACCCTGCCTCCTCCATGCAATCTTTTATTTCCGGTATTGACCATCTACCAATAAAAAAAAGTACCCATTCAAGCTCATAATTTAGATGACTCAGAATAAGAATTATAATAAAATACACAAATTAAATATCACATACAATCGCCAATGGTATGAAAATGCATGTCGCATAGTCTTCTTCTTTCCAAATTGAAAATGGAGACTGATTTTTGTTCTCCTGTTTATAACATCGAACTCTTCTTGCTCCCATATGTACTGTGCGAAATTTCAATTTAAGCCAGACGTAAGCAATCTAAAGTAAACACATTATTACAAATGAAATACCTTCGAGTAAAACACTATCAAAATAATGTAAAACTTACAGTGAATCCAGAGAGTTTCCTTTGAAGGCGCAACTTACATTCGGATGACGTACCCCCATACAAATCCATAACAAAGATACCTCCTTTTCTTGACAAAACATTTAATGCATGCCTGAAGTAGGCAACCAAGTCTTTCCTTGAATGGAGACAGCAGCAACTATAGTTGAATGCACATACAATGTCTCTAGCAGGCAATGTTGCCTCTCTCATGGTACGGGCAGTGCTATCACTCAAAGATAAATCCTTGATGTGATCAATTTCAGGAGGATGTAAAACAAGTCTTGCTTCTAACGGTTGCAAAACATTCCCGTGAAAAAGGGAGAGTCTTGAATAAGCATCAGACCTGATTTTGCTTAAATTGTTTTCTAGGCACCAATTAAGAGATTCCAGGTCAAGGTCCAGCCCTACTGCTGTTCTTCTCAGGTCACTTCGTAACCACTCAGCACTGCCAGTGCAGATGTAAAACAAACATCAATAGGTCAAAAGACTTGAGTAATTAGTCTAATCACAAAAATGCTGTTTCAGAGAGAAAGAGAAAGAGAGAGAGAGAGAGAGAGAGAGAGAGAACTACCTGAGAAGAGCAGTACCACAGAAATCTTCTTGGAAATGGAGGGGTTGCCTCCCACCAACGTACATCAGAAAGAACTTGACCAAGTAGCTTATATCTCCCTTTGGCGACTGCAATTTGCCAGTTGGTACGAAAATCAATTAAAAATCAATACATTTCTACTAAATCAAGTAAAGAAGTTAAGTATAGAAATGGAAGTGACCTGGACAGAGAGTTGATAGAGGTGGAACTTAGAGGGAGAATCATCCCCCAAATCCTGCTTCGTTTCATCATCAGATTCTTCTTCGCATTCTTCTGGTTCGTCGTCTATAGTTGGCGGCGGGAGATCGAAAGCAGAGGAGGGTAAGGCGGAGGAATCGTCGTCGTCTCGGGGAAGGCGACGAGATGCTCGGTGGTGAGACTCCCTATGTTTCTTCCCGTTCTTCCCCATTTATTTGCCTCTTTTCTTTCTTTCTCACGCCGTCATGCCCGTTGCAGTTGCAGTGAAGGTGAGGTTCAAAACCCCAGAATCATTGTCCGCTCAGTTCTCTTCCGAATCACGAAGAAGTCAATCCGCTTTCTGGTCAGAGTCCATATCCTCCCGGTCCGGATGATCAGAATTTGAGGTAAGAGGATATTTCTGTTTAAATCCACACCGTATGATCAGAATTTAAGTCAACCGTTTCAAGGTAGAATGCACAGACCTCTTTTTAATATTTGTAATGATTCTGATCAGACGGTCAGGAATATAAACAGAAATATTCTGTCACCTTAGGTGATATAAATTCTTTTGATCACAATAATCAAAGGCAGAGTCAGATTTATGAAGATTAAATATACAATCAAAATCAATTATTATAAAATGTTATATTGAGAATGAAATTAATTTACATACACTTTATTATAAATTATATAGAAAATTATATATAAATACAACATATTGGTTAAGCTCAGAGTGGTATGATCAAGACTACCAATTTGTGTTTGTTATTTCAAAATTCAAATAGTCGATTTGAAGTGCTCAACATGTTCTCCATATTAAAATATGATTCTAATCAAATTTACATTTTTAAAAACTTTTTACTATATTTATGGATTTTTAAAAATCACAAAACAGATTTTTTTTATTATTATGAAAAACAATAATTTTCACGAATTCTTAAAAAAATAGTAAAAAAATTTCAAACAATATATAAGTTGCCAAGTTGGTCTCCAAATATATTTTATTAACCAGTATAGTGCCCGTGCGTTGTAACGGGATATTATAAGAGAAAAAAAATTCTCATATAAAATAATATATTTTAATAATAAAATAGACAACAAAAATAATAATTGAATAATATCAATAAATAATATTAAAATAGATTCATTTTAATCCAAATTATAGATAAAGACAAAAAAATGAAAACAATTTTTCTTTGCTTTGGCCCAAAGTCAAAAGGACAACAAGAAAAACAAAAAAATAAAAATAAATAAATATTAGAACAATAATCATCCCGATCAAACCAATATTGCATATTATTAGTATCCAGAAACCCTCTATATTATGAAGTATTTAACATTGGCTGGACAAAATATAGATTGTCTCCATATTGAATAAAAATCTTTTAATTTCAAGAAATCAAGGACAATAGCCTTGGCAAAGAATTTTTTTTTTTTTTTTTTTTTGAAAACTTAGTAATAGCTATCAAGGTTCATGAGGGGGAATCGAACTCTCGACCTTTAAATATAACAACTTCATGTCATTTTTCTAGCCAATTGTGCTAACTCTCCTTTCTCCACCTTGGCAAAGAATCAAAGAACAGCTTGCAATAGAGTTGAAGTACTTTGAGCAACCTTTGCAATGCTAACTCCAATATCACAATTGTCTTGTTCATGTCAGCACAAAACTCAGGCTCTATGTTGTCTGGTTTAAACACCCTTTCTACATCCTGCTCTATCACCTATGTCAGCCTCATACACAGCAACGCACTGACAAACCGGCCATGAACCATCATTTTTTGGGCTCCTCAAAATGGTGAAGGAACCATACCCAAACCGGGTTGGCCTTACCCAGGGCAATGCCATGACAAGAGAACCAAATCCAAATTCCAATTCCACTTGAAATGGAAAAAAATGAATTAATCACAACAGTCAAGGTTCCTAATCCGACCTCTAATGTTTCGATCCATTTACCAGTAGGCGCAGTAGCTATATGTTCTTCTATCGCCTCCCTTGCCAATTATTGGGTAGGTAATATGAAGAAAAAGGTTAAGGATGCAGTTGAGGGTTGGCTCTCCAGTTATAGAAGATGTCATTCCTATTCACCAGTTCATGTCTCTTCCACTCGTGGTATACCAACCTCAAGGAGATGATGCAGGAACAACAATGACTCTTGATTAGAAGATGAAGTTAGCTGACCTGTTTTGTTTCAATAGTTACCCTAACCTTAGTCCTATTATGTGTGGCTTAGTTCTAGCTGTTCTTAAATACTTTTGGCGATTAGCAATTGTGATGGTTTTGGTACTGTATGACTTTGTTTAGACAGTGCTTTGTTAGCATTGTGGAGTGCCTTATGTTGATGGCATCCTAAACACACTTTCCTTTTTGTATTTAATTAATTCTATTTCAGTAATAAAATGGGTTTTGGCATCTCTTTTTTTAAGAAACTTATACTAATAATTTACAAATTTTACATATAAACATATCACTCGTAAAATAAATTGGTTTCAACGATTTTGATTCATCTTTTGAAGTCAATAAGATAGATTCTAAAATTAAACTCATAATTAAACTTTATAAATTAAAAACATTTTGTAATACTCATTTTTCTTCTTACGTACTTTGTAATAACTCATTAGTTCATATTTCTTTCTGTCCAGACAAGCCCCTTGCTGGTAATGAGATTGAATTATTGTAATTGTTTACGTGTATAGTTGAAGTAATATAAAATCAAGTTTTATTTTAATGGTGTTATTTTCTCATCTTAATCCTATAATTTTGGGCGTTAATGATTTACAAAATAGAGACATTAAAAATCCTCACTAACTAATGATAATGATCAGTTGTCATGATTACAGTGACAACTCCGCTACGTAAATTCCTTAACAGAGGTTGCAGAGCCAGATAGAATGAACTGATGCGCACAAGTCGGTTCAAAATTACTTCTTTTTTCAGTTAAAAACTTAGAATCCATGAACTAATTCCATTTATAAGTAGAAAAAATCATCTACATCCGTACTGTGTTCCCTTTTTATACGATTGCTTTTGCTTTGTAGTTCAGTTCCTGGTACTTTTGGTAGTCGATTGACATTTTAAAGAAATAAAGAAACTATATAATTAACGATTATATTACTAGCTACTGAATATCACAAAATAACAGTTACAGCTTGGACTTGTCACAGGCTCTTCAAGTAATTAAATCTCAACAAAAAGGCACTAGCTATAAGTCCAAAACGAGATAGTTAAAAATAAATTTTGTAAAATCTCTTTCCTAGCCAAAATGTGAATCATAACATACAAAACTCACTGCTGTCAAAAGTGCTAAGCGTAGTTAGGCTGAAGGTTATGTGTGAATTAAGGCCTGTGTTGTTGGGGCGCAGGGGAAGTGAGAGCGGGAGCTGCAGCCCTTGAAGCATGACTCCTCTGATCCCCCATAGATTTCTTTATCTGGTCCCATTCAAACAAGCATTCAAATAAGCATTTTTTATTAAAAAAAATATCAAAAAGAATTAAGTGTAGAAAGGCAAATCTTACCAGTACAAGTCTCTCCCGGTGTATATCACTCACATTCTGCAATACATTCACCCAAAATCCATCAATTTAATATTTAGTTTATGTTTTTCTTTTTCTTTTTTGGTATTTTAAGTATGTCATTATGTATAAGTAGGATCACCTGCTTCCTGTACAATTTGATCTCCTCGCTGCTGAAACCAGGCGGCGTTATGTTCCAATTTCTCTCTGCATGTGGTACCACTGTTATAAGTCGATGTTTCTTCATTTTCTTTTTTTTTTCTTTTTTTTTTTTTATTTTTGACAAGAGATAATAAACACTTGGAAAAATCTTAATATACGTACCAGCATGGAGGAGTATGTCTTTAGTCTCAAGTGTGGTCGATTTTCTATGCTTAGCCAATTCGCAAGCAAATGTTGTTAGCTACATGTAAAACACTGTAAGTAACAAACAACTCCTCAACCTTATTTCATAAAGTGGTTCTTCATAACCACCAATTGTTTCTTTTTAATTCTAGCAACTCTCAAAGATAATATATAATAACCAGGCACTATTGACTTACAGACTCAACAAAATCTTCAGCAATTTCAATCAGAGCATCTTCAACATCAACTTCTAATTCCTCAGATGGATCAATCTGTCAAAATAGCAAAAAAATTTCAGTTTTTGAAAAATGCAAACTAGATGACACAATTAATGCAGCAAAGAATGCAACCACACCTGGGAGAACAAATCCTGGATAGTTTTCTTAGAGATAACCTTATCACCAATTTCGGGCGGGTCAACTTTAGTGATACCCATTTCACCTCCTGGTGGGACCATACTACCACTTGCAGGAACTCTAGACGCCTGCTGTAAAAAAGGAGACGTGTGGGGCCCAGGTGGAAGGGGTGTGTTCTGAGGAGTTTGTTGCAAATGTTGTATCGGGCCATGGTACAATGGAGGCCTTGATTGTTGCAAAGTTTGAGGCGGCCTCTGTTGTGGCGGTCTAAATGTAGTTGCAGAAGGAGGTGGCATAGAAGAAGGCCCATGCATTTGCTGTGGTGCTAATGATGATGGTGGCGTTGGCCCAATAGAAGACGGTCTTGACATGCCTTGACTTACCATTCTTTGCTACAAATTGATACAAAAAAGGAGAACAAGAAAAAAAGCTAAAGTAGGGGAACAAATTCATTACATTGTTATAAGGAATCGCCGAAATCAAGGACACCATTGAAACCTTATGCACCATACATACAAGAAGCAAATTTACTATCATGAGGCCTGCTCGGCAAGTGTGGAAAAGGGGAATAGGGTGAGTGGAATAGAGGTTCTATTCCTGCCAAACGAGAATAGAGTTCAGTGAAATTGTGGAAATGGAATTAGGTTTGAAATTTTGCAGTCAAACCCCTACTTTTTACACTATGGTCCCTTCTCTAATTCTCAATGAGGCAATTCTCTATTCCATGGACATGGCGGAATAAAGGAACTGTTCTTTTTCAAGAGATGAAATTGGCTCATTTACTGATACTCTTTCACTCTTCCACCATCAACTGAAAAATGACTCGAATATTACAAAATAAAAACCTATTCCAAATTTCACTTTCCTCTATTCTTTCACTATTCCACATGTTGCCGAACGGGCCCCATGAGAATACTAGAAGGAAAATGAGAGGTTAGTTATTGCATGTTAATTACCTGCTGGTTGAAAGCAGGGTTTGAAGAGGAAGGTGCTCTTATAAGAGTCTGGCCAGGCCGCTGAGGCTGAGAAGCAGGAGGTCCACTTGGTCGCAACTGACCCGCACTAAGGGAAGCAAACATGCCAATGTTCTGAATACCAGGAGATGTCGATCTAACCTAAAAAAAAATATATATATATATATATATATGGTAAAATCTGCAGATTTATGCTCTCTAGAATGAAAAAAAATAATAATACAAGCATTTGATGCAAACTTGTGGTAAAATCAGCACAAGCAAATGGATGTTTTACTATAACTAATGTGGATTTTCAAATATGAATGTTCTAACCATCATATAACAAATGTAATACCAGAACAAATTATAACCATTCTATTATCAAAGAATTTGATTGGCTCTAACTAGGAAAATACTACCAGTATTATTCACAATGACTTACCATTTATGGGTCTGGTCAAGTCTAACATAAACAGCATAAACCATGCAACAAATAGTTGGAAGTCACACCCAATCCATTCGAAATTTAACCTAAAATTTCCACTAAATACAACATTGTAGTAGCAAATACACACTTGGGAATTTTTATATTAGGATAAAGGAGGTCAAGGGGGCAAAAACGAGGTTAAAACCTGAGAAGTAGAAGAAGGGGAAGGATCTGGGCCTCGGTGTATAGGAGAAAGAAACTGGTGTTGGTGTTGGTGTTGGAGGGAAGGGGGCGGAGAGGGGCCGAAGGTGGTGAAAGGCTGGTGGGACCGGATAGAGTGGTGAGCTGGTACGCCGATAGCAAGGCCGCTCCTTGATTGCGCACCGCTAGTAGTGGTAGCAATAGTAGACGAAGAGGAAGAGGAGGGGAGGCGAGGAAATGACGACACGCCGGTTGTCGCCGGGGTTTGAGAAGTAGACGGTGGCCTACCAGGACCGCCGCCACCCGTCCCTTCCGAAGGCGGCGGCGCTGATGAGAGCTTTCCTGCTTCCGATGGCTTCGACTCCATGTCACCACCACTCTGTTTGAGACTTCGAGTTGTTTCTTCCCCCCCCCCCCTGAACAAAGCGCTCGCCCTTAATCGTTCGCTCTCCGTCCCTGTGCTCGCTGTTCACAGGCCCCACCGAGTACGACTAATTTGGAAGCTTTTGGGCCGACCTCTGGGCTGACATCATATTAGGCCCGTACGTGTCAATGTTTTAATTTAGGAGAACTTTCATATATACCCCTCAAGAACAAAAAAATTAGAGTGAGTCTATGGTACTATGCATAGTACGATTTGTTACTGTGCTATGGCTCTATATTCGAGTTTTCAAATCCTAACGGTCGATCCGAACCGTTCATCTTGTTCTCCATATTAATATGTGTTTGGAGACCAAATTTTACATCTTTTGAAATATTTTTACTATTTTTTTAGATTTATTGAAAATCACTATTTTTGGATGGTCCAGAATTTTCAGATCAAGTGATTTTCTAAATATCTAAAAAAATAGTAAAAAAATTTCAAAAAAATATAAAATTTGGTCTCCAAACACATATTAATATGGAGAACAAGATGAACGGTCCAGATCGACCATTAGGATTTGAAAACTCAAATATAGAACCGTAGCACGGTAACAACCCGTGATATGCATAGTACCATAGACTCACTCAAAAAATTATGTATTTCTTCCTCTGAAATTCAAAATATTATAAGCCTTCTAAATTTTAAAAAATTCACACATTTACACAATTCATTAACTTTTCTATTAAAACTTATTTTAAATTTATAAAGTACCAATTTTACTCTTTATTAACAAAATAAATGTAACATGCTTAAAAAAATTTGTCTTCTACTTTGTCAATTCTAGAAGCAAATAAATTTTTTTCTTACTTGTGACACACATACAAGTATGTACCTAAATGCCACATTGTGTGTGTCACAGGTAGTGAAATGAATCATTTATTCTCGAAACCAGTATGTTAGAAGATGAAAAAAATTCTTACCTTGAATACATATGTTTATTTTTAATAAAGATTAAAATGGGTACATTATAATTTAAAATGTGTTTTAAATATAAAATTCAATAAATTGAGTATATTTGTGGATTTTTGAAATATAAAAGGACAAATATGATATTATGAATTTTGGAGGAGGAATGCATAATTTAATTTAATTTTTTTATAGGAGTATACATGAAATTCGTCCTTTAATTTATACGTTCAAATCGTGTTTGGTTTTCAAATATGCATATAACTCCTGTTATTATTATACACGGATATTATAATCGTGTATAAATCACTTGTTTCAACATTTTTTTCAAAAGAATGTACGAATTGTGTATAAAAAAATTGGTTTTTCATACACGATGTGCACGAACATGGATTCAAATCAGCTGAAATCTCATATGCATAAATAGTAATTTTAAAATTTTTGAAATTCTGAATTCAACTGTTGAACTATTTTAAGATGCGCACACAGAGAAATCAGATGCTCCGAGATCCATGTATAGAAAAAATTGAACGATTGAATTTAAAATTTCAAAAATTTCAATAATACTGTTCATGCATTTGAATTTCAGCTGATTTGAATCCGCACGAACATAGACACAGAACCGTGTTATCAGTAGCTTTTTTAACCGTGCATAATCCGTCGCCTTTACTGCATAGTGTGCAAGATTCCTCTTAACTTTTCTCTGACATTGACTTCAAAGTCTTCAACTGCCAAACCAGTTCCACTATCAACATTTGATTATCGAAAACCCATAAACAAACCCGCTAACTTTTCACCAACGGCCGACTCAAAAAATAATTAATTGCTCAAATTTTATATATTAAATTAGAATGAGAGTTGCAAAAAAAATCACAAGAATGTATTTCCATGGACTAATCACAAGACTATTAATTTTTTTAAGAACAAATGTGAGAGTCACGCCTAATTCAAGTATAAATTACAAAAAAAAAGTTACAAGATATAGAACAGAAAGACAGAATTTAAATAAATGAAAATAGTAAAGAAAGAAAAGGACTCATAGTAAAATTTATTTTGCAAAGAAAAAATAAAAAACTAGATATTTTGTCTTTATTATAAAATCAGCTTGTGAATTCATCCTTTACCGTTTCCGTAAGAATTGTAGGGATTTTGGTCTTCTCTCTGAAAATTCGAATGCACCTTTCTCTCAAGATTATATAGTACCTCAGCTCTTTTGAAGACAATAGTGGCTTATCTTGCTAGTTAGATGTTCTAATGCATTTTGAACTACGATCCCTAGTTAATTTCGATGATGGAGATACTAATTCCAAGCGGATGTGTTTTGTAATTAACTTCTGTTTCATTAATATGAAATCCTCTCATGTGCATGGACTTCTTGTGTCAGGCATTGACAATTAATCAAGGTAATTTTCTTCGCATAATTACGGTTTAGGTCATTCGATTTGCTTTAAAATTTGTACCGATAGTATAGATTTGTAGGATGTTATAAATAAGAGGGTTCAAATGCCTCCATTTTTTGTGCCTCCATTATGTCTCTATTTTTTAAAACTTTAATAACTCAAGATTTAAAATTTAAAAGTCAAAATAAAACCATTAGATATGATCTATGTTATTTTCTCTATATACTCATAAAAAATTATCACATTTCAATTTTGTTTTTATGTGAATCAATAAGTTCAAGCATATCTATGTTATTTTCTCTAACATTTTCAAATGAATTATCTTTTCAAATGATTCACTAACATTTTCAAATGAATTATCTTTTGAACATTTAGTTCACATTCTTTAGTACGAGGATCAAAATAAGACAATAATAATTCATACTAATATATTTTTTTTTTCAGCTGATAGTTTTCTCCCCCTAAGGTTGGGAATTTTTTATTCATCTAAATCACAATCGGCAAAATTAGCCATTAATAAATCTCCCATCGATGGTTTTAAATACTATATTATATATGGAGATTCAAATTCAATATAAATTCTCAACTTTCTTTGATATCCCATTTTAGTGCGTTGTGGTGGAGCAATTATAACATATACTGCACATTCAAAAATTATTATATGGAAAATATTAGGTATGTGACCAAAAACAAATTATAAGGGGAAGCTTTATAATAGCTAGTTGGCATGATGCGAATTAGTTTTGTTGTATGTAAAATATCATATCTTTTTTTTGGTTTATATACGAACATCTACAGGATGTTTAACATTAATTTCGAAATTGTCTAGACATATTTTCATAATTGGATTATGCTCTTTGATCAAATCTATTGAGCAAGTAATTTCGCAAACGCCAGGTTGCGATTTGATAATAAACATACATGTGACCATCTTATTGATGCATCAATTAAAATCATAAAATATTCAAATGGTTCACATGTTGGATATATTGTTCCACAAATATCATATTGTATATGTTCTAGAAATAAAACCAACACACAAAAAATTCATCAGATTAAATAATCTTCTAATTCTTTGATGAATGTTCATAATAATTATTTATTATTTTTCGCATCACTATTAATCCGGAATGGTCCAACCGGTCATGCCAAACTATAAACATATTCTTGTATGTAAACTTCTGGTTTACAATAACATGTGTTTCAATTGCACTAATATATGTGTAGTACAAGTCAGAGAAAAAACATATGCAATTTATTTTCAATATGCATTGTTTTTCATATATTCAATATTTTTTCATTAGTTGTCTCAATATGATATCCATTTCAGCGGATATTTTTAAAACTTAACAAATTTATTTGAGACTTACAAGAATATAATACATCATCATCAATATAAATCTGTATTTCTCCATGTAACCACAAAATAGCTCTTCTGGAGTTTTCAATCAATTTTTTTTTTGTTTTTTTTATAAAAATAAATAAATATCATTTCAACAATAATCAATAATAAAAAGAATAAATAACTAGTATTTAAAAAAATTAAACATAAATAAGCAAATTTTATCTTACATTTACATTTTTTTATGCACTACAATCAATATAAATAATAAATAAATATTAATTCATTTTTCAAAATAAAGAATGAACAACTATTCATTTTTTTTATCTTACAATTTTCCGTAACAACATAAAATAAAAATTAAAATTCCACCTTATAATGTAATACCTCTAATGAAATAGATAAGCTTCTTTAAGGCATTGTATTAACAGAAACGAACAAGCTTCTTTTAGGGCATTGTATTAATAGAAAATTAAATGATTTATAAAAGTAAATAATCTCTTTTCAAATAATTTTGTATAAGTTTGATATACTGTTTTTTTTTTCAAACAGTGAGGGCTCAATTTTTCATAAATGTCACCTATTTTATATATCTCTTTTTCATCATTCAAATAATGTCAAATCATTTGACTAAATTGAGTTTGTCCATAATAGTTCAATATAATGTTTTGACGTACTACAGGTACATTGGCGTACGACAGGTACATGACTAATAATAGCATAAATTTTCTTATTTGTTATTCTCTTCACTTTCTAATTATTTCTCCATTTCTAGTGGTAATTCTTTTTGTTCATTTATTTTTCCACTTCTAGTGGAATGATGCACTTTTTCTTCATTATCACGTCCATATCTAATAGTTTGTCCATCATATTATTTTCCACTTTATGTGTAACTATTATTTGTTCAACCAGAACAAGACATGTGGCTTCAATAATTTATTATAATTGAACTTCAGGTCAATTGATAAAATTGATGAAATAGCTTCAGGCCAATTTCATTAATATAATTTATATTCATACGGCTTCGGACCATTTCATTAACATAATATAATGTAAAAGATAATGTATAAACTTGAAATATTTCTTGAATCTTCTTCGGGAAGAGTACATCAAAAAAATTTCACATCATATAAATCTTATTGAAATCTTCTTCAAGAAGATATATTGAAATATTATCATATTAATTTTTGTGAGCCACATAAATCTTCTTCAAGAAGATTAAATTATTAAAAAAAATATGAACATCACATTAATTTTTGCACATTATTAAAAAAAATTTCATTATCTTTTCACTTCAGGTGGAAAGATGTGTTTTTGTAATAATCACCATGATAATAAACTCATTCTTATACGTCCACGTCCACAAGTTTTTTTTTTCAAATTTATTATTATATATTGCTACATTTACTTCAAGAAATGAAGCATAACAAATTGAATTATTTTGTCCAACAACTCATTATAATCTCTTCAACCATAAAGAGATAATAAATCAACTTAGAATATCTTTTAACTTCTTCAAGAAGATTAAATTATTGAAAAAATATATATATATAAACATCATGATAAATTTGCGCATCATATAATTTTTCTTTATATCTTCTTCAGGAAGATCTTCTTAATATCTTTGAAATCTTCTTCAAGTTGATAAAATGGCTACAATGGCTTCGGGCCAATTTCTCGGTACATTTTATAAAATTGAGAATTTTTGTAATATCTCTTGAAATCCTCTTCAAGAAGATTCAATTATTGAAGAAAAAAAAAATATATGAACCACTATACAATATTTGTACATCATATAAATCTTCTTCAAGAAGTTTTTTCTTTTAAATCTTCTTTGGGAAGATTAAATTAAAAAAAATGCACTTCATATAAAATTCTATGAATCATACTAAACATCTCAAAATAAATATAAATAAATTGATAACTTATTTCATTTAGTAATTACTAGGAAGTATTATTTATATAAATAAAATTGAAATAAAAGTTACTAAAATTACCTCGAATCTTCAACTAGTAGAACTCTCGTGCTGATAACATGTTATAAAATAAATGTGAACAAGCATAAGAAGAATAAACAAGATAGAGAGGAAAAGATGGTAATCTCTTTATTCATACATTTCTCATGTGTGTACAATACAAGATTACAAAGCCTCTATTTATAGGCTACAAATTGTAAATGAAAAATTTCATCTAAATAAATGGAGAAATAAATTCCAATAGTAGTGACCATCAATTCTAATTGTAGTGCATGGAGTAGTAGGAACAGTAGAGAATGAATATTGAGAGTTATGAACATCCACATTAATATTTTATTCATAACAATTTCTATGTTGTTCCTTTCTTTGCCAGATTATCAGCAGTCTCATTCTCTTTTTTAACCGTGTATAATCCGTCGCCTTTACTGCAAAGTGCAAGATTCCTCTTAACTTTTCTCTGACATTGACTTCAAAGTCTTCAACTGCCAAACCAGTTCCACTATCTATATTTGATTATCGAAAACCCATAAACAAACCCGCTAACTTTTCACCAACGGCCGACTCAAAAAATAATTAATTGCTCAAATTTTATATATTAAATTAGAATGAGAGTTGCAAAAAAAATCACAAGAATGTATTTCCATGGACTAATCACAAGACTATTAATTTTTTTAAGAACAAATGTGAGAGTCACGCCTAATTCAAGTATAAATTACAAAAAAAAAAGTTACAAGATATAGAACAGAAAGACAGAATTTAAATAAATGAAAATAGTAAAGAAAGAAAAGGACTCATAGTAAAATTTATTTTGCAAAGAAAAAATAAAAAAAACTAGATATTGTCTTTATTATAAAATCAGCTTGTGAATTCATCCTTTACCGTTTCCGTAAGAATTGTAGGGATTTTGGTCTTCTCTCTGAAAATTCGAATGCAACTTTCTCTCAAGATTATGTAGTACCTCAGCTCTTTTGAAGACAATAGTGGCTTATCTTGCTAGTTAGATGTTCTAATGCATTTTGAACTACGATCCCTAGTTAATTTCGATGATGGAGATACTAATTCCAAGCGGATGTGTTTTGTAATTAACTTTTGTTTCATTAATATGAAATCCTCTCATGTGCATGGACTTCTTGTGTCAGGCATTGACAATTAATCAAGGTAATTTTCTTCGCATAATTACGGTTTAGGTCATTCGATTTGCTTTAAAATTTGTACCGATAGTATAGATTTGTAGGATGTTATAAATAAGAGGGTTCAAATGCCTCCATTTTTTGTGCCTCCATTATGTCTCTATTTTTTAAAACTTTAATAACTCAAGATTTAAAATTTAAAAGCCAAAATAAAACCGTTAGATATGATCTATGTTATTTTCTCTATATACTCATAAAAAATTATCACATTTCAATTTTGTTTTTATGTGAATCAATAAGTTCAAAAATCAACGTCTAGAAATCATCCAAATTAGTGTATTTTTTACAAACTCTTGATAACAATCAAAATAAAATTGAAATGTCATAATTTTTTATATGTGCATAGATAAAATGATGTAGATCATATCCAACCGTTTTATTTTGATTTTTAAGATTTAAATTTTGAATTATTAAAGTTTTAAAAAATAGAGGCATGGTGGAAGCACAAAAAATAGAAGCATTTGAACCCTCATCTATAAATAATATTTTTGCACAAATTTTGACGCAAATTGAACATCGATCGAAATTTCAATCTAAAACTAGGTTACAATTTTTGTTATAGAACGCATTCATGATAGTTAAGAAAACGTCAACACTCAATTAAGCTAATTACTGTAAATAATTTAAAGCAAGTTCCTCTCAATATTTTATAGATATCCTTTTATTTTCTTACATGTTCTTGACTCTTGTTTTTTACTTGAGATATTCTGGCGTTTATTTTGTAATATCTTCAAAATATTGTTAACATAAATAATTTAATTACGTCATAGATGTATTCTCAATTAATTTGATAGGGTGTATCAAATTTGAATCAATTTAAAGTTTAATTGATAATATATTCTATTGTTAAAATTTTAATTATTTTCATGAAATGGTATAAATGATTTTCAAACTTGAACATATTTAATACGTGTTATTTAAAAACTAAAAATATCTACAATTTTAACTTTAAATTTGAAAATTATTAAAAGTATTGTATTGATTTTTATTTAAAATTAATGTATGTTTGAATTATCTTTTTACTATTATGTTACGTTACCTAGTAAACATGAGCATTCCCCAACCAACACGTTAATATACACAAATTGCATTTACTATTTTGTACGGAACATTTACTTCAGTTCAAGTCTCCGGATGAGACAACATATTAATTAAATATAATACATTCCTCCTGCTCGTGCTATATTAAGAAAATTTCATTTTTTTTTCCCGGCAAAAAATAATTAAACCATACAAACAACTAAACGACAACAATAATCAGCCTATTGTAAAATAAAGATAAAAAAATCAAACAAGCTATTGACAATGTATAAGATAGCTATCTCTTATTCTTCTTCTTTTCTTGTGTGTAAAATACAATATTGTAATCCTCTATTTATAGGTAGAAAATGTAAATAACAAGCCATGGTAAATTAATTGTATTGATAAATGAGAAGAGAATAACATAAATCTTTATGAGGAGTTTTGAAGTAATTATAGAAGAGTTGCAAATGGACATCCATCCATAACTTATTTTATTTATAATACTTCCCCTTGGATGTTCATTGTTCATTATACGCTGTTAATATAATACTTCAAGATCAATATTAACATGATACTTCAGGATCACGTACTGCCTCATTAAAAACCTTACCAAGAAAAATCCATTGGGATAAAAACTTAGTTAAGGGAAAAAGAGTACAGTGCGTATAATGCTTCCCCTCATTTTGATATCATTGAATATCCTTCAACCGATGTAGACCTATCTTCTTTGTGAGTTGTACAAAAACCTTTGTCGGTAAAGATTTTGTGAATAGGTCTGCTAGATTGTCGATTGATCGGACTTGGCAAACATCTATTACGCCTTCCTTTTGTAGGTCATGTGTCGAAAAGAACTTTGGCGCAATATGTTTAGTTCTGTCTCCTTTGATATATCCTTTTTTGATTTGTGCAATGCATGCTGCATTATCTTCATATAGCGGAGTAGGATTTATCTTGATGTTTTCAAGTCCGCATTCTTCTTGAATGTTTTGAATCATTGACCGTAACCAAACACATTCTCGACCCGCCTCGTATAGAGCGATTAGCTCGGCATGATTTGATGATGTTGCCGTAAGAGTTTGTTTTGTCGATCGCCATGAAATTGCAGCTCCACAATAGGTGAATATGTATCCCGATTGGGATCGTGCTTTATGTGGATCCGACAAATATCCAGCATCTGCATATCCAATTAAATTGGATTTTGTATCCTTTTGATAGTATAACCCCATATCTCTAGTTCCGCAGAGATACCGAAATACTTGTTTAATTCCATTCCAATGCCTTCTAGTTGGTTTGGAACTATATCTTGCTAACACATTTACTGCAAATGAGATATCGGGTCTTGTATTATTTGCAAGATATAATAATGCCCCGATTGCGCTTAAGTATGGCACTTCAGGACCAAGTACTTTTTCATTATTTTCTTGCGGGCGAAAGGGATCATTTTCTGCATTTAGCGATCGTACGACCATTGGTGTGCTCAAAGGATGAGCTTTATCCATATTGAATCTTTTTAATACTTTTTCAACATAATTTGATTGATGGATAAATATTCCATTCTTTAGATGCTCGATCTGCAGGCCGAGACAAAATTTTGTTACACCAAGGTCTTTCATTTCAAATTCATTTTTCAACAATTTTGCAGTATTCTCAATCTCTTCAGGAGATCCAATAATGTTTAAATCATCAACATACACTGCAATGATTGTGAAACCTAGATTTGATCTTTTAATGAAAACACATGGACTAATTACATTATTTTTATATCCTTCTTTTAGAAGGTACTCACTCAGTCGATTATACCACATTCGACCAGATTGTTTTAGTCCATATAAAGATCTTCTTAATTTTATAGAGTACATCTCTCTAGGTTTTGACTTATATGTTTCAGGCATTTTCAATCCTTCAGGGATTTTCATGTATATGTCACTGTCAAGTGAACCATATAAATATGCTGTTATGACATCCATAAGTCGCATTTTTAGATTTTCTGTAACTGTAAGACTTATTAGAAACCTGAGAGTTATCGCATCCACTACAGGTGAATACGTTTCTTCATAATCGACTCCAGGTATTTGTGTAAAGCCTTGCGCCACTAGCCTTGCTTTATATCTCACAATCTCATTTTTTTCATTTCTTTTTATGACAAATACCCATTTGTAACCTACAGGGTTAACACCTTTGGGCGTTTGGACTAGAGGTCCAAATACTTGCCGTTTGTCTAATGAACTTAATTCTGCTTGTACGGCATCTTTCCATTTAGGCCAATTATTTCTATGTCTACACTCTTCCAAAGTTTTTGGCACATTATCTTCTTCGTTTATAACATCGCTTGCCATAGCGAATGCAAAAATTTCATTAACATGTGTTTCATTTCTATTTAATATAGTACCATTTATTATATAATTTATAGAAACCTCATAATCACTTGGTACTTGAGTTTCTTCTGGAATTTCATCAACCTCTTCTAGGGTTTTATCGACTTCTTCAGGAGTTTTACCATTAATCTCTTCTGGGATTTTATTGACTTCTTCAAGAGTTTTATCATCAACCTCTTCTAGGGTTGAACCAACTGCTTTATTCTGCTCTTTTCTTTTACGTGGATTTACATCCTTAGAACCAAGTGGTCTTCCACGTTTTCTACGCACATTAGATTCATTAGATATTTTTGTAATGTCAATTCGAGCAGGTGCATTCATAGCTGGAATATGTGATTTAGTAACTCTATTTGTATCTGTGAATGCATCAGGCAATTCATTTGCAATTCTTTGCAAATTTATGATCTTTCGAACTTCGAGTTCACATTGACCACTTCGGGGGTCAAGATAAGATAACGATGAATTCCAAGTTACTTGTTTATCCAATTTTTGTTTTTCTTCTCCTAAATTTGGGAATATTGATTCAAATCTTGCTGTAAAAACATCTCCTGTTAATGGTTCTAAATATTTAATAATAGAAAGAGAGTTAAAACCAATATAAATTCCCAGCCTTCTTTGAGGTCCCATTTTTGTGCGTTGTGGAGGAGAAATTGGAACATATACAGCACAACCAAATATCTTTAGATGAGACAAATTTGGTTCTCTTCCAGAGACCAATTGTAACGGGGAATACTTCTGATCAGCAGTTGGTCTTAATCTAATGAGTGCAGCGGCATGTAATATGGCATGTCCCCATGCAGAAGACGGTAGACTAGACCTCATAAGTAATGGTCTAGCAATTAATTGCAACCTTTTAATCAACGATTCTGCTAGACCGTTTTGTGTATGAACATGGGCCACTGGATGTTCTACCGTAATTCCAATAGACATGCAATAATCATTAAAAGTTTGAGAAGTGAACTCACCTGCATTATCAAGCCGGATTCTTCTAATTTGATAATCCGGAAAATTAGCTCTCAATTGGATAATTTGTGCTAATAGTCTAGCAAATGCAACATTTCTTGTTGCTAACAAACTCACATGTGACCAGCGTGTTGATGCATCAATTAACACCATAAAATATCTAAATGGTCCACATGGAGGTGTAATAGGTCCACATATATCTCCTTGAATTCTTTCTAAAAATGAAGGAGCTTCAGGTCCAACTTTATTTGGAGATGGCCTAATAATTAGTTTTCCAAGAGAGCATGCTTCGCATGTCATATCTTTTGATAATATAATCTTCAGGTCCTTTAGGGGATGCCCATTTGCACTTTCAATTATTCTCCTCATCATTATATCTCCTGGATGACCCAATCTGTCATGCCACAATGTAAATAACTTTGGATCAACTAACTTCTGGTTAGTAACCATATTTGATTCTATTGTACTTATGTAAGTTCCATATAGTCCAGAGGACAATGCTTGCATCTTTTCCATTATGATTTTATGGTTATTCTTAATAGATGTGATATGAAGATATTCGCAATTTCTCTCATTCATAGTTTCAATATGATAACCATTCTTTCGAATATCTTTAAAACTTAGCAGATTTCTTCTGGATCTACTTGAATATAATGCATCATCTATTATTAATTTTGTTCCTTCAGGTAACAAAATATAAGCTCTTCCGGAGCCTTCTATTAAATTACTTGTGCCAGATATAGTGTGAATATTAGTCTCACCAAGATACAATTGTGAAAAGTATTTCTTACTTTTCAATATGGTATTAGTTGTTACACTGTCTACCAGACATGAATCTTCATTACTTATCATTGCGTCAGCCATTTTCAGGATTACTTTGCAACTTCCGAGCAATTTGTGCTGATAACGTGTTGTAAAATAAAGATAAAGAAATCAAACAAGCTATTGACAATGTATAAGATAGCTATCTCTTATTCTTCTTCTTTTCTTGTGTGTAAAATACAATCTTGCAATCCTCTATTTATAAGTAGAAAATGTAAATAACAAGCCATGGTAAATTAATTGTATTGATAAATGAGAAGAGAATAACATAAATCTTTATGAGGAATTTTGAAGTAATTATAGAAGAGTTGCAAATGGACATCCATTCATAACTTATTTTATTTATAATACAGCCTATAAAAGAAAATAGTAATAATCCGCTGGTATTTTTTTTTATTGTGAAAGAGTATTAGAGAAGAGTCAATTCTATTAATTTGTTTATTTCACCAATTCCAATAAAATAGAGAAACCAAAGTGTAAAAGACAGAGTTTTCGGATCGGATTTGCCCGGATTCTGATAGGACTTTTTGGATCCAAAGTCAATATTTTAGTTGCCAGAGAGGATCCGCATTCCATCCCTGTGCTAGCCGTTCAGAGGCCCCACCGAGTCCGACTGTACTTTGGGATTGGGCCGAGTCTGGGCCGTGTACTGACTAATTGCAAATGTAGTTCATAGTTTTTCGCTTTGCCAAGTATTGATGAAATCTGTAACGGCTGCTCTTTTTTGCGCATCACTTTATTATTATTTTTTTCTTTATTAAGAAAGGAATCTGTACAAACAAAAAGAACAAACACACAAAAATTTCATAAACTATTTGGGGGTGAGAAAGAACGATCACATAAATAATTCATATAACTAGTTTGGATGTTGAGGACTGTTCAAAGGCTCATTTTTTTTGCCTCTCCAATTCAAATACCTCCATTTTTAATGTTTAATAATTCAAACAAAAAATTTCAGTAACAAAATTAAACCGTCAAAATGTCATCCACACGACTTTCTCTACTCATACATGAAAATAACCAATCTGACAATTTCTATACGTTACTTTTTTACAATCTATTTCCACCAAAATGAAGCTGAAATGACTTCAATTTATGTACGAGCAAGCAATATAAACCATATTCAATAATTTTATTTTATTATTTCCCCAACAACATAAATTATATTGATTAAATAAACAGCAATCACATATTAGATGCTATTTACTGGGAAAAAAACACTTACAGGATGCATCAAATACAACATTAAATAATATTACGAAGCAGCTGCATGATGTAGCAGTAATCACTGGCCTAAATAAAACACTAACATCAGTTAGAATTCATCCTCTGTTAGAATTAGAATTCATCCTCTCTCTCTCTTGCCTTTATATCCAATTCTACCAATAATCACCGCAAGAACAAGAACCGTTTCTAAAATGGTGGAACCGACTGTTGTCTCTTACTACAATCTCCCTCTCTTCACTTGCTGAGACCATCTTGATAACAGTGTGACAATCTGCACAGACCCTCAGGTTCTTCATAATTTGCAATGGCGCCCCTTTAGGCATACAAATTAAACCCAACGCAAGTGCCAATCTCTCGCTGTGCCTATACAGCATCCTCTCTTTTTGTTCCTCTCCCACATTGTGCAAAACCAGACCTGTATCGGGTCGATACCCTTCTTTTTTCAACTGAATCATCATCTCTTCAAGTTTTTCGTAAATTTTATCAATCATAGGATGTGATGTATCTGATGCTATGAACGAATGTATTGTGTTTCTTATCTGAATCCAACTTGTACCAGCTTCTTTCTTGACTTTTCTACTATCCATCATACTTCTCATTTTAGTGCTCTCCTCCCATTTACCCAATGCTGAGTACATGTTAGACAATAACACGTAACCAGCCGAGTTATCCGGTTCAAGAGATATCAGATTCTTGGCAGCTATTTCCCCGAGTTCGATATTTCGGTGTATTTTACATGCCCCCAAAAGGGTACGCCAAACTGTTGCATCGGCTGGAAACGGCATTTCTTTAATAAGATCAAAAGCTTCACTTAGTCTACCAGCACGGCTATAGAGATCAACCATGCAAGAGTAATGCTCCATTGTTGGTCTAATCCGACGGACATTAACCATTGAATTGAAATATCTCTTGCCTTCTTCAACTAAACCTGTATGAACACAACCCGTGATTACCCCTATAAAAGTGACACCATCCATTTTTTCTCTAGATTTTTCCATTTGTCGAAATATCTCAAGAGCCCTTTTTCCGTAACCGTGTTGTGCATAGCTACATATCATGGAGTTCCATGACACAAGATCTCTATTAGACTGTCTATCAAACAACTTCTGTGCACTCTCTATGCTACCTTTCTTTGCATACATTACTACAAGTGCATTACTAACATATATCGAGTTCATGTACTTATACTTAATTGAAATGGCATGGAACTGCTTACCCATATCTATAGGTGCATCCAGGCTGGAGGTAGCATCAATCACACTTGAAAGAGTAAATTCATTTGGTTTTATGCTTTGCACGACCATTTCTTTGAATAGATTCACTGCTCCTTCAGAGTCGCCCGCTTGGGCATGGCATGACAGCATGGCAGACCATGCAACTACATCCTTTGCATCAATGGATTTAAATATGGCAAGAGATTCACGAGTCTTCCCTAATTTGGTGTAAGCTGTGAGAAGTGCAGTACCAACAGATGGTACATGATGGTAATAACTTTTAATCACTAAAGCATGAATTTGAAATGGCGATATAGCAGGAGAGGCTGTTAACAGAGTTGAGTAGGTAAAGTCATTTGGTTCCACACAGTCTCTCCTCATCTCACTAAACAGTGAGGCAACTTTAATCGGGTCTTTATTTTGCACGTAGGCACTTATTATCGCAGTCCATGATACTACATTCCGTGCATCTCCTGGCATTGAGGAAAATACCTGGAATGCGTGGTCAAGTTTCATGCATTTAATGTAGGCCAACATGAGTGCTGTCATAACATAATTATCAGATTCAAAGCCTGCCTTTATCGAACAAGAGTGAAGTTGCCGGCCAAGGGGCAACTGTTTTAGATTTGCGCATAGCTTTATTACTGCCGCATAGCTTTCTAGGGTTGGTTTTGCACCATTATCTCTCAATTCATTGAAAAATTGAAGAGCTTCAAATTCAAGACCATTAAGCACAAGGTTGGCAAACATGGTATTCCATGCGACACAATCTTTCTCATGCATTAAATCGAATACTCTCCTTCCATCGTTATTAAAGCCGCATTTCATGTACATTCCAACTAGGGAAGTTGCCACACAAATAAACTTATCGAACCCATTCTTTACACAAAAACAGTGAAACTGTTTGCCAAGATTGAAGTCCAATAAGGCCCCACACGACTTAACAATGCTAGAGACAGTAGAGTCATTAATGGGTCTTTCGGACTGTCTGGCCTGTAAAAACAGTACCAATGCTTCTCTATGGCGGTTATTCCTAGTGTAGCTGATCAACAACCGATCGAAGGCAGGTGAATTCTCTTTGGGCATTTCATCAAACAGTTGGTGGGCGTGTGAGGGGATCCCAGGATTTATTATTGCTTTAGTACTGAAAGCTTGCCTTGCTGAGTTAGCCACTTTTCCACTTCTAGAGAGCTGGGTAATTGGTCTTACAATCATGCCCATGAGAAAACCAGCGTAATCTCAGTTCAAATTGTGTTGGAGATTTATGCGATAAAAAAAAATTAACTATTCAAATAAATAAGAAAAGGTCAGACCTAAAACACTTGATTTTAAGTATCTTGGCCCAAAATGTTTCGAGTACAAATTGGGCTCAACTCAATTGATGTCAGCCCATAAATTCCCCTTCCCTTTCCTTTTTCTCAATGGAGATTAAAAAGTACATAAATACCCCTGGCATTGGATCTAGGTTTCCTCTGACTGCTAGTTGATATATTCTAACAGGTCTATGTTCTATTTCTATGATTCTCATTTTCTTTGATTTAGATCTTTGTCTTTTCTAATGTACTCAATTTCAAATTTGTCTAACAAACTTAACTTTAAATACAATTGTATAAACATCAGAAAGGAACCGCAAAATAAGATATAAATGGTACCAATTGCAAATGGGACCATAGCAGTAGAGAAAAAGCCAAGAATCAAATTGCAACCTTAGTTTAACCAAAATGTGCTAGCATTCAATTTGATATATATACGACCTAAATATACTGGTACCAACCTGTAACCAAACATAATACCTGATCTGATAGATATGCTAATCTATTTCATATCAGCTCCATGATTCATTCTCCTTTTGTCAGTACTTTTGACTTCAGAATTTCTCAAGTGCAAAAAATGAATCTAACAAATAACATTCGTAATTTATTACTCTTTAAAAACTGTGATCGTGGTAAAATTCTATAAAAATGGACTTTTATTGTTCTGGTTAGTATGTTATAAATGCTCTTTTAAAAGAGGATTTAGTGTACTTTTAAGGCTTGATATTCCTATATATATTGTTAATTTTAACCATTGAAGTATATCTGTATATGACTGCATGTTAAGGTTATTCAATGATAATTTAAACAAGGATCTTATCGGTGGGGATCAAATTATTTATTAGAGCATCTGTGAAATTTTGAAGTAATTATCTATATACTTGTTTAGTACAATTATCTTAATATTATTTCACTAATACCATGATTCTTATAACAGAATATTAAGTTTCTTATACTATTTTGGTAACTGGTACTGATGTCTCAACTTCTATGTTGGACAGTGCCATAATACAAAGATGTTGGTTTTGCCTTGTATTATGAACTGTTTAGATAGAATGGAAGCATGTATAATTAGATGCTTTTGTCTTTCTTCATGGGCTATTGGACAAACGTGAAGATTTATAATTACGTGTAGTTCCCCCCATTGAAATTACAGAGATAGAACTGCATATATAATTGAGAATAATTTGTCAGTTGTTTGACAAAAATGACAGTGATCGTGAAAGCCACGATCAAGAATACATGATGCAATGGTGCAATACATGTGAAGATGTTGCTTGTAACTGGGATGGATGGAAGAAAAGTATATAAAAGAAAAGGAAATTAAGAATGTTATAATGCCAGCAGCAACTCCAGTTGAGGATAAGATCAGAATCAGACTCTAACAAATGATAAGCATCTTTGACATTGCTCATTTTCTTAAATCATATTTATTTATTTATTTTGAGTTAGTAGAAAACAGTCTACAATTTATATCTACTGCACCTGAAATTAAATTAAACAACCAGATGTCCCTGTTGGCCTACTGTTTTGCAATGATTGCATCTTACAAACCTCTTCAAGCATCTTATTTATTTATTTATTTTTCCTTTTATTTTAAATGCTCTTGTAGATGTTGACATATTATCTATGAATGGTACTATGGTAGGTACTTCATACTGGCTAACTCATAATGCTCCAGTTGTAGCACATTCGCACTGGTCCTGATCCAGATCGTTTCGGTGCCCTGCATCGGTTAGATGGATCCCATGAAACATTGTAAATCAATGTAGAAAAACTATACAACCAATAAAGGCTGCTTGGATTTAGGTATGCTAATGTGCTATGCACAACCTATAGCCCTGTATACTCTGAATTTAAATCTTGCTATAGATGTAAGATGTGCTGTTTGGTCTAGATTTTAAAATCTTATACTAAATGAAAAGATGAAAAATTATATATATAATAGAGATGGGCTACGGTGAGTTGCGAAGTAAAACACGTTTATACTTCATGCAATATCTTAATTTTCAAAGTTCAAATAGCCGATTCGAACCTTCCAACATGTTCTTCATAATAAAATATGTTTGGAAACTAAATTTTACATTTTTTGAAAAATTTTTTACTATTTATTAAGACACTTTGAAAATCTGAAAATCCGGATGAACAGTAAAAACAGTAAAAATTTCTGAACTACTGGATCGGCGATTTTCAAAGTGGCTTAATAAATAATAAAAATTTTTTAAAAAAATATAAAATTTGGTCTCCAAACACATTTCAATATGGAGATCATGTTGAGCGGTTCAAATCGACGTTTTGAATTTTAAAATTACAAAATATGAGTGTGAAGTAAAATATTTGCTTTACTTCGCAACTCACAATAGCCCATCTCATATATATATATGGCTATAGTTTCTGTGGCATTAGTTTGAAACAACAAAAATTTACAGCTATAATTAGCTGTTCAAAACTAAAAAAAAGTATATGATAAAGAACATTCGATCCAATTACTAGCCATGATTTCTTAAGATTTTTACATGTTTAGAGCACATTGAATGACGAGTTCAGATCCAGTGAAGTAATTCAATCTTTGAGTTTTAAATCGGGACCGTCCAATTCGAATCTGTGATAATCTATTCGAAGTGGAGTGCACACATCCCGAGAGATGAATTCAAATAGCGAAGCAATCTCGAACGACGGATTCGAATCGGACGGTCTCGATTCAAAATCCAAAGATTGAGTTACTTTAAGGGATCCGGATCCTTGAATGACTCGGATTGCCCATTTAGGTCTCCATAAATCAAAATTTGGATCCACACTGCAGGAAGGGGAACATGTAATACCTAGAAAGGAAAGGCAGCACTATAACAAAATACCTTAAACACTGGTTTATGCCAAGCTATTTAATGCAAGGCGGTTGATAAAAAATGGGATATGTACCTCTACTCTTAATGTAAGATGATTTAATTGGTGCTTAATTGAAAAGATAATGGGTTTATAAAAGATGATTTTATATATTGCTATTTGATACAAGGAGGTTAATAAAAAATGGGATACCTCTACTCTTAATGCAATCTGATTTGATTGTAGTCGTTAATTGTAATGCTAAACAAAGCATGGAAGAGAGAATAACATTTGAGCAAAAATTCTCCTCCTAGGTTGTCTGTTTCAAGTAGAGCCTACCACCCACTAGGTTCTCTATTGTTGGCCAATATACATGTGCATATATATATTTAGTCAGACTGATTCATGCATGAGTTTTTGTCATCACAGTTGAGGAGTATCTGGCATCTTATTTTTCTACAAATAAAGATTTTCCACTTGGTAGGTTCCCTTGGCAGCATTAGCAGCCTACAGGAATCATTCTATAAACTTTAATTATTTTTGGGATTACAAAGGGAATATACATTAGGATTGTCAGTTACTAACACCCTGTAATTAGTTTAATTATTCACTAGTTTTCATTAAGATTTCTTTTACTAACAATTATCTTTGTTAAAAAGCTAAACAACTCTATAACAGTAAAAAATCACAAAAATTCAAAATACCAAAACAAATTATTGCCACCAGGTAGTACTGGTAATTGACTTGGTTTGCATGGTACTTGAGTTTGAAAATCTATAGGTGCAAAAATGTTAGCTATCAACTTAATAGAGAAGCTGATAGCTACTATCAGTTTTTCACAAAAAAAAAAAAAAAAAACTTAGTTGCTTATGTGAGCTCCACATTATACAGCAGTTTTTATCAAGCACCTGTATACTTTAATTTTCTAGTGTTTTGTCAAGGATTGATTGATGTCTTGCATTAATGAATTACTATTAGCAGCATATTCTATATTGCCAAGTTGGTGGCCACATTAAAAGAATGTAAAAAGTAAGTTAGTACGGGTTACTGGCATACTGCCCATTTTGGTCTTGGCAATTTTAAATTACTATTTGGTCCTTGTCATTATTCATCTGCAATATACTGTTATAAAAATGAGTAATTTTTAGCAAAGAATCTACATGTCGACATTCTTTAAATTTTTATTCAAATGATTCTCATTTAGTCATTGAAATCTTATGCAATTTTCACTTTTTGGCCCTTCAACTTCTTGGAATTTGCCCTTCTTCTGAGATGGAATTCTCTCCCCTCATTTATATTTTTAATAGGTCCACCTGAAGATATTGTGATAAATTTTTCTCAGGTAATTCCAAAATTTAAATTTATCCATTTTTATATTAGACAGGCATTTGGCAGATGTACTGCATAAAAAAGGAAAAATACTTGTAACCCCTCTCTCACCTGGTAAATTTGTTTTCATATATATTTCATTTGAAAGCATACTGTTTTTTTTTTTTTTTTTTTAAAAAAAAAGTGGACATTTCACATGCCTAATTACAAAGCTCGCTTGGTTTCATGTAGTCTCCTGGTTTAATTGGTAATAGTAAAATTATTCAACTACAACTTTGATATTCATTTCTATTTGTATGTTGCTTTTTCCTTCATTTGAGGTGCTTAATATGTATTTGAGAACCATTTTTAATTTAGGAAGCTGATATGAGTACCCGCACTTAAACTGTCATAACTGCTTCTGAGGACTGCAATCATTTTAGATCTGTAACTTTTTTTTTTAATATTAATAGGCAAATCTTGAAGTATGTAGTTCAAGAACACAAGTATTTATATTTATATAGTAAACAATGTAAACGATAAATTAATTATTTTTAAATAATCGTACCCGCATCTTTTTTTGAAATTTATGACGTCGTATCCGCACCTAAACTGCCATAATTACTTGTGAGGACTGAAAATAATCGTACCCGCACCGCAACTGTTTCAGATCTATAACTTTTTTTTTAAATATTAATAGGCAAATCTTGAAGTATGTAGTTCAAAGAACACAAGTATTTATATCTATATAGTAAACAATAAATTAATTATTTTTAAATAATCGTACCTACACCTTTTTTTGAAATTTCTAACATCGTACCCGCACCTAAACTGCCATAATTACTTGTGAGGACTGAAAATAATTGTACCCGCACTTTTTTTTGAAATTTCTAACGTCGTATCCGCATTAGAAACCACTCAATGGCATGGGGGAACCATAACTGCATGTGGGGACTGAAAGTATTAATATCTAAGTATTGAAAGTATTTATATCTATACTACACTGTGCTTACAGCAATCTCAAAAAGTGTTTATAACTATACAGTTATCATAAAATGAAAATTATTTATCCTGTATGCATAAATCATCTAAAACAATACACATTTAGATCAATATCCATTCTAATATTGAACAATAAAATGAAAATTATTTATCAGTTCAACATTTTTATATATTACAGATGGAAAATATTAATATCTGTTATAAGTAATGTAGATATATATGTTAGATATGTGTTCTAAAAGTTATCTTATGTTGATCACTTTTACATGTTATGTTTATGAATTGGATGCTACATGCATTTTGTTCCATGAAATTTGTGTTTATCTATAGAAGTGTTCAAGAAGATGCTCTTGGTCTTGAACCATATAACTCTATATGATAACAAACATAAATCTCTAAAATGTTCACAAATTTGGTTATTAGCATAGAACACTAATATACCATAATAAGTTTGTTATGTTGATTAAAGTACATTGTAGTTCTATAAATGTTGATAAAGGCTTATCGTTTAATAACATGAGTATATGAAAGGTTTCATATATTGAACAGACCTAACGAATGAAAATATTATATGGGTTATGTTAGTGTCATTAATATTTTCATTGTCTCGGAATTCTAAGATATGAGATGTATTTCTTTTTCACATGAGAAATATATAATGTAATTAGTATTAAAAGCTACTTATCATAAGTGGCGATAAAAATATTAGTTCCTTGTAATAGCTTGTGCAGGAGAAAGTTATATGTCAATAGTATCATTGCCTCTCATTTATAATGAGTGATGATATTTTCTAGGCCCCTTTGTAAAGTAGAATTATAATGCATGCAATATAACTGAAGTGTAGTTATATATTTATAATTTACTTAAGAGACCAAGAAACGAATATAATACAAAGATAACACAGTCCGACTTTGTATATTATTCATAATATCATGTGGCAAGGAATAGACACAAGTAATGTTATTTGTAACATTACTTTAAATGATCATGTATTGTAAAAAGGATACTTTATATTTATGTTATTTGAGTAACTATAATGTATAGCTAGAATACCGCTTGTAGTTTATGGTAATAAAATATTTTATGCCACTGCCAACATAACACAGATCCTCCATATAGGTCACACCAACTGAACGAGAAACAAGAAGGACATTTTGTTTATATGATGTATATTGTTTCATATGACATGAAATAATATCCATGTGATAAATAAATATCATGACTGCTTAAAACGAAGATAAATTAATGAGAAGTGTGCATATATATATTATTTGGTATAATATGATGCATATTATATAGTATAATATACATGACACATAATTAATAATGTGCAAAACATTGTTATAACATAAGTTTATTAAAACCCAAAATAAATATGAGTTGAGATTGGCAATGTAGCAGTAGCGCGCACTGTAGCGGTTACTGTAGCAGCGGCTAGGGTTGTCTCTTTTAATAAAGAGAATTATACTAGAAATGTTACACAATGGAAACCTTAGTATATTTGTATATAAGAAGAGGTAAAGAAGGTATTCAAGATGTGAGAAGAAAGAAAATTTTTAAAAATTTATTTCCTTCTCTTCCTCTCTATCCTAGCCACCATCCCTCTTCCTCTCATATTATTGGTTTCTCTAGTGAGAAATTATTAGAAGAACAAGAATGGTTATTAACTAGGTTCTAAGCTTATATTAGATTACGATCTCTAGCAAGGTCTTTCTAATCCTTGTTTAGTTCAAGGTGAACACTAGGAGACCGTTTCGACAAACGAAGGTATCCAAGAGATCTAGAAGAGAATTCAACTTCTCTCTATTTACCAAATTGACATTTGGTAGAGGTATATCCAAATCACCTTTAGTAAATAGATTTGTGATTAACGAATGAGTAGATATCCATTTGCATGCATTTGAATTGCTTTAATAGAATTAGCATAATAAATTAAATTCGTAGATGCTTGTAAGAAGGTTAATATTTTTGAATTTATTGCCTTGCCGTATCATGAAATCCTTCAATATATCCAATCGAGTATTGCTAATAGAAGTGGGAGAAGAGAGAGAGAATCTATTTTAGAAAGTCGTTAGTGAAGATGGTCAAATTAGAAGGTTGACTGAGTTAAAAAATATATGGCTATAGTGCGGGGACGGAGGTGTGGGTTGTCAAATGATTATTCTTTAATTTATTCTCTGTTAGCCTATTTTAAGGCCTATGTTGTTTTATTTTATATTTTGAATTCATAGTGAAAGAGGAAAAGAGGAAGGAGAAGAAATGTAGCGAAAAATTCACAATAATAATTATATATTTTTCAACTCTCATAAAATCAAATTTGAATGACATCTTACATATAATATAGATACATAAAAACATTCCACACATTAACCATCTAATTAAACTCTATTTTCGAGATACAAATTTCTAATTTCATTTCATCCTAAAAGACTACAATCATTAACTTCAATATAGAAGGCTACAAACATTAATTTTATAATATAGAAAAACTAAAAACATCAATTTTAACATTCTCTCCAACATGAGAAATTGTTGGATTAAAATAAATACGTGAAAATGACATTTTTGAGTAATGTAATGTACCTTGATCCTCTACATAGAGAATGAATCGATAGGCTTGAGAACGGTCACATTGGACCCAAAACATACAATAATCTTTTTAGAATCGCATAAGCAGAACAGGGATGACCTATTAGCATCCTTCCGGATTGTACAAGATCCAAAACCATCCACGTTTTAGGCCTTGGCGAGTTGGAGAACGCGGTGAAATGGGTCACATTCTGGATTGCGCACGCACGTGGATGAGTAGGGTTATGGTTCTGACTGTTTCCTGCGCAATTTATTTTCTGCTAGTATATGCCTGTATGCAATTTTCTGCCGGTATGTATGTTTTCCCTATAAATTGAACTGTTGTAATCCTAGAAAGAAGTATAATTCAGATTAGAGAGATTCTTGCATGTTAGAATTGTAATATTGTATTTTTGTGCATATTAAATCTTAATTTTTCTATGTTGGAAAATTAAGTCCACAATTTGAAAAACTTGAGACCTCTGACATCTAGATTGTGGAATAGAGAGGTAGGCTCAACAAATTGTAATTTATCTCTAAACAGTAATTAAAGAGAAGTGTGTTTTGATTCAAATGCATTATCTCTAAACATAAAGACAACCGTTTCCATTCAGAAAAAAAATGTTCTATTTGTGATTCGAATCAACGTACCGACATAAATTTTCAGAAAACTGTGAAGAGTGAGTCTATGGTATTATGCATATTACGATTTGGTCCGTGCTACGGCTCAATATTTGACTTTTTAAAATTCTAACGGTCAATCCGAACCGTTCATTTTGTTCTCCATATGAATATGTGTTTGAAGATCAAATTTTACATTTTTTGAAATTTGTTTACTATTTTTTTAAGATTTATTGAAAATCACTGTTTTTGGATGGTCCAGAATTTTCAGATCAAGTGATTTTCTAAATATCTAAAAAAATAGTAGAAAAATTTCAAAAAATTGTAAAATTTGGTCTCCAACCACATATTAATATGGAGAACAAGATGAACGGTTCGGATTGACCATTAGAATTTTGAAAACTCAAATATTGAACCGTAGCACAGACCAATCCGTGATATGCATAGTACCATAGACTCACTCAACTGTGAATATGGCTACAAATACAATTGACAAAATTAACCCTTGAATAATATATAATAGATTATATACTGTTGTTAGTGATACTGTTGTTAACTTGTTATACTCAGGGGCGAAACTAGGGAGTGTAAGAGAGAACAGGCACCTCTCATTGAAAGTTGCTTACTGAAATGATTATTTTCAAATAATTTTTTTTACAATATATACCGATTGACATCTCCAAATTCAAATTCTGATTCCGCCCCTAGTTATACTTGTTAGCAATGTGTATCTCTGGCATGGCCTATTTTCCTTCTGGAGTTCCATTGGTTGCAACTTGCACACAATTAGCAACATCTTTTGGTGGATGGACCTCTCTTTGTCCATTTCTGCAAGAGCTATGTCCTCAAAGGTCGTTTTTGCACAGGCTTGGCATCTTCTCTTTCACAGTTTCATTTAATGTTGCTGTGGAAGTTCGTATTCTCTGTCGGTCACTGTTATCAAAAGTTGTTCTTTTCTTTTCCTGTATTATTTGGAAAGTGCTACTCAGTTCACATTTGTTCATATTTTTTTAGTCCATGTGAAGTAACCGTTTAATATCACTCAATTCCTTTCCAAAAAAATGTACTTAAAAAAATGTCCCCTCTTATGATAGTGATTTCACTATGATTAATCTACTGTATATATTTTGGATTAACTCTTGACAGTTTTTTTCTATAGGAAATTTACCCGTGTTGATATATTTTTGTTAGCAAGTCTAAATACAAAAAGGAAACTGTTGCCTAACAGTGATTGTCATTATGTTCCGTTTTTGTATTTAGACAAGTCTAAAGCACTTTGCTTGTCAACTAAATTTTAATTGCAGGGCATATTTGCAAAACCACATACTTTCCAACTGTATCTATGTGAAGTTCCAATTTCCATGGACATATTGCAAATGAACACAAGAAATGGTGCTATGTGTCTGTGGAAGTGAAATTATTATTTTATTTTTTATTTTGAGATACAGAGTTGTAGGCTGATTATCATTTTCATAGCATAAATAATTCAAGTATAACTAAGTAAATTAATTAACATAAATTAAATTTGCAACTCAATTCATATCAAATTTTCAAATTCATACAAACATATATAGTTCATAAAATAAATTCACACAAATTTATATCTAGATTGAGCTAAAACTCATTAATTCTAAATCAAGCTAGTGCTAAATTAACTCGTTAACAGTTTAGTCCACTAGTTTTTAAAAATACAGCTAAGTCCACTAACAAATGAGTCCTAATCGATCGACTAGCTATGAGCTTTTTCAGGTCTCTCTCTCTCTCCTCTGCGCAGCCCAACACCCCTCCTATTGAAGGGCTGGATCTTCTGCGGCATAAGCAGCAAGTGATCTATTATCTCTAAAGGACCGAAAAAAAAAATTCGATCACTTTCTAAGGGACTGAAAAAAAAAATTAGAAAATGACAGAATTTTGTTTTTAGGGTCCGTCTACGGAATCGAAATTTCAAGATAATCATTCTAATAGCCTATATTTATTTTATTATAATTTCTATAAATAAAAAATTCTCAGCTGTAGGTATTGAGGCATAGGTTTGAGCCTTTGGGGTTATATACATGAGTAGAACTAGGGTGCTCTTAAGCTCACCAAAGTTTTGATGAGTTTAATTTTAAAACTCATAAAATTGATTTTAAATGATGAATCTAAACTATTGAAATCTGTCTATCTTATGTGTGATGCATTTACATATGAAATTTTTAAACATTTGAATTAATTTAGTATAAAATTAAGTAATCAAAATTAGAATGTTAATAAATTAATTTTAGTGCATTTATTTTTGAACGTTTTTTGACTGCTTGATTTTATACTAAATTAATTCGAATGTTTAAAAATTTCACATGTAGATGCATCACATGTAAGGTAAGTAGATTTCAACAGTTCAAATTCATTATTTGAAATCGATTTGATAAGTTTTAGAGTTAAGTTCACCAAAACTTTGATAAACTTAGAAGCACCCTAGTTCTACTCTATATACATAGGCTTTGATCTTGGTGCACCAGCCTGTAGCCGCTCCCTACCACTTGTTCTGGTGTCGTGGGTATCAAAACACCTGTTGGTGTTGAATGACCTTTTTAGTTTTGTTTATTTACTTTTTGTTGCTAAATTCTTTTCCCTATTTTGATGTTTGATGGTTATGGGAATCAAATGGGATTTGATTGACAAACGGTTTTGAGCCATTGAAAGAGCTGAAAACTCAGAAGGGGTTATCTTGTCTGGCATTATACTGGTACTCAGCCAAGCTGATCAGTCAAATTTGGCCCCAAGAATTATCTGGATTGTGCAAATCCGCTTTTAAATAGTTTTCTTTGCCCTTGTTGGTCGAACCCATATCATCTAAGGTAACATAATATTTCTGTTTAGATCTGAACCGTTGGATCAGAATCCTGATCAATTCAGCCCAAAGTGGAAAAGATATACGGGGCCATTTTAAATTTTAATGTTGTGCTAATTCTGATTAGACGGTCCTTATCTAAACAAAATTATTCTGTTACCTTAGATGATATGCATTCTCTGGTTCAGACCCAATGATCCCCTATCTGCATCGCTTGTTTTAACCTGGCACGACTCTTAAAGACCTCAAAATAAGAAGGGTAGTGATTATGACTCAGCTAGGAGTATATTCTACGCGGTAATGCCGCGTACAGCTGGGATACTGATCCAATACCCTGTTGGTCCCTCTCTGGAAGGTGGCACATTGACTATTCCATCCACACGTGACAATATAGAGTCTGTAGATAGTGGCAACTGGCAACATGTGAACAGAAAATCGCTATTAGTAGTGGCAAATTGAGAAATATCTTCTAATGATCAAGTGGCAATGGGGTCATCAAGTCAAAAGCTCGCGATGTAATTGGTCGTTGTGTCTAATTGGATTTTGTTGTTATCATGAAAGCTAAATGTGATAGGAACAAATTCATACATGTTCATTCATAGCTCATGCCAAAAATCCAATTAGATCCTATTTGGTCACCATCAAGTAAACAAAGACATCTTTGAAACTTTTGCCACTGGTTCTATTTTCCATTGTGTTGTTTCTTCTCTATTGTTTCTCATTATTATGATGTATTTTCACTTTTATGGTGATTGTTGTGTTGGATGAGCTATGAGAAATGACAAGTGACATTTTATTTTTCCATCAAATAAGATTGTGACATTTCAACTTTGACGATATTTTTATTTATATCTATGATTTAATATATTTTATCAGAAATAATCAATTTTTTGCACTATTAAAAACTTGTTGCACTATATCTCTTTGAATTTTCAAAAAAAAAAAATAATTATCACGTAAATGACATACATTGAACACTCATAAATAATTTTAATGATCTTTGAATAATAAATTAAAACTGTAATCCATTAAAAAAATAAGCAAACACACATAATAAATAGTAAATGTATTTTAAAATAATTATATGGATAATTCTTGAATAATTTTTTAGGTTTTTGAAAAAAATTATTACCAGTTATGGCTAATCTGTATGGGTGCGTCATCAATATTTTGGCAATAATAAAGTTATGGTAATTTAGAGAGCATGAGTGCATTTTCGATGTTTTGACAATGAAACATCAATGCACTTTTGTCGGGCATAAAGCATCAGTGCATTATCAATGTTTTTGCAGAGAAGCATCATTGCTTTTTGAAAAAACTTTAAATAGTCATAACTTTGGCTAGGAATATCGAATTTGCGTGTATGACTCCAATTCGAAAAGGGGGATGAGATGGGTTAGAATTTTGCATAGGGGGATATCTCTAGGTATCCGACGGAATCAAAATTGTAAACAAATATCATTTAGTACCTCAAAATTTAGTTTAAGTTTTTATGTCAATATGAGACATACAACGACCGATATTAGTCTTTTCAAAAGTCTAAGAGATTATTCAAGATTTTTTTTTTAGTATCAGCGACAAAGAGCCATCGAAAGGGTTTTAGATTAATAAAAGGTTCTTTACAAGGGCCAAAATGGCCAATTCAGAAGAAAATTAAAATCTAGCTACCAAAGATTGTCTCTAATAATTTACAATAGATCCCACCATGATTTATAATTTCTCTCAAAATTTAGACAGCTTGTCCCATAATGAGATGTCCATTGTTGTATCATTGATTAGAGTATACACCAGCTTTGAGAATAATTTCATGTTCCTTTCTCTCCACAAGGTCCAAATTCTCGCTGCCCAAACAACGTTGATCGTTGATCTAGCTGTTTTAGATTGGCCCCGTTGAGCCATGTCCCATCTGTCACAGATATGACCCCCCGTTCAGAAGTCAATATTGTAGTGCGTGAGAAATTATTCAAGAATTATTCATATAATTATTTTAAAATATATTTACTATTTATTGTGTTTATTTGCTTATTTTTTAATGGATTACAGTTTCATTTATTATTCAAAGATCATTTAAATTATCTATAATGGTTCAATACATGTCATTTACACGATAATAATTATTTTTTTCAAAATTCAAGGAGATATCGTGCAATGGGGTTTTTATAGTTCCCAAAAAAATTAAATCCCAAACCACAGGAATTTCTTGCGGTTTGGAAAAAAAATTCAAACTATAGAAATTGTTGTGGTTTGGGTATTTTATAAAAAATTCAAAAAGTTGGTTATTTTTGATAAAATATATTAAATAATGGATATAAATGAAAATGTCGGTCAACTTTATTCATGCACATGTAAAAGATTGTGATCTATATGAGCTATTTAAACATACATATCAAAACAAAACTATTAAATACGATCTTATCATTTCCTTTATTCACATGTAAAATATTACAGCATTTCAACTTTGTTTTGATTGTTATTAAGATTTTGCAAAAAATATTAATGTAAATAATTTCTATAGAATAAGCGTAATAATAATACTTATTATGTGTACATAAACAAATAAAATTAGAAGTGATTTTTTTATGTGGATATAGAAAAAATAATATAGATCAAATTTATGGTTTAATTTTAGCATGTAAGTTTTATAATTCTTTTTGTTAAAAAAATAAAAATATAGGCATTATAGGGAGCACAAAAAATGAAGATATTATTTTTTTTAATCTATAACTAAAATTTATTTTCCTACCTTTCAAATTTTGTGATTTATCAGTATTATACAAAAAATAAAATATTTAGAATCGAATATTTCAATATGATATGGAAATCAAATATGGTTGGTTTCAATACCAGAATTTGTTTAGATAGGAATATGAGAGGTTTATATCTCGTTTTAAGAAGTATATTGAATAGGGGAATTGGATATTTTGTGTCTATTTAGCAAAAGAACATGTGATTATCAATTTTATTTGAGAAAATAATTGAGATATTCGATCAAATCCGAATTTGAGTTGATAGCATGGTATCAGCGGAGTACGAACTCATATACGCTGATATTATTCATGAAATTTTATTTTAGGAAAATAAGAAGACAAAATCAAACTTCAGCAAAAATCCTTTTCGTGTTTGAAGAAAGAGACTTCCCGAATTAACATGTGCAAATTCAAATTAAAGAATTTCGTAAAGAGGTATGATATGTGTAATTTTATATGCTTTCATAACTGCAATCAAATTTTATGTAATTTGGATATTATTTTGTAATGCATCAAGAACCATTAATCAATTTTAAATCGCTTGAACAATTCTCAAAAATTTAATTCATACCATTAAAAAAGAAACAGTTTTCTGAAAATTCTGTTCGCATTTGAAACTACAGACACCCAAATTTAATGGTTCATCATTGTTTCCATAACCCTACTAACATGCAATCTGTCATTTCAATATGTGAACAATCAAATTTGATCCGCAGTTTGAAATTGTGGACAGAATAAAAATCGAATTTTCAGAAAGGAATTTTTTTTATTAGTTGGTTTGTTTATTTTTTAAGATGATAAAAATAAAATTTTCGGTGAAAATTCAAGTCAATTGATGAATAATAAAAAAAATACATCAACATCATTTTTGTATAAATTGTATATCATAATAAGAAATGTTTTGGTACCCCGAGTCATCATATCCAAGTGTGTCCCTCAAGTAGTTTAACAACAAAAACATTCAAATATTGTCTAACTTCAATTTTCAGCGCTAATATCCAAATATTTAAAGCTATGTTTATAAAATTTTAAAATGTTGCTCAGCAAGCATATAAACATCTGTCTAAAAACATTTCTAGATAGTTTTAACTCTCAATTACTTTTGTCTTCAAGCCAAAAAAGAAATTATTATTTTCATTCACTTTTTTTTATTCTTTCTCTGATCATTATAATTTATTTTCCTGACGATCTATGATGAATTTTACGAATATAAAAATATAAACTTTTTCTATTCGATTTTATCTTTAAAATAAGATCCATAAAAAAATATTTTTGAGTAATTTTAAAGTTATTTGTTTTTTTAAGTAAACTCATGAGCACTTAAAATTTTTAAGGCTTTGTACATGAGCTTTGTAAATGCAATGTTATTGTTGAGGTTTATATGCTTTGAAGTGTTATTGTTGAAGTTTAAATTATTTGTACATGAGGTTTATATGTTTTATTCTAGATATTTAAAGTATTATTAATGAGATTTATATGCTTGTACATGAGGTTTATATGCTTATAAACAAAGGTTTAAATTATTTTGAAGCAAAATAAAAAAATAAAAACTAAAAGTCACATAAATTTAAAGTGGTAAAAAAAATTACGACACAAATATAACTTGAAAGTTATTCTTCATGGATCTCATTTAAAAGAGAAAATTGGGTAAAAAACATTCATATTTTTAGATTCGCAAAATTCATCACGGATTGTCGAGAAAATTAATGAGAATAATCAGAGAAAAAAAAAAGTTGATGAAAAAAATCTTTCCGTTTTTGACTTAAAAGCAAAAGTAGTTTGGAGTTAAAACTATACAGATTTAGAATTTTAATGCTTACAGATAGAGGTTTAAATGCTTGCGAGTAACATTGTAAAATGTTATAAATATAGCTTTAAATGTTTGGATATTAGCTCTGAAAATGAAAGTTAAATAACATTGAAATTTTTTATGTTAAACTACTTGAGAAACAAGCTCAAATATTTTGTTTGAAGTACAATTATCATGCTGCTATCATAATGATTATACCAATAAAATTGAATTTTGCATTGATGATTTTTTTCCAAAGCCAGTCTCTCTCTGGACCACATACTAAAAAGGTTACATCTGATAAGAACAGCCTAATTAACTCTGAGCATTTGTGTCTGGATCTTTGAAAAGTGCTCATGTCAATTGTCTACCTGACGCGAGGAACATGTTTGCCACACGAAATTTCTTTTGAGTAATTGGTTTTGGAACATAAAATATTAATTTTAGTTGAGCAGCTAGCATCATAACTAATATGCAAAAATTAAAATTTCTGAGTTAAATTTTTTTAATTAATTATATAGATTATGACAAAATAATCTTACAAATAGTTTATATTTGATTTTACATTCCTTCACGTATCTAACTGCAATAATATGAATTCAAAATATTCTTCAACCAACATCTAAAATTATGTCCATTTAGATATATAAAATTAGACGCAGAAGTAGATAGAAGAGAAGGCCTCATTATAGTTTGTTCTTTAAAAGATTTGATGTTTTACAAAAAAAAAAAAAACAATAATAAATTATTAGTTCCTGCATAAAATAAAATTAGACAACATTTATTTATCTAGTTTCTACTCTCAAATTTTTATTGTTCCGAAGAATGTACATTGTAGATCGTTCACAAGAGTGTATATGCGGAGTATGCACAGCCCTTACCTTTGTTTACTCTCTCTGATCTTGGCCATAATCATATTATGACTTTTTAGGATGAATTTTTTATTTTATGTGAACTGTCATATTTACAGAAATATTATTAGAATAATATAGGATTTTAGATGGATTAGAGGCGGATGTCATATCGGTGGAAAGAAATGAAAATTGAATTCAGTGCCTTCTTAAGAAGCCAGATTTCAATTCGGATTTTTTTAGAGATCATCAATTACGCACTTACAGAAAAAATTCATCACGGAAGATCTGCTCCCCAAATGAACCGAATTCTAAATTGAGCACTTTTACCCCAATTTCAAATTCCATTCCACCCCTCCCCGCGTCTCTGCCCCGAATCTCTGCTGATAGACCACAAACATGAAACATATCTTTATTTGATCAAGATTTCGATTGTAAAATTATATCAAATTTCGAATATTTATATTTATTTGACGCCTGCGAATTCCAACATGGCAACTCGCTGGTCCTCTAACGAGTCGCTATATCAACTTTGCAGGCAGCCACCGAACTTGAAAATTGTCACAAATATAAGAGGAAAAAGTCCGAGAGTTTGGCAACCCGTGGATGTCAACCTGGTGGGCAGACATCCACTTGTTAGCTCTCAGAAATTCAAAATAATAAAATGTGAAAAAATTGGAACTTGGCGGATTGCAACCTCCTCTCGACGGGCCGCCGTTGAGCTAGTTTCCTAATATGTTCAACTTAATTTTTAATTTTTTTTTTTTACACCTATTAAAAGGCAGAGAGTGTCTGAGACATTTTTTTTTCTTACTGTTGTCTCTATTTCTTCTCTCTATTCTCAAGGAAAGAAAGCATCTTCTATAGAAGCTCTCGAGAGTGACAATAGACTCAATTTAGAATTAGTTTAATCTATTCTATTTCTCTTTTTCTGTTATTGAGATGTACTTTTTGTTTTTCATAGTTGTTTGTGCCGTTATGAGAGGCTAATCATTCTCTATAGGAGCCAAGGCTCGTAAAATGTGATGATTTAGTATATTCTACCTTACTCGGTTGGTAAAAATTGTATTATGATTGTTCGATATTTGTTTGTATTTGTTTATTATTATTCTTGTGAATTAATAGTTGTGTACATGAGACAATCACTCTATAGTTGAAGTGATGGATATATTAGTACTTGATACAGGGTATAATAGTAAGAACAACTCTGAGAATTGAAATTGACCAAGTTCAATACCAATTCAGACCAACAAGCACAATGGTTAATTACTTAAACGAAAAACTAAATGTGAAGCTTAAGTAGTAAATTAGGTTTTTAGTCTACAATCGTACCCCGGCACGATAAATTAAACGTGAAGTTTTGATAATTAAGGGTAGCTAGATTAGTAGGAATTAATATGTTGATCAGCTAAGACGAAAAATCAAACAAGAAGTCTTAAATTGATTGAGACGTGTCAAATGCGAAAAACTAAACGTGAAACCTTTTGACATGACATTGAAACTAGAAACCACAAACTAGACAAACATAAATGTAATCGATCAACCGAATGAATTAAATAGCTAAATCGGATAGTGAGCCAAAAATCCCTAGACCTTTGCAATACTTGTTCCAAACAACCTTTTATTTATTTATTTTAAGGAAACAGCTAATAGTTCCCCGCTCTCAATTTCTCGAAAATCTCCGGACTTTTTACACTAATCTTATAAACGAATTCATTAGATTTTGTAATACTATAAAAGCAATCCTATAAACAAGTTCAATAGATGTTCTGCAGATGACACTGCGTGGTCTCAGATGAAAACACGTAAAAGCTGTTAAAAGCGCGTGACAACTATTGAAAATGCATGATAGCTGTTGGGGACCACCTTTTGTAAACATACACTATGAACATTCATATACTATCCTGTAAACATACACATATTATTCTGTAAACATACACATTATCCTGTAAACATAAATATTGTATTTGAAATTATGGCAGTTGAAAGCGCGTCAGAACTAAGCTAAAAAAAAAAAACTTTTATACGCAGAGATTTTTATAGAACTGTAGTCCAGAGGACGTTACCTTTTCTCTTATTTTAATTAATTGTTCACAACCAACTTCTTTTCGGCATTGAGTCCAAAATCAAGACCAAATTGCGAGCAAAACCTCCTCTTTTACTTTATTTCTAAAATTAAATTAAATTAGTAATAATATTGTTTCTCTTTATTCTTGTGTTCAATCTCGATATTACTCGTACATATTGTATACTTGCAACCGAATACATCTGAAAAACCTTCCTCTTCTCTTTAATGACTGACTGAAGAGACAAATAATAATTCCGTTATTGTCCATTTTTAGATTCTTATAATGCTTTAATCTTCAATTTTCAAAGAGAACTCCAAAGAATATCTTTTTTTTTTTTAACAAAACCGGGCAGAGGCTGCCAGGGAATCTCCAAAGAATATAATATCTGTAATTTTGACAAGGTATAATCCAATTTCTTATGTAACCTTTTATATGTCGTGTGACGCTGTAATTTCTCTACAAAATCCGGTCCCTAAAAGAAAACACCGAATTCAATTTTCTGTTCTTTCCACCAAATCGAAATCCACCCCCAATCTATCTAAGCTTTTATCTTATTTTAATAATATTTCTGCAAATAAAACAATATTTATGCTTGATTTAAAAAATTAATATATTGCCTTGATTTTATGTTGGCCTTTTAGATTTTTTTTTCCCATTTTTTTTAATGGATTTTCAGACTATGTCATGGATTCCGTCATATCTATCACGTGGTAATATGTTTGACATGTCATGGACCATGTCTTTAGACATAATAATATCTTATAGCTAGGACATTAGCTGGTGTACTGTACAGTGGAAAAAATGTGGAAAAAATATGTTATGTCGTGATTAAAGCGTTGCAATTTTGGTCTTGTATTATAATGTCTTGTGATTGAGTTAATTTTTTATGTATTGTATTGTATCGTGATCAAAATATTAAGAAGTTATCACGGCACTCAAATGATCACATCTCGTGAGTCTTGTTGTGCCCAAATGTGTTGTATTTAAACTTGTCGTGATCAAATGTGATTTACGTAACTATTTGATCATAATTTAAGTTAGTTTATTCAAAATTTATCATTTAATCAATATCTAATAATCATAATTATATGTGACTCACGTGAACACGTGCTGTGACTAGATTTTTTGCATGATGTGTCGTGATATATTAAAGTTTCAAAATATAGTCACTGCACACAAATAATCACAGCACAAAATATGCAAATTACAATACATAACTGACACATGTACCGTGCCGTTGCAAAACAGAGCCGAATCTGCAATTCTATATTTTCCGCTCTAGTGTACTGGTGTTAAAACAAAATTCATGAAACATGAAACGTGTCGGCCTGACAAGGCCTGTTAGAAATAAACTACATAACAAATACTTACTATACGAATTCAAACCGTACAATTTTCAGAAGGATCAACGAATTAAATCAAATGATTCATCTCTAAGCAGTCGGCTGTTGTCATCTTTGCACAAAACTTAGTTTATATTAACAGCAGTCAATCTCAAAGACTGTAATTAAATGGTATCAAATGCTTTTTAACCGTCTTACAAGCAAAATTCTAACATTTCATGGATACCCCTCACAGAATATGAAATTATGTACTTGCCTTCTAAACTTTATAATATCATATTTATCCTGTTAAATTTCAAAAACTCAATTTACTCTTTATTAAAAATAAAAAAAATGTAGCTTGTTTAAAAAATATCAGTCTCTTTAAAAGATCCGAATTGAAAATATGGTCTCTTAAAAAGGAATCCAAATCATTTTTTTGTTCTTTCCACTGAATCAAAATCCACCCCAATATATCTAAATCCTATATTACATTAATAATAATTCTATAAATAAAAAATGATGTTTATGTTTGATTTACAAAATTAATATAGCCTTGATTTTATATTGGCATTTTAGAATTGTTTTTTTTTTTCATTTTTTTTTTATGGATTTTCAGACCATGTGATGGACCCCCGTCGTATCTATCACGTGTTAATATGTTTGGGCATGTCATGGACCATGAAGCATGACACGTGTCGACCCGACAAGTCCTGTTAAGAATTAACCCCAATACAAATACCTACTATACGATTCTAAGCCGTACAAATTCTTAGAAGGAACGAATTAGATCATCTGATTATCTCTGATTAGAATTTGTTTGATAGCAGTCCATGCATCTGTGCCCAGAAACTCTCTTTAACAGCATTCGATTGTTCATCTGTGCACTCAATTGTGGAGTGAGGCCCGCTACGGTAATGGGACAAGAATCTTCTCTAATATTGTAAAATATTCCCTTTGTTTTACGGTTTGAGATTAATTCTCAGCTGCTTTGAGATTCGGACTAGCATATGAGACAGTATTATTAGGCTTTGTGATTCGTGTCAAGTTAAGAAGAACGGTCCAGATTCAATAATTTAAAAGATTTCCTATTACAGTACCGGGGAGGATCTGAATTCACGGTATTGGTATTATGTATAGCACAAATTAGTCCATACTATGAACTATTTTTTTTTTTTTTTAAATTTAGATAGTTAATCCGAAATGTTTAAAATGATTTTTATATGAAATTATACTTGAAAACTAAGTTTATATATATATATATATATAGAGAGAGAGAGAGAGAGAGATTGACTAATATGCTTTCGGGAGCACTTCGGCCGAAGTGCTCCCACCTCATTTTCAATTTTTCAAAATCCAAACAGTCGATCCGAACCGTTCATCTTGTTCTCCATATTAATATCTGCTCGGAGACCAAATTTTACATTTTTTTGGAATTTTTTTGCTATTTATTAAGCCACTTTGAAAATCGCTGATCCAACGGTGAACCCTTGATTTTACTGTTTGGCAAGCCACCGTTGGATCAGCGATTTTCAAAGTGGCTTAATAAATAGCAAAAAAATTCCAAAAAATGTAAAATTTGGTCTCCAAGCAGACATTAATATGGAGAACAAGATGAACGGTTCGGATCGACTGTTTGGATTTTGAAAAATCAAAAATGGGGTGGCAGCACTTCGGCCGAAGTGCTACCGAAAGCATATTAGTCAATCTCTCTCTCTCTCTCTCTCTCTCTATATATATATATATATATATATAGGAACATGCTAGCGTGCTATGCATAGCATAGAACCCCTCTATGCAACTGCTTGGATTTTGAGTTTTCAAAATCCTAATGGTTGATCCGAACCGTTCATCTTGTTCTCCATATTAATATGTGTTTGGAGACCAAATTTTACATTTTTTGGAATTTTTTTACTATTTCTTTAGATTTATTGAAAATCGCTGTTTTTTTATGGTACAGATTTGCTAAAAACAGCAATTTTCAATAAATCTAAAGAAATAGTAAAAAAATTCAAAAAAATATAAAATTTGGTCTCCAAACACATATTAATATGGAGAACAAGATGAACGGTTCGGATTGACCATTAGAATTTTGAAAACTCGAATTCCAAGCTGTTGCATGAAGGTGTTCTATGCTATGCATAGCATGCTAGCATATTCCTATATATATATATATATAGATGGACTTGGGTGAGACGCGGAGTATACGCGTTTGGTGCTCCACGGTACGGTTTAGCCATTTTGAAAATTCAAACAACCGATCCGAACCGTTCATCTTGTTCTCCATATTGAAATGTGCTTGGAGACCAAATTTTACATTTTTTGGAATTTTTTTACTATTTATTAAGCAATTTTGAATGCCGCTGATCTGATGGTTCAGAAAATTTTACTGTTTTTTACTGTTCACAGCAAAACAGCAACTTTCAAAAATGCTTAATAAATAGTAAAAAATTTTCAAAAAATGTAAAAATTAGTCTCCAAGCACATTTCATTATGGATTAAATATCTAACGGTTCGGATCGGTCGTTTGGACTTTCAAAATGAAAATACGGCGTGAAGTACAAACGGCGTATACACCGCGTCTCACCCAAGTCCATCTCTATATATATATATAAATATATATTATATTTTTAGATATATAAAAAAAATTGATCTAAAGATTCTAGATCATTTAAATGCAGAGATGTTCTGCCTATTTAAAAATAATAATAATAATAATAATAATAATAATAATAATAATAATAATAATAATAATAATAATAATAATAATAATAATAATAATAATAACAATAATAATAATAATAAATTAATATAAAAAATATAAAATATGAACCACAAATACGTTCCCAGCTCCGTGCCAGCAAATTAGATACGATGGCTTACGAAATCTCAAAGACTGTATTTTAATTAAGTGTTCTTACCCGGCCAAAATGGTATCAGATGCTTTTGACTGTCTAACCAGCAAAGTTCTAACAAAATATAAACCATAGTTTGCGTATGGCGGGTAATAGGAACACCAAAAAAGAATGAAGAAATGCTCCATTAAATTCAGTAAAATACAAAGAGGAGGTTAATTTGTTTGCTGGTGGGGTCAATGAGTCACTGAACTGATCCAACTAACATGTCACCCCTCGCGCGCGCGCTTCATAAAAGCGAACCCAAAACAAATTGAGAAGCTTCACGAGCAAAATTAATCAAACAGAGGCGAACAGAGACAAGTATGGAAAAGGAGACTATACAGGCTCACCTTAGCTTCCTCCTATTCTTCTTTGCTATCTCCTTTTCCATCCTCACATGTTTGCTATTTCTCATCCACAAATCGGAGCAGTGGCGGTGGAAGTGGTGGTGCAGCTGCTCCATATGCAAAGCATATGTTACTGCCTCATGGGTTTCTGAGCACCGCAACCTGTGTGACTGGTACACACATCTCCTTCGTTCTTCACCTACCAGTACCATTCACATCCATGTTTTGCATAACACGGTCACAGCTGATCCGGCAAACGTAGAGCACATGTTGAAAACAAATTTCAATAATTATCCAAAGGGGAAGCCTTTCTCTGCCATCTTAGGTGATTTTTTGGGACAAGGGATATTCAACGTGGATGGTGATAATTGGATGCTTCAACGTAAGCTAGCTTCTGCTGAGTTGACTTCCCCGGTTGTCAGAGCCTTTGCCATGAAGATCGTGTCGTCTGAGGTGGTTCAGCGGTTACTTCCGCTTCTTCACACAGCAGCAGAAGAGCAGCAACAGCTTGATTTGCAGGATGTATTCAAGCGGTTTTCATTTGATTGCATATGTAAAATATCGTTTGGGGTCGACCCAGGATGCCTCGAGCTCTCGTTGCCTATGTGTGAATTTGCAGCGGCTTTTGATAGAGCATCTATGTTGTCTGCACGGCGTGGGGCCGCACCGGTACCAGCCGTGTGGAGATTGAAGAGGCTGTTCAATGTTGGAGAGGAAAGAGAGTTGAAGGAAGCGATTCGAATGATTGATCTTCTAGCCGAGGAGGTTATTCGGCAAAGAAGGAAGCTTGGAGTTTCATCAAGCAACGACCTTCTCTCCCGCTTCATGGCCTCCATTGACAATGACAGGTAAGATATATTATAATTAATTCTTTTAGATTAATAAATTAATATGATACTTATTAGGAAGATGTTTAAACATACTTTTCAGGTACTTGCGAGATATCATTGTCAGCTTTATGCTGGCCGGTAGGGACACCATAGCCTCGGCACTAACCGGCTTCTTCCTACTCCTTTCCCGCCATCCCCATGTCAAATCTTTAATCCGGCATGATATCGACACGGCTTCTTCATCTACCAAAAAAAAAAATGGTTACAATAAAGCATCACTTGATGGAATAAGAGGGATGAACTATGTGCACGCAGCTCTATACGAGAGTATGCGGCTATTTCCTCCGGTTCAGTTCGATTCAAAGTTCTGCATAGGTGATGACATGCTACCAGATGGCACAAATGTGACGAAAGGCACAAGAGTCACATATCATGCTTATGCAATGGGTCGGATGGAAGATGTGTGGGGCCCGGACTATGACGAGTTCCGACCGGAGCGGTGGCTAAATGACGGGAAGTTTGTTCCTATCAGTCCGTTTAAGTACCCAGTTTTCCAAGGTGGCACACGCGTTTGTATAGGGAAGGAGATGGCAATAATGGAGATGAAAACGGTTATTGTGTCGGTTGTGAGCGGTTTCGATTTACAAGTCGTAAACGATACAGTCGACAGATCACCAAAATTTGCACCCGGTTTGACCACCACTTTCGCCGGCGGTTTACCAGTGCGTGTGCAGAGGAGAGAGATCACGTGAGGTGAGCATGCTGGTTTTTCTCTTTAGCCAGTTACCTAATTTATTTAGTTGATTAACTAGAATTGTCCTTTGGAAAGGACATGGGAAATTATTTGTAATTAATTTCCGTTAACCCGTGTAAATTATTAATTCAATTTGAAAAAGAAAGATTTACAAATTTTGCATCTTTAATTTAACGGTTGGACTACAGTGATCCTACCTCTATGCTATTAACAATTTAACACCTTTCGCTTTAATTACTCATAGTGCAATTTTTTGTTTTCATAAAATTAATTAGAAGGAATTTAATAGTACCAACTCGCATGTGGCAAATGATAGACTTTTTCGGTTGTGCCAAACTGCTCCAACAGTTTGACCTTACTTTGATCTAACTTCTGCTCTCCAATGAGCAACGACGGCTTGGGATTTAAACCTTCGCCGAAATTCCAAAAGCTCATTTAAATAGTCCTCAATATATTCGGTCACAAAAACAAAATACACTTGAGTATTTATTTATTTATTAATTAGAAAGTTTGACGTATTAGACCACCAAATTGGATATAAGCATCAGAATTTTAGGTCAATCTCTCAAAAAAAAAAAAATCGAAATTATTTATTTCTTCTTAAATTTTAAAATTTTACAAATATACCTAATTTAGTATTTTTTTATATAATTTATAAAATTCTCATTTATCCTTAATTAAAAAGTAAATTATATATTGTGTGTAAAAGAAATTCAGTCTTCTAATGATCGGTTTTCAAAATCTGTATGAAAAAACTTTGCATTCCAACGCCTAATTGTTATAAACATTAGAGAGACGCAGAAGTAATAACCCAAGTCATTAGTAACTAATTAACTAACTTCTAGTTTTAAAACATGGACGAATTGAGAGAGATAGATAAGCAAGGACACAAAATTAAAAATAAACATTTTTTTTCCTCTTTAGATCTTTAAGTATATGTAGATAGATTTAACATAATGTATTAATTCATTTAATCTTAAAAAAAATATAGCAATTAATAATTGTATTAAATATTATGAGTCTGATAATTGTACCCCAAACAAAATCTCCGAGCGCGTCCCCCCAAGTAGTTTAACAGAAAAAATTTTCAATGTTATCTAACTTTTATTTCCAGGATTAATATTTAAACATTTAAAACTGTATTTATAACATTTTACAATGCTACTCTCAAGCATTTATATCTCTATCTGCAAGCATTAAAATTCTAAATCTATATAGTTTTAACTCCTAATTACTTTTGTTTTCAAGCCAAAAACATAAAGATTCTTTTCACCTATTTTTTTTATTTTTTCTGTGATCATTCTCATTAATTTTCTCAACAATCCATGATAAATTTTACAAATCTAAAAATACAAACATTTTTTATCCGATTTTCTCTTTAAAATGAGATCCATGAAGAAGAAATTTACAGTTATATTTGTGTCGTAATTTTTTTTACCACTTTAAATCTTTGTCTCTTTCAATTTTTTTTTTTTGCTTCAAAATAATTTAAACATTTGTTTACAAACATATAAACCTCATTAGTAACACTTTAAATCGTTAGAATAAAACGTAAACCTCATGTACAAAAAATTTAAACCTCAACAATAACACCTCAAAGTATATAAACCTCAACAATAACACTACATTTACAAAGCTCATGTACAAAGCATATAAATCTCATGTACAAAGCCTTGAAAAATTTTAATGGTTGTGGACTGAGATTTAAAAACTTAAAAATTTAAAGTGCTTATGAGTTTTACTTTAAAAAAATAAATGACTTTAAAATTACTCAAAAATATATATTTATGGATCTTGTTTGAAAGATAAAATTGAATAGAAAAGGTTCGTATTTCTATATTCGTAAAATTTATCACTGATAATTGGAAAAATAAATTAGAATGATCAGAGAAAAAATAAAAAAGAATGGGTGAAAATAATATTTCATTTTTTGGTTTGAAGACAAAAGTCGTTAAGAGTTAAAACTATCTAGAAATGCTTTTAGACAGAGATTTATATGCTTGCGAATAATATTTTAAAATATTATAAACGTAGTCTTAAATATTTGAATATTAACGCTGGAAATAAAAGTTAGATAATATTAGAAGATTTTTTTTGTTAATCTACTTGAAGGACGCGCTCAAGTATGATGGCTTAAGAATCAGAACATTTTTCTAAATATTAAGCATGAACATTTATATATGTCGGCATGTCTCTTAATTGACAAAAGGAATGGGTAAAGCTTAATTTCTTTTAAACTAATTAATTAACCTATTTATATATTTATTATGGTTGAGAACCTGTGACAGAGCAGGTGATTTTAAATATATATATATATAAATGACCAATCATATTTAATTATAACGGATGTCATGTTATGCTAGCATAATAAGGACAAAACTTTTGTTTCCATAATAAAAAAAGAAGACAAATACTGCAATTACAATTATTGGTCCACTTGGAGGGTCAGCATCAGAGACTTGATAAATCTTAATGATTTAATCCACACAAAAATTTCTAAAGATGAAACCAATCCTCTCCTCAAATAAAAATAATAATAAATTCAACAATGTATCAGTGAATTTGGCAACTGTTTAGAAATGACGCGTGCAAGTAGCTTGAGAAAAAAACGGAAAGAAATTTTTGATTGTGACCTTATTAATTAATTATTTAATGTTGGACAGATGCATAAGATGCTTTTTGACTCATTATCAATTACCAACAATATCCTTTTAGTATCCATATATATATATATCCTAGCTAAGGCCTAGTTAGTGCCAGTCGCCATGTTTAGATTCACTTCCAAATCTTAATTTCAATCATACGCCAATTGCTCATGATTGATTTCTTCATACTTCCACAGTCTTCTAGGAAAATGTTCTACTTTCCTCATTTTTTTTTTTAAACTAAGCAGCTGAATTGGCTGCCCAATTCTGTTAATTATTTTTTTTATTGAAAAAAGATAAAAATATCCGTTTCATTGATTGAAACATCTAATTACAACAGATTATAAAAGAAAAGAAAAATACTACCTCTATGTTAGCCAGCTCTTTATCATCTAACCCCCCGAAAACACAAAATTCGACACATTTTTCTCCATCACTTCTATTGATCATAATAAATATTTCTGAGCTATGAATTTGGGTATATTTGGTTGCAATGAGAATAGATTATTTTTTAAAACAAGCTATTTGAATTTGATTGAGTTAGTATAACTAGAATAGAAAAATCAAACTTGTTTATCTTATTAGAATAAGCTATTCTCACAAAAGATAGAACAAACTATTCTAATAAGACAAATGTCAATTTTGCTATTGTAGCTATTCTAAAATTGCAACTAAACATATCCTAAATACTTTTGCTTTTAAAAATTAGCAAATTAATCCGAACCGATTAATATAAGCTCTACTGTATAAAAAATATATTTGGATATTGAAAAATATATATATATATATAAATATATATATATATATATATATAGAGAGAGAGAGAGAGGAGGGATCAAGTTACAACATTTTTTGAGTTACAACAAGTTACAACAAGATTTTTTTAAAATTTGAAAGTCCAAATCGTCGATCCAAACCGTTAGATGTGATCTCTACAATAAAATGTGCTTGGAGACCAAATTTTATATTTTTTGGAATTTTTTTTACTATTTATTAAGATGGGTACAAAATTCAATGGTCTAAATTTGACTAGTTTTTGTACCCATCTTAATAAATAGTAAAAAATTTCCAAAAAATGTAAAATTTGGTCTCCAAGCACATTTTATTGTAGAGATCACATCTAACGGTTTGGATCGACGATTTGGACTTTCAAATTTAAAAAAAAAGCTTGTTGTAACTTGTTGTAACTCAAAAAATATTGTAACTTGATCCCTCCTCATATATATATATATTAACTGTTTACTATTTTTTAGGTACTATCTAAGGAAATAGTTTTAAATTTAAAATGTTTGGCAACTTCTCCTTAAGACTCTTTAGACTTTCTTTAGACTCTTTAGAAACTTAATCCGTCAGAACAACCTCTACTTAGTGAGAATTAATTTTTGCTCTGTTTTTTCAAATTCCTAAGCTTAAGCCTCTTTTGCTCCAATTTTTAAGGCACCCTTTCTCTTGGATTAAGCCTCCTTAGCATCTTTTTAGTCTACTTAGCATATTTTTCTTAATCCGATTCTACATAAAAAGTGCTCTTAACTCCACTTAAAATTTAATTCTTCATGTAGTGCTGAACACCACCTAAGTATATTTTTGTATAAACATCATGATAAATAATTTGAATCATTTTTTTTATCATAAAAACAGCTACAAAAAAATGTCAGATAAAGAAATGCTACGTGTGTTAGCTTTTTTCTCACATTGAAAAATGCTAGCACATGTATCATTTTGCTAAGATTCGAGATTTCACTAATTGCGTGCTAAGTTTTTATTTTAAAAATGATAAAACTAATAAGAAATCATATTAGCATTATTAGTCATCATTGGGCACCAAGATTTATGACATTTCACGTGGCCAAGGTTGTCACTAACCATCCAACTACATTATGATATCTACAAATAGTCAATAAATATTATGAACACCATTAAGTTTTATGATTTCATAATCAGGCCACTAATTGAAGACATTATGAAGCAACTATACTTTTATTATTGTTTTTGTGGAATTTCTTGTACTTATTTACTTTTCCTTTTTCATTTTCTAGAAGTCATTTGTCTGTTCTTATTATATTTGATTAAGCATTTATCCAACGCATCTCTATTAATTTCTACCTACACATGACATAAAACAACTAAACTTATGGTGTATTTTCAATTAATTAAATAGAATGTGTATCAAATTTGAGTTTTTTTTTTTTTTAAATTGATTGACCATCCATGATAAAATTATTAAAACTGTTTTATTATACATACATACATACATACATACATACATATATACATAGGCTGTGGCTAATTTGCCGCCGGCAGCATTTCTGCCAGCGGTGCTGCCAACCTTTTTTTATTTTGTGATGTCCAAACAACAAATCCAAACCGTTAGATATTTAATCTATACTATAATCTACTTGGAGACCAAATTTTATATTTTTTGAATTTTTTTACTATTTATTAAGCTGGTTTGAAAACCGCTAATTTCAGTGCTGCAGAAATTTACTGAAATCAGCGGTTTTCAAACCAGCTTAATAAATAATAAAAAAATTCCAAAAAATGTAAAATTTGGTCTCCAAGTAGATTGTAATATAGATTAAACATCTAACGGTTTAGATTTGTTGTTTAAACATCAAAAAATAGAAAAAACAGTGGCAGTACCTCCGGCCAAAATGCTGCAAGCAGCAAATTAGCCGGACCCTATATACATATATAGAGGTTGGCTACTCTACTTACATAAGCATATGAGGGTATATGCTTATAAGTTATTTTTTCGTTTTCAAAACTCCAAAAGTCTATCTGAACCGTTAGATGTGATCTCTATATTGAAATGTGCTTGGAGACCAAATTTTATATTTTTCTGAATTTGATTACTATTTATTAAGCCACTTTGAAAATCACTGATCTAATGATGGCTTAACAAAACAGTAAAATTAGAAGCCACCGTTGGATCAATGATTTTCAAAGTGGCTTAATAAATAGTAAAAAATTTCAGAAAAATGTAAAATTTGGTCTCCAACCACATTTCAATATAGAGATCACATCTAATGGTTCATATCAACTTTTTGGATTGTGAAAAGAAAAAAAATGACTTATAAGCATATACCCCCATATGCTTATGAAAGTAGAGTAGCCAACCTCTACACTACTCCATGGAGTAAAACGTGTTGGTGCTCCATGGCATTATATTTTTATTTGGAAAATCCAAACGACCGATCCGAACCACTTAACATGATCTCCATATTGAAATGTGTTGGAGACCAAATTTTACATTTTTTTTTTGAATTTTTTTACTATTTATTAAGTAATTTTGAAAATCGCTGATCCGATGGTCCAGACATTTTTACTATTGACAACAAAATAACAATTTTCAAAATTGCATAATAAATAGTAAAAAAATTTCAAAAAATATAAAATTTGGCCTCTAAGCACATTTCAATATGGAGATCACATCTAACAGTTCAGATCGGTCATTGGACTTTCAAAATGAAAATACGGCGTGGAGTACAAACGCGTTTTACTCCAGGAGTAGCACAGCTCATCTCATATATATATATATGAGATGGGCTATGGTGCATTGCAATGCATGAACCGCCTTATACATTGCACTATAAATCATGGATTTAAAGTCCAAATGACCGATCTGAACTGTTAGATGTTTAATCCATATTGAAATGTACTTGGAGACCAAATTTTATATTTTTTGGAATTTTTTTACTATTTATTAAACATTTTTGAAAATTGTTGTTTTGCTGTGAACAGTAAAATTTTCTGGACCATCAGATCAGCGACTTTCAAAATTGCTTAATAAATAGTAAAAAAATTTCAAAAAATATAAAATTTGATCCTCGGGCACATATTAATATGAAGAACAAGATGAACGGCTTGGATCAGTCGTTTGGACTTTAAATTTGTGATTTATAGTGCAATGCATAAGGGGGTTCATTCATTGCAATGCACCATCGCCCATCTCTCTCTCTCTCTCTCTCTATATATATATATAGAGAGAGAGAGAGAGTACAGCTAACGCGCTTCCTCTAGTATATTAACAATATGCTTCCAGTTTCTAAAATCTATCAAATCAGGTTCAAATGACAGATCTAAACCGTTCAAACCAATGTCCTTAACGAGAGTTTTGTTTCCATATATAAAAAAATTTAATTTTCAAATTTATTTACTATCAAGTCAAGTGGTTAAAAAAATGACCAAAATAGTGTATTAAAATGCGCATAAAATCCTTCATCCTTTGACCGCTTGACTTGATAGTAAATAAATTCGAAAGTTAAATTTTTTTTCTATATGGAAATGAAGCTCTCGTTAAGGACATTGGTTTGAATGGTTTAGATTTGTCATTTGAAGTTGATTCGATAGATTTTAGAGACCGGAAGCATATTGTTAATATACTAGAGGAAGCATGCTAGCCGTACTCTATATATATATATATATATATATGGGCTATGGTACATTGCAATGTATGGAGGGATTTGTGCATTGGATCATAAATCTAAAATTTAAAATACAAATGGCCGATCCAAACCGTTCATCTTGTTATCCATATTAATATTTGCTTGGAGACCAAATTTTACATTTTTCTGAATTTTTTTACTATTTATTAAGTATTTTACAAAATTGTTGATCCAACGGTGGCTTAACAAAACAATAAAATCAACAGCCATCGTTGGATCAACAATTTTGTAAAATACTTAATAAATAGTAAAAAAAATTCAGAAAAAATGAAAAATTTGGTCTCCAAGCACATATTAATATGAAGAACAAGATGAACAGTTTGGATCGGCCATTTGGATTTTGAATTTTAGATTTATGGTCCAATGCACAAACCCCTCCATGCATTGCAATGCACCATAGCTCATCTCTCTCTCTATATATATATATATATATATGAGGAGGGATCGGATTACACCACTATTTTGGTGATATGGTGTGACAATGTCCATTTTTGAAATTTCAAAATCCAAATAGTCGATCCAAACCGTTCAATATGATGAATATATTAAGAGTAACTTGGAAATCAAATTTTACATTTTTCTGAATTTTTTTACTATTTATTAAGTATTTAACAAAATCGCTATATTCAGACCGTTGAATTTTTGAACCCCTCTAAATAAACCAAAAAAAAATTCAGAAAAATGTAAAATTTGATCTGTAAGCACATTTTAACATATATATATAGAGAGAGAGAGAGAGAGGAGGGATCAAATGACACCATTGTTTGGTGACATGGAATGACACCGTCCATTTTCAAAGTCCAAACAGTCGATCCAAACCGTTCAACTTGATGGATATGTTAAAATGTGCTTACAGATCAAATTTTACATTTTTCTGAATTGTTTTTTGGTTTATTTAGAGGGGTTCAAAAATTCAACGGTCTGAATATATCGATTTTGTTAAATACTTAATAAATAGTAAAAAAATTCAGAAAAATATAAAATTTGATTTCCAAGTTACTCTTAATATATTCATCATATTGAACGGTTTGGATCGACTATTTGGATTTTGAAATTTCAAAAATGGACATTGTCACACCATGTCACCAAAATAGTGGTGTAATCCGATCCCTCCTCATATATATATATATATATATATACTAGTATCATACCTGTGCGTTGTAATGGGACATATTATAAAGAAAAAATAGATCAATGAAAAATAATAATTATCCAAAAATTAAGACACATGTTAATAGAAAATTTATATGATTATATATTTTTAATTAACTTTAGTCTTTAATTGTGATCTATGATGACAATTTGATGATGTGATAATTCTTTATTTTTAAGTACCAATGATGTCAAAGAATAGCTCGATTCGAATCTAATATCAAATATCTTAAAACAATTCAATATTGACATATAATATGATCAAAAAACATAAATAAAAAGTGTTGTCGTGTATATGTATAGGATATACACACACGATATTATAAGAGAAATATATATTCAAACACATGTTCCAATTTATATTTTTCTTTGTTTTCAATTTATATTCTTCTTTTTCTTCTTTGTTTTCAATTTAGAATACACACACACACACATTGATATATTTTATATTGGAAATATATTCTAAATTGCCCACAACAATATGTATAGAAACAAAGAAAGAGAAATAAAGAAACAAAAAAAAATTGATTTTCATTGTGATCCGTATAGAAACAAATAAGAAATAAGGAAACAAAGAAATAAGAAAATGGAAGGTGGAGTTGAGAAATATGGAAACAAAGAAATAAGGAAATGGAGAAATATATCGCTAAATTTTAAAGTTGGTTCAATTTTAATTATAACGTATGTTTTTAATTTTAGAGTTAAGAAACATGTAGTGAGTATGTTTCTAATTAAATTTAGACTTCTATACATAAAATAATTTTTTTTTATAAAAATTATATCATATATTTTAACTTAATATCAACATTATCTAAGTCTCATAGAACAATAAATAATATCAAATTGATTAAAAAATTATAATATTCATATTGAACCAATACAAAGTTCAAATTGTGACTCAAAATATCCATAGTAATACTAATATCATAAACTATCAATATTTTTTTATTCAAAATATATTCAGCATCATGACATAATCTATTTTTTTTCTATTTAAATTTCAAAATAACCTAGACATCATGACATAATTAACTATCTTAATATATTCAAAATATTCAAACTACTGTATAGTAAATATTATTTTGTTACTTCAAGAAATATCTTAATGTATTCAATATAAGCCTTTATTTTAAACCCATATAAATTGAAAAAGAAACTCATGTTGCATAGCTCGTTGTAGCTTCCTTATTTTGATTTCGTTTGATGGATCTCTCATTAAATATTTAATAATTTAATATAAAGCTTAGTACGTCAATTGCAAAAAAAAATTATGGTTAAAATCCAATCTAAGCCTTTATTTAAAGCTCATATAAATTGAAAAAAAATAGCAAATGTTGCATAGCAGGTCGACAATTGCTAAAACCCGAACGAGTATGACCCGTTTTACCCGACCCGTACCCGTTACCCGAGGTACCCGTACCCGTGCCTGGGTATAGGCGGGTAAACGGGTACACGGGTACGGGTTTGAGACGGACCGGACTCAAGGATTTGGAAAAAAACCCGTCCAACCCGTACCCGTCTTACCCGTACCCGAAACCCGCCTACACGCACTCGTTTTACCCGTACCCGCACCCGTTTACCCGTGTACCTTTACCCGTTTACCCGTGTACCTTTACCCGTTTACCCGTTTTTTTTTAAATTCAAAATTCAAAATTATTTTGCCGCAAAAAAAAATAGTATTAAAAACAGAAAAAAAAAAACTAAAAAACAGAAAAAACAATATTAAAAAACGAAAAAAACCCAAAAAAAAATAAAATACCCGTACCCTACCCGCCCTACCCGACTACCCGTACCCGAGGTACCCGTACCCGTTACCCGAGACGGACACGGGTTTGAAACGGGTAGGGTACACTCTTTTAAAAACCTACCCGACCTACCCGTACCCGTCTACCCGTCTACCCGACTACCCGTCCTACCCGTACCCGCCCTACCCGACTACCCGACCCGGGTATACCTGAGATACCCGTACCCTACTTGTTAGCAAACCACTAATAGCAGGCGTTATTTGCGCTACACGCTATGCGCTATAGCGGACCGTTATTACCGCTATAGCGTCCGTAGCTCAAATAGCGCGTTATTATACCATAGCTTAGCGTTTAAGATCCAAAAATGCTATAGCGCGCTATTTAGAACACTGATAAATAGTAAAAAAATTCTAAAAAATGTAAAATTTGGTCTCCAAACACATTTTATTGTAGAGATCACATCTAATGATTTAGATCGACGATTTGGACTATGAAAATGTAGAAAATAGTTGTGCGGGGACAATCCAGAAAAAAATAAAATTTTGTGCGGGGATAACTGACAAGTATTTATGAGGAGATTGCTTATTTAATGGTCCCCAGTTGTGGAGAATGATTAAAAAAAAGGAAATCTTGTGCGGAGAGAATTGATGGATTGATTTATTCTTTCATTAATAGAGATCATTGCATATGAATTAATACTTTGCAATTCAAGATAAATATTTTGATGCTTCAAGTTAAATACTAACAGTTTACGAAATGCTTATTAATGACTAAGTGGTCCCCTCATGATATTTTTGGCAGTTTGTGCAAGGTTTTTTTGCAAGAATAAAGCTGTGGGGATTGTTATCAGGATCCTTATTAATTGCAATAGATACAAATATGAATTTACACCGTATAGATTAGGGGTGTCAATGGGTACGATATGGGTAGGGTGTAAATATTTTCATACCATACCAGCTAAGAATTGACCTTATCCATATCCTACCCATACCTGTTAAGAATTTTCTTTACCCTACCCTACTCATACTTGTTAAAATTAGAGGGTAACAAAATAGTAGTGGACGAATAGCAAATAATACAAATATAATAGTTTTATTATTTTTACAAATAAACTATCAAAACTTATCATGTCATACATATGCAATCACAATTACTAATATATAAAATTAAAATACAAATATACAATGAATTCTAACTAATAATTTTTTTTTGAAGTAAAACAAATCAAAATCACAAATAACTCTTCTAAGAAATTCAATTCGTTAACTAAATAACAAAACATTCAAATAAAAAAATAACATTTTAGCATAATATTCTTCTTATAGTAACATGCATACATTTTTTCATGATGTAATTGATTTTAAATAATTGTCCGTTACCTAATGGATACGAAATAGCATTTACCCGCACTCATATCCGTTTATTTAACGAAAAAAATATCCTTATCTATATACATACCGAATAAGCTAATTAATAAAAAAAAAAATTAGTCATACTTATCTTATCGAATGTGATACGGGTAAGGTAAATGGGTATCATTGATACCCCTATTATAAATGTTTCATGGATTCATATCTCCGTAGAATCCGATGTGGATTTGGATGTATAATCAGATGATTAGTGAAAACGCGGTGTATGTGGATCCCTTAATGGGGGCAGCTATTAGCAAATGGGCTAAAGCAGGAGACATTAGTAGAGCCCAGGAAACAAACAAAGGCCGAAAGGAAAGATAAAGGGGTCATTTGGTGCAAGGACTGAGACTTGCAACTGGTTTAGACACGGCCACCAACGTGACCAACCATTGATCACTGATCACTGGTAGAGTGGTAGTTGTGTTTCTGTAATCTGTCCTTTTTTGCTCCCCATTTTAGATATGTCCCTTTATTTGCTATCTTCTCTTATCTGGCACCGAAAGGCAAAAGAAAGGAAAAATATATATTTGATACAACTTCCACAGTAGTGTTGGTTTATTAATGCTTAGCATTAAATGAGGTGCATGATAAGCATTAAAATTGCTAGATTTCTAATAGAGGAAAAAGGGGATCCGTATCCTCCCAGGTACCTGACTCAACATAATTGAGACGGACGGTTCAGATTTACTCTCAGCCGGAAGGGATTAGGGATGACAAAGGGGCAGGATTATTTGTGCTTTGAGATTCGTGCCAAGTTAAATAGAACAATTTTGGGCCGTCTGATTCAATTGTACTCAGTCCGGTAACCTGAGGGGATGTGAATTCGGAAAAAGGTAGCAAAGGATACAAATAATACAATTGCAAAAGAAGGCATGTTCTCCTATTAGTTTTATTAATTTGCACATGAAGCAATCCCCTGAAAAAGATGGTGCCGGCGATTTTTATTAATATCCCTAAAAAAAATGAAAATTTTAAAAATAACTCTGTGTACCAATTTTTTTTTATTTTTTTATTTCTGTCCTGATTGCCTGAACTTCGGGCGGTCCAAAATACCCTGTGAGGCGCTAGCCCTTGGGGCGCCTCATAAGGCCTAAGGCGCCAACCCCCCAGGAGCCCCATGTGGTTTTTTTTCTTTTTTTTAAGAGAAATTTTAGTATTTTGATTTGAATAATTTTGTAAAAAAAAAGTTTAGGGTTTAGGGTTTATGTATATGTATATGTGTATGTGTATGTCAAAAAATAAAATATTATGTATATGTATATGTGTATGCCAAAAAATAAAATATTTGATATATTTACAGAGTGATGTCGTAAATTTTTATAATTTTGATTTTTTTTATTTTGATCTTTTTGGTGAACTATATGTATAATATACACATATACACATACACATACACATACACACATATACACATATACATATACATACACATACACATACACATATATAGTTCTAAAAATAGGAGTAAGGCTTGGGTGCTATGGATAACATAGAGGGTCACCGTGCTACGGCTCAATATTCGAGTTTTCAAAATCCAAACGATTGATCTGAACCGTTCATCTTGTTCTCCATATTAATATGTGTTTGGAGACCAAATTTTACATTTTTAAAAAAAAATTTACTATTTTTTTAGATAGGTAGAAAATCAAATATCTTAATAGTGCATAATTTTTTAGATTAAGTGATTTTCTACCTAGCTAAACAAATAGTAAAAAAATTTCAAAAAATGTAAAATTTGGTCTCCAAACACATATTAATATGGAGAACAAGATGAATGGTTCGGATTGACCGTTTAGATTTTGAAAACTCGAATATTGAGTCGTAGCACGGTGACCCTCTATGCTATCCATAACACCCAAGCCTTACTCCTAAAAATAGTTTGACATAGTTCAACAATAAAAAGTTCAACAGTACAATAAAAAGCGCAATTAAAGTTCATAACATAGTTCAAACTAAATAAATCAATTCGCATAAGCAAAATAACAAGTTTATTTGCCACCACGTCTAAATAAACCTAACAAACGACTAGTTCTTCTGGTACCAGTGGCAGGTGCGGCATTACTTGTAGAGGCTTGGCTATTAGATGATTGGCTTACAGGAGGAGGGGTAGGTGTTCTACCGGTTGCTTCAGCAACAACTCTGGCATTTTCTCTTTCGTTGTGTTCGTTTATTGCATCTGAATATAACAATGCAATTCAGTTAGTAATATAATTAAAGCATAAATAAATTTTGTACAATTCTATGTACCTACCCTAGATCTGTCGGAAATAGAACGGCGAGCTTGATTTCCCGACGGTCGCCTACCACCCATCTCGTCCATAGTCATTACAATACGCTTGTGTCTCCTCCTTCCCTTTCTTATCCATCCTTCTAAAGGGAGTATTCTATCACTGACATATGTAGGCCACTCATGCTGATCAGGATAAGAATGAAAAGATCCACCCCAAGTGGAAGCAAGGTAATCGGTACGGTACATATCAGCAACATAGTGATCCTCACAGTAGTTCCTCACTCGGCATACCGCCATCACGTGACTGCAGGGTATGTGACTTAGCTGGGGTCCTTGGCATGTACAGGTTACCGCCCTGACATCTCCGAATTTAACCACGTACTTGCAAGCCCTCTTGACAAACGCCATAGTGCCGTCTGGTTTACGGTTGGTAGGAACGTACTCATTTGGATTTTGCACTTCGAATTCTGTTCCATCATTATCCATCGGGATCATGGTCATAGTTGCACCTTTGTCCCTATGTCGTCTTAGTTTCTCCTCCACCCTTGTTGAAAATGACTGGTTCATCTTTATTAATTCTGCGGCCTTAGTGTTGGGGTTTCAGGGTAACCAAAACTTATTTAGGCTTAAGTTGCGGAATGTTCATAGAACAAAAATTTCTACGGCCAGCTTAAGCTTAAGATTAAACGGGGTATGTCAGGAAACTTTCCAAGGCGATCTCCATCTTCAGTATTCCTTTGGCATCAAAACTCAATTTAATCATTTTACAGATCTACTCCATGATTGATTTCTAAAACTTTAATCTACTTACCAATTAAATAGATTAATATAACATATTTATACCTTGTTTCCAAATCATAGTTGGAATGTAGACCGAGCGAGAAGAGCGACATCGGGAATGACTCGTCTCAGAGCATTAGACGTCTGATGCCTCTATCGGTTATCTACTATGACTAACCAGAGAGCGATTTATTTCTTTTGCCAGAAATACCGTAAACTGCAGAATTCTACAAAAACACTATTCATGGGAAAAAGGACGAAAACTCGTAAACACGAATTTTCGATTACTCAGTTTCATCAATGAGCAAAACTGACATACTGCGAAATTCGGTAAAATACTATTTATCGATCCCGTAAATATACTTCACAACAACCCGCAAGAATATACATCAACTACGTATAACTTTCTTTTCTCAACTGAAACACTATTTAGGAGAGAAACCGAGAAAGAGAGAAAATACCGATTCGATTCTGCACGAAACGATACAAGTAAATTAGTGATTTTTCTCTCTACCCCTACACCCCTATTTATAGGGTTTAGGGTCAGTTGCCAAAAGACCAAAATGCCCTCCAAGTTCGGCCTATTTACAAGATATGTCATTGAATGGATAAGGATGACATGTCATGTGGATAAGATCGATGACGTGACATTTGGATAGGATCGATGACATGTCATGCGGATAAGGACGAATTTGAAAAGACCCGAATGCCCTCGGCCCGAACACAAATAATGTTCGTATAATTATTCTGAACAATTATATATATTTTTTCTACGGTTATTTGTTTCGGTATCGATGATGTGTCATCTTGATAGGATCGATGACATGTCATGCAGATAAGGACGAATCTGAAAAGACTCGAATGCCCTCGGCCTGAACACAAATAATGTTCATATAATTATTATGAACAATTATATATATTTTTTCTGCGGTTGTTTGTTTCGGTCGATGACATGTCATGCGGATAAAGATGAATCTGAAAAGACCCGAATGCCCTCGGCCCGAACAAAAACAATGTTCGTATAATTATTCTGAACAATTATATATATATTTCTTGTGGTTGTTGTTTTGGTAATTTATACAACGTGTCCTACACATTTATAAATTAACCGGTTAACTTTTATACAACGTGTCACATACGTTTATAAATTAACAAATGTTTTTGCTTGTTATTTTTACATAACATTTATAATTTAATTATAACACGTATAATTAATTATAACCATCTTACTATTGATCATAACCAATTTATAATCAATCACAATAAAATTCTCCAATTAACTCTTATATGGTGTGACCCAATAGGATCTGTGTTATGTTGGTAAATAAAGTTAAAACTGTTTTAACTTCTATAATCATGGGTGGCGTCTAGCAACACATCATGACCATCCAATTACATAGATGATGCTGTACTGTACAATATTACGATCTAGTAAACAATTTACTTGTGTCTGTTCTTCTGTCTCATAGCTATCAGATTAGTTTCAAGGTAGATGTGTGTCATCCTTGCTAACTGAATCTTTTCTTGATCTTGAACAGATTATCAAATATAATTACTCTTGTAATTATACCGCTAGCAGATAATCTTACTCTATTAAGGGGCCCAGTGATGCTATAGCTCGTATAAAATACAAGGGACAAATAGTACTTTTGGTAGACTATCACTTCCTCAGCTAAGCTATAAATATGGAAATGCTACCGTTATGACTGCTTTTTACGGACAGTGGTGGATAACAATCACATATACATATTTCTCAGTGGGAATGATAAATACCTCATACTGTAGAACATGACACTGAATGAAAACATAAATGACACGAACACAATTATATTTAATGTTTCATTCTGGGTCTGTCAAATACCATGTTCCTAGAACATGTATCTATGTGATTAAAATGACATCTCGTGTCAGCTGGTTTGTAAAACTTAACTATCTTTTAATCCACATATTAACCTTATCGCGGTAATTAGTGTTCCTGCTAATTACCTTGATCAGTGACTTTTTAAGAGTACATATCATCTATATTATGGAGTTTCATAATTTCAGTCATGAACTTGAAATGATCCATAAATTCAATAATATTCAAGACAACAAAATGATATATAAATAAACATTCAATTCATGAACAAAGCTTTATGATAATTTATCGTATTATTGACTTCTAGATTATTACAAACTAACACTTAGCACACCGTTCCTGAAACCAGGCATTTAACTTGTAGAATGTGTCATTTACAACTGCAGCCACATGCAACATCCGGCTTTGCTTGAATACTGCATTCAACGACTCGGATCCGTTGGTGGTCATAATTCCCTAACGCCAACCTCCATCACGGGATTGATATATTTTCTCGTATGCTGGATCTTCGTTGACATCTCAGGGATTATTTTTGCCCACCTTCATTAAGTAGAGATTTTCCTTTCGCATGTACTACATAAAAAAAGGAAATAGAATAATGTAAGTAAACAATTGTACTAAAAAAATTTGTTTTCTTAAAGTACAATAATATATGTAAACAATTGAAATACATGTACCTTTGCAAAACTGCTAGTCATCTCTACCACCCTTCTCGGCTTTTTCTTTCTGCAATTCCATCTAAATGTATCAGTAACCCACTTGTCGCCCCCGGTTGCCTTGGAAAGGTTCTCTGCAACGTGTTGCATACACAACCTATGCACACAATGACCAGTACAGGTTGACCAACCGTAATCTTTACGATCAAAAACATATCTTGTTCCTTTGTGCTGGTCTGATATCACACAGAAAAACTTCCCTTCCCCAATCACCTGTCTTCTTAAAAACTGCATAAAGAATCCCCAGTTCTTGCCGTCCTCTTTATGAACAATTGCAAATACTAAAGGCAACAACTAGTTCTCAGCATCATATGCACATGCTATGGGTAGCCTTCCCTCGTAACGGCCAGACATGAAGCATGCATCAATGCTGATAACGGGTCTGATGTATGGCACAGCTTGGATACAAGCACCAAAAGCCCATGCTATGCCCTTGAATTGTTTAGCTCCCTCTATTAGTACTCCGTCTTTATCAAGAAAAGGGTCATGCTATCACTCATATACGGTGCCGACATTTGTACTTGCCATGACCTGGAGCAATGGTGCTAGATAGCCATATGAATCCTTTCAACTACCGAATATCCTGCAAATAGCAAGTTCATGACCTCTCCACAGCCTATTGTATTTTAGGATTACATATTTGTATTTGTGTCCGACGGTCATAGCCACCGTCTTGATGCTCATCGTTGGATCCAACTTAATGTCCTCCTCAATTGCATCGGCAATTAATGATGTCATCAGTTGCGCATGGTATCTCCTTGTGGACGCAAACTTGCATGTATGAGGTGGTTCATACTTCTTAATCATCCATGCTTCCCCTGAACCCGCAGGGGTTGCAACTAACCTTATTCGGTCCCTTTTGTGTATTATACATTCCCAGTTTTCGTGAACATGAGTCTCATTGATTTTCTTTACAAGTTCATCTATGTTGGTATAAAGTTGCCCTGCGGCAAGTTCGTGATTGTATACAACACGAGGACCAAATAAACTAATGTCTGCCTCTTCGAAAGCTGTGGTGTCATTGAATGTAACGATTGGATGCTTACTTCCCCGACCTGTAATCGGAAATTTTTCTGCCCTGAATAAACCTGGTATATTTACATCAGTATCTGATAAGTCATTGACTTCCCAAACCCCTTGGTATTCATCTCCCGTTTCCATTTTCCTTTCTGGTATGGCATCAATAACATCAACATCAATATCAATATCATTTCGATTAACGGGTACCAGTCCTGACTCTGGCATAGTTGGAAATCTAGGGATTATGAGTGTCTGTCTGGGTGGTATTGGTAACTCTTTAGTATTTTTTGGGGAGTTGTGGTACCCCTGGTTGTCATAACTGGGGCTGTGGTACCTCTAGCTGTCATAAGGGGGGGTGCTGGTGATATCCCTGGTTGTCATAAGGGGATTGCTGGTGGTACTCCTAGTGGTCATAAGGGGAGTACTGGTGGTACCCTTGGTTTTCATAAGGGGAGTGCTGATGGTACCCTTGGTTGTCATAAGGGGAGTGATGGTGGTACCCCTAGTTGTCATAACCCGAATTGTTATAACCTGAAGGTCCAACCCCAGCCAAACTTGAAGGTCCAGCCCTCGTTCGGGGAACCCTCTTCGAATATATGTCCATTACCGAGACCCCACAAGCCTCAAATTGAGTATACACAACTCTCCACCAATTGACATCTATTATTGGAAACTTAACAAAGTAAGGTCTACCCCCCCTCCCCCCATGTGAGTTGTCAATCCGTGTAGCCAATTCTATTTCATACCTGTTGGTGTTTATAACTGTCTTTTCGTATATTAGCTGCTTCAGTTCCTCAAATGTGGTATTTTCATTAATCTCGAAACCAAATGCGACTTCTTTCGTGTAATGCATGCCATCTTCACCCCTTTCTAGCTTGCCGCCGACATACAGTGCAACTAACATCTATTCTTTAACAAACTACATTTAAAAAAAATTACAAGTATTACATGACATAATAATGGGTACAGTAATAAATGACTAGTTGAAAAATAATTTAAAAAAGTTAAAAAAAAATTACAATTTTGCTACAGTAGGTGTACAGCAATTGCTACAGAAAATGTACGGTACTCTACAGTATGTGCAACAGTAAATTACTACAGAAAATGTACGGTACTCTACAGTATGTGCAACAGTAAATTACTACAGTAAATGTACAGTACGCTACAGTACTTGCAACAGTCACATTAAATTAGCTACAGTAAATTTGCAACAGTAATGACTAATTATTATAATTAAAAAAAAACATATTCACTCAGCTCCTCGCCTCGAGAGAAGTTCTCAAATCGGAAAGTGACAGAGGCAGAAAACGAATGGCTTTAAATCAGATTACATATGGGGCGCCTGGGGGATGGCGCCTCACAAGCCTAATGGGGCGCCCCAAGAGTTGGCGCCTCATTAGAGGCATGGGTCGCCCGTAAGACTGGCACCTCACAGGGTATTTTGGGTCTTCCGAAGCCTAGGCGGTCAGGACATAAATAAAAAAAAATAGTACATAGAGTTATTTTTGTTGTAAAATAAAGATAAAGAAATCAAACAAGATATTAACAATGTATAAGATAGCTATCTTTTATTCTTATTCTTTTCTTGTGTATCAAATACAATCTTACAATCCTCTATTTATAGGTAGAAAATGTAAATAACAAACCATGGTAAATTAATTGTATTGATAAATGAGAAGAGAATAACATAAATCTTTATGAGGAGTTTTGAAGTAATTATAGAAGAGTTGCAAATGAACATCCATCCATAACTTATTTTATTTATAACACTTCCCCTTGGATGTTCATTGTTCATTATACGCTGTTAATATGATACTTCAGGATCGATATTGACATGATACTTCAGGATCACGTACTGCCTCATTAAAAACCTTACCAAGAAAAACCCATTGGGATAAAAACTTGGTTAAGGAAAAAAGAGTACAGTGC